>VWZG01003872.1:180378-197266 GCA_013396735.1 Grallaria varia
CAAAAAAAAAAACCTAAAAAACAAACTAAAAAACAACAAACAAAACCCAAACCAAACCAAACCAAGCCAACAACCAAAGAAAAACGCACCAAAAACGCCAAAAAACAAGAAAACAAGCAAAACCCAGACAAAAGTTAGGAAAAAACTTAATGATTCATCAGATGTAACATTTATTAGCTAAGCTCACATGCAAAATAGCTTTCACAGTTAAATGAGGCAAGGTGATATTAATATCCTCTGTACTGTTTCTTTTCTACATATATGCAGAAAAAAATAATCCATATGTTCAATCTATTGTAAAGTTTTAGCTTTAAACCTGCTAATAGTGACTGTAGGTCTAGTATAAATAAATGTGATTCAGAGCTGAAGTCCTGCAACATAGTCCAGCCCATGTTTTTGCAGGGGCTGACAGAATTTGCTTCAGATTTAAAGGTATTGCTCAGGTTTCAGTCCACCATTTAGTAAGGAGCTGATGAAGTCTTCACTTGCAAACATATTCTCTTCCCATTTGGCCTTAGTGATTTTTTGTGCCATTAATAGATAAACTTGCATTGGTTTTTGTGCTATGAAACAGTTTCTGCATTGTTGTACTTGTCTGCTGTAGTTCAGCATTTCTAATGCTCTAAGCAGCATCTACTGTTGTTGATTTTATATGAATTCTCATGAGATTTTTAAACGTCATCTACATGCAAAGTTCACAGGCTGAGTTGTCTTCCTCAGCTGTTGCAAAGACTCACAAAACCATGTAGATGACAAGATTGGTTTCCTCCAGATCTGACAGCTGGTGGTCCTCAAACTGATCAGTCCTGAAACCTCAGGAAAGCCAAGCTGAAAAGCTGAGCTGGAAAGACTTAAGTGTCTTCAATAATGCACTAGTAGAGCTTTTGAAAGCCTCAAGCTCCACAGGATTTTCTGCCAAGGATTTTCTGTGAGTTTAGCACAGTTTGAAATGTATGGTTTCCAGCAGTCACAACCTCCACAGACTGTGTTAGCCAGGCTTCTGGAGGCTTTTCATGTGGCTCTACAGCATGTGTGACTTTTGGGATGCCTGTCCCCAGGCACGGTACAGAAGGGCTAAATCCCCCACCACTATCCAGCTGGAGAAGGCTCTCTTCTGTTCACTACCCAGCCTTGCTGACCATGAGACTTGTCATCTTTGCTTAAGCAAAAGCTGCTCAGTTTTCCATTTAGATAAGACAAAAGTATGTATGTCTTTTTTCCTCTTCAGCTTCAGTGTTTTGAAGTGAAGTCACCACTAGAACAGTAGTATAGGTTGGAAGCACCTGTTAATATTCTCACACCAGTGACCGATATTTTTACTCAGATTAACAACTCCTCTATAGCTACCAAAATGTAACAATAGGTTGTAATTTATAACAGCAAAAATGTTACAAACACCCCACTAATGCTCCTGTTTGCTAATTGGTCATTTGCTGCAACTAATTTCTCTACAGATATAAGCTTGTAGCATCATTACAAGTTACAGCTCTAAAAGAGATCCAACTCAAGCAAAAGAGCCGTGGTACATGACAGCTCATCATCATCATCATCATAGCTAGGGTTCGTCAATGAAGATTTGGGAAGGGCTCTACCCACGCTTGCTGCAAGCGCACTGATGGCTCAAAAGGCTGATGTGAGACAGGCAAGTCCAGTTGGAAAAGGTACAGCAGAAAGTCTCCATAGGCGATGTTGGCAAGGCACTGTTCTTTCTGCATTGTCTTTTCTCTTCAAGACTGATTCTGCATGTGTTACTATTATATAATGCTATTATTTGTCTGTGGAGGTCATCTTTGAAATACAGGCAAGATCGTGAATGAATTTTGCTGAGGGATCTTTAGCTGTCAAGCTAAGCTGTAGTGGACAGTTACAGTGTACATAAAATTAATTTCAAAAATCATGAAGTATTTTAGAAAAGGCTGCCCCTGCAGAAGAATATGAAGAGTTGAAGCAAAATAGGAGTTTATTCGTACAAGCTCCTCTTAGAAAGTTTAACCCTTAAATGTAACTGGCTTGAAGGCATCTGACTAGTTAGCTCAGTGGGCTTAGGTTATCCTTATTCCTTCCACTGCAATGGACTAAACAAAGGCAAGCTTGGGAGGGTCATTACTGCCTTGCCCCCAGTGCTTCTTCAACAGCTCTTCACTGGTCTGGTGGACACTAACAGAGCAGGTGATTGTGATTTGAGGTACTCCTGCTCTGTCTAGTTAGAATATTTTATTAAATAACTTTCTTTCTAGGCATAAGACTCTTGATAAAATTTGCCCTACACTTGCACAGTTATTTATTTTTTTTAATTATTTTTACATTTATATACAGTATACCAAATTTAGCTGTGACTGATTGATTAGCTTCTCCTCTACAACCTGGAACATTTTTATGTGTTGACTTTCACCATGCTAGAAATGCCATGGGAGCAATGCACAATCTGATAAAATTCTCTTCAAGAAAGTTGGGGATTTTCCATTTTTTGAAAATTCAACTCATCTCAAGTCAGGATGTCTTTTCAGAAGATATGCTCCACCCTTAATTGGGGTGTTCAGTCTAGGGTAAATGGGTGAAATTTAAGGGCCAGCAATATATAAGCAGTTTCTCTCAATAATCTCACAATCTCTTCAATTCTATGCATTTAAAATGAAGAATCTTGCTGTGTGCAGCCTGCAATATGTTAAGTATTCTTGAACATGGGCAAAGAATTTACACCCACTATGTAGCTCTGCATCACTTGCACAGTGAATTCGTTCCTACTCATCATAAAATACAGTATAACTAAGTGCAAGTGAAAATTAACAGGGTACATAGTACATGGATGGTCTCTTCAACATTGCTTGAAAGTCATTGTGCACTGGCTGTGAAGCCCCTTAAAGCCATGGGGCTGAGATCTGTGCTGTGTGAGCCTTAACACATCACTTTCTGCTGTCCAAAAATACTCTGTGATGTCAGGGTGACTCTTCAATCCCTCTTCTGAATGAGTCTTTGAAGTGAGGAAAGACAAGACAGATCCTTAGAATCATGGTCTGAGGAAAAGCTTTGCCATCAGAATATTAGCAATGCCTCTGCTTTGCCCAGAAATTTGAAAACACAAAGATAAAAAGGCAGCAATAGCATGCAGTAAGAGAAGATAAGATGGCGAGTGGTTTGAGAGCAGTTAATACCTCATTTGACTTTCTGCAAAGGTGTACATTACACAAGGAAAGATTACCAGTCATTTTATTCTTTACCTCTACATATCCATGTTGCCCAGAGGTATGATGAGCATAATTTTGGTGGGAAACACTTGGGATCTGCATTGTGTCTGTCACAATATGTCAAGTCAAACATACGAGCTGAAAAAGTGCCTTGGTTTTGCTCAATTAGTACTGTTTGCTCTGTGGACCTCCCATTAGCAAGTATAAATTTGTACAGTGGTCACCATTTAAAAATCAATATTTACCAAGGGTTATCACATCATCAAGCCTAGGACATTAAGTAGTTCCTTAAACTTTGAGCAGAAAATAATACTGCGATCTGGTAAATATTTAACACACGTATCATTTTATGGTAACCACTACTTTTAATACAGGTGTTCATTAGCTCTTGCTAGCTAAACCTTCCATTAAATTGCATTGCACTGAACTTAGGCTTCACTTCAGCCAGATTTCAGTTAAAGGAACTGAGAAGAAGAATATAGTTTGACTGACTGTAATGAATATAGTGAAAATAACTGTAATGAATAGTCACTTTAATTATTTGCTGTCCTCTCATTCCAAGGCATATGATACTGCATGGATTCTCTGTGGAAATAGTTAATTTATGGTCAAAATATAGCTAGGTAAAAGTAGATCCAGATTTTTTTTCCTTTGAGTGTAATAGGAAATTTTCTGTTCAGCAAGGAAGGCTCCCCAGTAGCTAGCTACACTGTCCAGTTCCTTTTAGTCTAACCACCCTTCCTTTGATGTGTAAGTAACAGATGTTTAAGACATAAGAAATTAGATAGACTGTGATTACTGAGAAACAACTTAATTTCGATTCATTACTTGATGCTCTCATTCACTTGTTCCGAGAATGACAGTAGTTAGTAGGGTTGCTGGTTTTTTTAATTGACGTATTTTATGTTTAACAATCAACTTTAACTTAACCTATGAACACCTCTAATTTTGAAACACGTAATTGGCGAGCTAATATGTCACTTTTTCATCGTAAATTGGAATTATTTCCAAAATGGCTTCACTTTAATTATATGTATGTGTAGAACTTAGTCAGCTTGTTTTCTTGTAGGCTATGGGAAAAGGTAAAGAGAAAACAGGCAACAACAGCTTTGGGTTTCCCCCTTTCCCAAAATAAAATCCATTTCCAACCAGTTTTCTAAAAAAGAGGTATTTCAAATGATCTAGAGGAAGGGCTTGGCAGGGTAGAGATTCAGTTTGGGTTTTTCTAGTGGAAAGGAATAGCCATGATTAAGAAACTGTCTTGGATATCTCATTAGCTTTCAAATATTGCATGTGTTTAGTTGGTAAAGGTAATAACGTTCACACAACTACTGTAGGCATTTGACTTCATACCTCACTAAATTTTGATACAGAAAGTAAAACAATAATAAACTTAACATACTGTATCTTGAATGACTTAAAAAGTGTGAGTTTTTCTTGTAATTGCAAACAGGGAATTCTCACAGAAATTATATTTTCTTAGTCAGGTCCTCAGGGATCAGTATTTAATGCCATGCTGTGAAATGTTTGTATTGGTGCAGAGGGAAAGACTTAGACTAGGTGTTTGAAATAACTTTCTGAAATATAGTGCAGTTAATCTTACAAAGAGGATACCTAGGAAAGCTATGGTTTCTTAATGAAGACTTTTAAGAATTAAGTTAGATGTCAGATCTGTGGAGGTTCACTTGCATCTGATTTCTAGTAGGAATATGGTCTAGGTGACCCTTTGAGACTCGTCCAGAACTGCATGATTTGAAGACAGTGATCACTGACAAATTTTGAGGGTGTTCAGGAAATTGTAGCAGGATAAATAAAAAGAGGGTAGACTGCTGAGACAACGCCAGCTGAATCACTCTCCTGATAACTCACATATTAGCAAGCAACACAGTGTTGTAGCCTAGCCACAGCAAGAGGGCAGTGGGGAGAGAAGGGGACAAGAGGGAGCATAAAGCTCCACATCCTATAGCTGCATATTAACACTGTACATTACAGAACCTCTGTCACAAGTTCTGATCTTCCCAGTCCAGAGAAAAGCCATCAGAACGGCAGTAGTGCTTTATAATTCGCCCTGGCAGTACCTGACCCCAACAAATTATGCCTGTGTAGTTCATAAGTCAGCGATGTTTGCAGGGGCAAGTATTATTTTTTTATGTCTAACTCATATCATTGGAAAAAAAACATACGAGCTGTTAGGTACACAAGCCCTAAATCTCCTCTTTTTTTCTCAACTGTATCAATCTGTCTTATGAAAAATACTACTGGGCCTTATGAAGTGTGCTTTTTTTATACCCCCTGGCCATTATAACCATAACAACTCCACTGTAGTCATAAATTGAAGTAACAAGTTACACGTCCTATCAGTGACAGCAATTAAGTCCCAAACAAAATGTTAACACGTATAAGATTCTTCATCAGAAAAAAATATTAAAGCAAGCCTAGATATTTTTAATAAATTATGTATCTCCAAGAAGAGCTGAGATTTGGAGGTAAACCAAGGAGTTTAACAGGCTTTTGGTCTCTGTTAAATGAGAGGTAAAAAATTGGATGAATCCAGTTATTCTCTTTAGTTTCATAATCTATGACTCTAGAGATCTGTAATTTAATACCAGAACCTGCATTTAAATAAATAAATAAATAGAGTAGAACTGCTCTAAACACACTCTTATTTCTAGTTTATTATTCTAAATTTGGAGCTGCTACATCTCTGACTTTTTATTCTGTGTTCACCTTGTAAAAAGCTCCACAGGATAAGAGTCAGGCAAGGCCAACGTAGACAGGCTTTTAAGCAATCTCCTCAAGCACCACAAATCTATGTCCAAACCTCACAGTTTATCATGTGTTAAGCCTATCCAGATGGTAGGTGATACCCTGGTATTAACAATCCACATCCATTTCCACTTCCTTCTCTGTAGAAAATTGCCAGCAAGTCTCCCTGGTGGTCTTTTAAAAGTAAAGGAACTCTCATGTATATGATTGTACACCTCATATATTACAGTATCTTGCTCTGAACTAAAAAACAAGCTCTTAGTAATTTAGAATCTGAAATATGTATCAGAACACAGCTTCAAATGGTATGAAATTGTGCCATTTCCAAGTACTTTCCCTAACTGCCTGTGACAGTCCCAGGCTCCTGAGGACAGGTCTTGGAAAAAGACAGGAATGCAGGCTGCAAGTGGTTTATCTGCCTGCTCGTGAGAGCTGGAGTGATGGAGCTTTTTTGTGAACAAATGCAGGACTCTTCTCTCCTCGTAGCATCACAGGCACCACTACAATTCCAGTTCACAGCGCTATCAGCTGCATGCCTAGAATGAACAAATCAAATTTATGGACTGAGAAACATGGAGCTTTTTAGTATACATACCAGGCAGCAGAAATAAGGGTGGAGTTACAGAACAGACTAAACTGGCAAGGATATATAGTCGTAGTTAGTTGTCCAGTGGTTGTAACAAAATGTGTACCTAGAGAAATCCCAGCCTTGCAGGACCTAGGAAAACTGTGGGTTTACACCTTCAAAGACTACTTGCAGATCCTAAGGGCTGTCTTTCAATTCTTCCAGAGGTTTCCCAGCTTTTCCTCAGCTGTCTGCTTCCCTGTTGCATCGTTTCGCTACAATCACCTTCCTCTTCCCTGTCCTTCCCCAGTGAACACCTGCATGCCTGTGGAGGCAAGGCCCGGGACCACAGCCTCTGTCCCATGAGAGGAAGACCAAGATGTGAGGCAACAGATGTTTGGGATGCACTGTACAGCTCTGCAGTTTAGATGGGGTGGAAATGATTCGGTATCAGCAGGAACTAGGCAGAGCTGTGTGAAACTGAGGTTTCAGTAAATGGAAGACTCCAGTCTTTTGTCTCACTCTTCGTCGGTGCTCTGTGGATGTGTATCACTTGACAGCAAGACAAAACCTGAAGCCTAACCTCCTTGTTTAACCCTTGGACATGTTTAAGTCTTGCTAAGCTATTTCCTTCTGAAATACCTTTTTACATTTTTTAAAATCACATCCCCCTTCCCCTGCGCCCTCCCGTTTTAATTGGCTAATTCCACCCAGAAGTTTTCTGCTTTTTGTTGCTACAGTGAGTAAACCATTTGGGACTTTAAAGTCCTCCAGATGTCTTACTCAACCCTGTGTCTTCTAGAACCTCAAAAACCTCTGGATTGTTTCAAGTCACCTCTTCCTCAGGTCTGTCTCCTCGTCTACAGCACAAGCAGGCAACCCTTGCCGACACCAGCCTGAGCATTCATCAGAACAGGACCTCCAAGATGGTCTGATAGGTACTTGGGGAAGCTCACTTAGATGTTTAACTTGAGAGCAATAGGACAATTAAGTATCAGAGTCAGGAGTATCCCCATCCTTTTTATTTAGCCAGAGAAAGAAGTAGATCCTCTAACCTCAGCTCCCTGCGGAATCTATTTCTCTTCACTGAAATATGGAAACTGAGGGAAGTTTGCTGTTCTGAAGGTGTGTATTAAGTCCCTGCAGCTAAGTAGTATGAATATCCTGCCTTCCTTCTTCCACAGTTCATGCATCCCATACAAGTTCAGGCACCCATAAACATTGGTAGATATAACAAGGGATTTTCTTGCATAGCTACTGCCTTCATGGATGATTTTTTTCTCTCTGAGCCGAAAGCATACTGTGGCATTCACAGATCATTACAGGTCTTATCCTCTGTGGAGAATTTTCATTGCATCTGATACCGGCAGTCTCTGTTACCTTTACGAGGTGCAGCAAGCGCAGAAAGGGTGTGAGTGGTCAGCAGCTTAAGTGGTAGGACAAGTTTCTCAGCAGCCTGTTACTGAAGGCTCAGCAGCCTTCACAGGGTTAACCCATAAGTGGGCCTCTGGCATGTCTTGACACAAATAGGAAGTTTGCCAAAGAGCATTAATTAAATTTCATGCTTTCCATCAGACTTATTAAATGTACTTATCCCCTACCAGCTCCCATACTGGCTTGGGCTATTATTATTGTTATTGTTATTACTTTACAGTTAGTATGTTGTTCCCTAAGCACCATTAAATATGACTGGAGAGTGTTTCTGAGTTAATACCTTAAGAACGGGCTAAACTATACAAAGCACTGAGAATTACAAAAGAGATGTTTATTTAGGGGTCAAAGCACTTTTTATATGTTTAATTTTTTAGGGATGTACTTCTTCCCAGCTATGTCTTAATTTTTTCTAGACTTGAAGAATGCTTTGATTTGAGATATGTCTGCATTTTGGAAAGGGGAGGTATATTTTTGGGAAGAAGAAAAGAAAATGGTTACTACAAGAAAATGTGCGGTAAAATATTTCTGAAATGTTTAGAGGAAAACAAATTGTTGAAAATATGCAAATTTACACAATTCCTGCCTTAGATTTATATTTTTTTTCAGTTGTTATTTAAATATTATGTCATTAATTCAGTAAAGCTACATGAACATGTTAGGGTCTGCTGCCATGGGTTGTTTAGCCTGATGACTGATCTCAGGGAGTAAGACTGTAAATAGGAGCGTGCAGTAGTTCAGCCCTTTGCAGTGCAACCTGTGAGAGCATCCTCATGGTGGATGATAGAACTTGCTGAGAGAGATCACAGCACTATGCTGAGATCAAGTAAACATCATTGAAATCCCTGCTTCCCATCACATGGAAGTGTTTTGGAACAAGTATAACTAACTCTCCAGTATTTATGGACTTTAGTAATGAGGAGTATTCATTAAAGACTGGCTGCTTTAGGACTTACCCTGTGCTACTTTCAAGCTCTGCGTGGTGAGCTGTCCTACTTTTCTTTTGTTGGGTTGTGCAAGAATCAACTTGCATTTTGCCTTAGGATAGAGGCTGAATTTGTATTTGCTTAGCCCTAAAACATGTGCAGAGAAAACAAGTTTGTCATGTATCTGTCATGACATTATCTAGATAATTCCTTTTGATAAGCAGTATAATTGTTCTAGAGCAGTATTGAAGAGCACTTCACCCTGGTGTGAATCGAGAGCAGCTGATATGGTTGGATAAATACTTAAGTTCTGCCTGGTATTAGTTTTATGCCTTCCATATGAGGGATGACCTGTGTTCTTCAATTGTAAAAAATGTCTTGCGTTACTCAAGAAATGATTCTCCAGACATGATATTTTAAAGTTGGCTCTTTTCCAAATCTGCCCATTATTACATTCAGAAAAAGAAGGTATTTCTGTTAAGACGCAGCATTATACAGAGGGAGCTTGAAAACAAACTTGTTTCTTTCATGGCAGCTATACCACTACTTCTGTGCTATGTGGTTGGATTAATGTTTGGACCCCATCATGGCAAACACAAGAGCTTCAGTGGACTGCAAAAGCCAAATAGAGACACCATGCTCCAGCAGAAAAACACTCAGGCTGTAGTTGCAACCCACAGGTCCCTTCCTAATGAAATATTCTTCCTTTGTCAAACTATTGTGAAACAAAAATCCTAAAAAATACTGGGCATCTAAGCCCAGGGTTTATCTGTACCAATATTAGCATTGCTGCCACTTGCTTGAGCACTGAGAGGAGATTAACTTCCAAAAATGCCAGTATAGACAAAGCCATAGAAAGCACTTAACTGTTCATCTTGAATACACACCTCAAGGTGCTCCAGGAAAGCTAAGTGAGTCTTCTACTTTCTGTTCTGCTATTTAATGATTACTCCCTAGCATAGCTTTTGCTCTTCCCCGCATGTCCACCCATAGCCCGCTGTAAGCGCAGAATGGGTGGTACATGAAGGTGGAGTGTGCCATTGATACCCTCAGTGAGTTGGGGGCCTGGTGAGGGCAGCAGCCCACACACACTTATCCCATCACCTCTGACCCAGGCACAGAGGCCACAGCTCTAAGATCATTTGTCAGAGTGAGCAACTGGAGTAACAGCATTCCCAGCTCCCAGAGTTTTATTCTACATCTTGTATTTTTCTTAAACTGCAATCCCTGGAGGCAAACTACACAACCTGAAGATTTCACATGTTGTTAAAATTACTCGCATACAGACTCACACATAAAAACATTCTCAGGTGTTCTGTTAGTGGAGCAAAGCTTGAGAACATGGCCCCCAAAAAATTACCAACTCTGTGACAAAGGAAAAGAAAAGAGTATTTTTAAATTACTTAAGCGTTGTGAGGCAGCCTCGGAATTTCTCAGCAGTTGATGCTGGCAGTAATTTATATTGCTAGGTATATGTCTTAACACAGGTGGGACTTGTCTGCTTGAGAATCTGAAGGCAATATCTTTTATGGTCACAAAGCAGCCGGCCAAGTTTTACTTTTATTCCTGCACACATTTCCTTACAGCTCTCGGATTCTTTTTTCCCTTATCTTTTTCTTTCCTCAGTGCTCCCCCAGTCATCTCCCTTCCATCTCACAAAGAAGAGAGAGGCTTGTGAATTTTTTATACTTTGTGTTGGAGCACGGGCCAATTCTGGGAGGATCGGGCGAGCTTGTTTTCATCTTTTGTAAGCAGCACCTCCCGCCCTCTCTGTGCTGCAGCCTGTGGTGACACTGACCTCTGGTGATCACAGAAGTAACACTCACACTGAAGTGGCACAGCTGCAATTTTGAACTGCGGTGGGTTTTTTTACCAGATGAGCGTCTCCCCTTTAATGAGACTATATTTTTCAGTCCGGTCTGCACCATGAAGGATGGACACAGCTACATCTTCTATGGACTTGCTCGTACTCTGGTTTTACACGTGGGATTTATCCCGGTCTTTCTGTTACTCAGATAAGTTTTATACAACATTTCTCAAAATACGTATTGCACATGATAGAGGCATTTATCATCTGTCACACTATTTCTTGGATACTGACTTACATATTATGTTTCACAGGAACTTTAATGACTAAAACATTCTGAATAAGCCTGTGGCCCATACAGAAGTGACATTGTAAAGCTTCTTGCAACACACTTCCATCTCCATGATTTCTCCTTGCATTCACCAATAACTCCACTGAAGTGAACGGAAACCAGATCTCCACCCAGGCTAATTTTTGTCCATTTAGCCAAGAAAAGGAAATAAATCCAGGGATAAGGCTGCAAGTTTTCAGTTGCTCATTTTAAATGTTCTCTATTATGATATTGGAAATGATCTCAGCACACTGATGTTACATAATCAAATATGTGCTGCAGACCTTGGCAGAAAGTGAGTATTGAGTTAATAAAAAGAGTTTCTGCTTGACATTTGCTCTATTTTGTAACTTTAATTCCTCTCTAATTTGTTCTTTGGAAATGTTAGAGCTCAATCCCATGCAGTTGGAGTGAGAGAAAATATTATGTTGCTTATTAATCGTTAAGGTAATGACACAGATATTGGAAAGCACACTTTGAATGAACTTCAATTAAAAATGATGATACCCTCATTACATAAGCCATGCTTTTCAATCATCCAGGACTGCTGTAGCCCAGTAGGTATAAGCAGTCCTTGATCTTTAGGATAGCTTCAAATGCAAGGAAAAGAGGGAAGGATTAATTAAAAGTGAGCTATTTAAGTGAGTAAAAGATGGTTTTCTACCAAAAAACCAACCAACCAAACAAAACAAACAAAAACCAAACAAATGCCAAGGTGTCAAGTTAGACAAAAGATATAGACAGGTAGAAAATAATCCCCTTGACTGTGCGTTTAACTTTTCTTCTGTTGGTGGGTTTGCCTGAGTAGTATTAAAACATTTCATGAATCCATTGAAAACACTACTTTACTGTAGCAGGATGAAAATTAGTGCTTTGCAGTCTGCTGTATGCTTTTAGCAAACAGATTTCATTTATTCCTTTAAGCCAAATAAAATTAGACGGACCTAGGGATCTCTGATCATTTGCCCAAAATTAATGATCAGTTATTGAATAATTAACTGTCATTGATATCTCATTTCTAAATAAATCAATGGACCCATTTAAGTGTTTGTGTAATGGTAGTAATATAATCCTTCCTCATACAAACTGCAAGTGAATAGACCAAAGAGAAAAAGCACATTCTCCACCTGAAGTAATTATGAGACCTACTTAAAAATCATTTGCCTCAGCAGAAATGTGAAGTATTTTTCTGCATAATTTACCTCCCAAATGTGTGCATTTGGCTCCCACATTAAAAACTGAAACCTGTGTGAGTAGAGGTAGTGCTCCAATATCCTTGAAATGGGAGAGAATGGGTGCGGGTGATATTTATAAGAGCATGGCAAGATACCCACAGTCATGGTGACTGAAGGACCTGTGGAGGAGAGCATCCATCAACCATCACTCCAGTCAGGGACTCATGAGGGGCATCACGCGACTCATACAAACAGATTTGTGGAAGGTGGGGCTGGGGAGGGAATGTAAGAGGCCGATCACTGTGGTTCGTTAATCTCTTCCTCCCGACTGTGCATTGCTTTCCCTCCCGCCACCCGGCGCTGCTTTTCAAGGCAGTCAAACACGGTCTGGTAATCTAGAATTTAAATCAAAAGGACTGTCTTTTTTAAAATACTGTAATGTGCTTGTAGTGCAAGAATACAACTGCTGTCACCAAAGAAGATGGCTTTATAGATGACTCCGTCCCTTTATTTTTGAAAATACTCTGGAGTGTCAAATACAACACTTAACATTGATTGTCTTAATAAACAGCAGTGGCACGTATGCACTTCAGGAGAGTGTGAAAGGGAGGGGAGTGCTGCTTATTTTAAGACACAAGTATAGAGAACTATAAAACTATTCAGAAATTATTTTTAAATGTAATTCAGTTCACACAGAACATTGTGGACTCACCCATTGCTAACACTTCAGCTGGTGGGACAATGAATGCTTGAAGCAGAATCATTTATTAGTATTATGAAGAGATGCCTTTTCGAGCATTTAATAAGAGATCTGTGAACATAACAAATGCCACAATTGGAAACAGAAATGTTTGCCTTATTATTTCAATGAATGTTTAAACAATAGCAGCAACAGTGACTCAAAGCAGCAACAATCCAAACTATGGGACTGAAAATCTTAGTGTACAGCTATATTTTTAAAAAATTGTAATTACATGGGTAAACTAATCCCAACATCTAGGTTTTTTGCTGTCACTCATTTGCTCCCCTCTTTTGGCAACAAGCAGTCCTTCAGATTTCCTATTAGCTATTGCTTAAAGAGTTCTATTCCCACTCTTCTGGAACAGCCGTGTCTGAATATTTCCTAGGAAGGCTGAGGTACATTCACTGCCTTAGCTGTCCTAAACATTCCTCTGCTGTAGTTTTAAAAAGCCCCCAAATTTTGCCTCGGTTTGGTATTTGTAGGTTTTCTAAGAGAACAGCAGAGTCTGTAAAAGATTAGAGAGAGCACAGTGTCTGTGTTCTGTCTTGGTTTTGAAGAAGCTTTATGTTCTGGAACATGGATGTCCTCCCCTATTCTGCTGAATTTACCAGCTGACATGTGACAAGAGTGTATTTTAAAATGTTTGTGAGCTTCTTTCTCAGTGAAAAAATCTGTAGGTCTTTCCCAGCCTTCCCAAATGACATATATATCTGAGACATATGCCAGCATATTGGATATTTTTATCTGTTGCGGAAATTAGACTAAAAGCAATATGCATTTATGTCTCAATGCACTTCTGAGTGTGGAGTAAGCTGTGGGAGTGGGGGTAGTCCTTGTTGAAATACTGGGTAAGGGAAGGGCTGCTGGGGTTTAGTTTTCGCAGGTGACCTGCTGCTACAGAGAGACATTTATGATCTTTCCACACTGGGAAAATTCAGAACCAAAGGAATTTATATTGGAGTAATATATTAATTTTAAAAATCAGTATTTCATAGCATAAGTAATTTTTAAACACATAAGTGCAGAATTTGGTGTATTTATACATAGAAGGAGTTTGTATGGTAAACACAGGATAAAGATGTACAGCTCCAGAGAGGGAGAGGGCCAGAGAGCTTAACTTTATCTAATCCCATTCACCGTGCGTGAACAGACATCCGAGCATGTTGCAGGAAGCTCCCATCCCAGCCACATAAATGCTCTCACACGTCAGGCCACTGTGTGGATTTCTATCGTACCTGAAATGTTAGCAGTTGAAAATGAGATGTCTGTTGAGCTGACATACTCACAATGTACAGAGCATTGAAAGAAATTAAAGATGCAAAAGCAATGTTGAAACAACCCATTTTTTTCCCTTTCAGCTGTTTGAACAGCAAGCTGCTTCTTTCTTTCCTGTGAATCTACACTGATAATAAAAAGGAATTTTTAAAGAGAAGTGGTGAAGTTTCTTAGCTGAAAATGTTTATAAAATACATATCTCAAAATGATAATGATGAGAACAGCTAAGAAGCAATTATTATTTTTTTGAATAGGCTGGCAGTGATCTTGTTCCATGATTTTATTTATTATTTTAGTTTTACAGTATTTGACAGAAATTGAATAATTTTTATTTTCTCTGCATCAAGTTTTTTTGTGGTTGGCAGTCGCAGTTGCAGTCAGAATCACCTCCAAGTTTTACTTTGAACTATACCAGGCAACATTTTCAGTATCTTTTGCAGTAAGAAGTATTGTTTAGAGCATATTTAGTTGCAAAATTGCTGGGTTTTTAGCCCTATTTATTGGTCACCCAATAAAGGTATTTATTTGTCAGGCTGGTGTCTTAAATAAATAATGGTGACATGCTCTTCTTTCACTTAAATAAATGGTGTATGTGTGTGACAAGTATCAGCCTAAATAAAGCATATGAGGAACAATTTGTTTTCAAAGTCATGGCCTGGTTCTTTAATTTGAATATGAACAAGTGTAATTTAGAATTAAAAGGATATTTTGCAATGAGATTTGCTTCCTTGCTTGGTTTTGCATTTAATTTTTTCCCTATTCCTCTGTTCTTATTGTGTGTTCTTAGATTTTATAGCAATGAAGGCCAGCAAATATTTTTCTCTGCCTCAGAGTCCTTACATATATTTTATACACAGGTCATATATTATTGTGAGTGAAAGAGCTGGTTTTGAAGCAATACCCCTTGGTATGTTTACAGTTCAATAGTAATATCAGAGAGACCATGAAGTGAAGCTCAGCAGAAACAAAAGGAAACCAGGCATAATGTCAAAATTTAGGGAATGAGAAAGCTATAAATAAGCAGCAAGATTAATGAAAAATAAACTAAGTGTCCTTTAGTTTTAATTCTGGAAGATGCTATTAGTAATTTTTATAAAGGAAAGCCACAATTTCCAATATAATTTCTTTAATTGTGTTCCTTTTTTTTTTTTTTNTTTCTCTTGACAGTCTAGGTTTTCTTAAGCAAACCTGAAACAGATACATTGCAGTCTGCCTGAATTCTGGCTTTGAAACATAAAGGTAACTTGGTTTTGATTGTCATCTGATACTATCCTTTTTGGTAGGGTCAGTAAGAGATGCTGAATTAAAGCAAATTTATTCCTGAGTTTCTTGAATTCAAACTCTAAGCATATGTTTACCTGAATTGACAACTCAAAATAATTTGTGGAGGGCAAAGAGCTATTTTTTCTCCAGTTCAAGAATGATGGATGCTCTTATTCAGCTGACCAAGTTAACAAGCAATTTCAGGTTTAACAACCAAAGAAAAGATAAGGGCTTTTTTTCTTCCTTTTCACTCCTCTGTTACTACTGCAGTATATTTATAGGAAATGCAACAGAGAATTAAATCAAAACACTGATTAAAAATGTATAACATTAATGTCAGAACAGTGTTTTTATCAGCTAATGATAAACTCAAAACACCTCCCTTAGTTTTATGGGGCTGATTGCTGCTAAAGGCAGTGCTAGACTTCTACACATTTAGGAAACACATTATTATGGTTTTCAGAATCATTACTTTTTGCAAGCAAAATTTATTTTGTTTACTCAAATCAGATAAATGTTACGGGTATTTTATTCATCATTTTTCAGCTTATGTATATTGACATTTTTCACCAGATTCTTCCAGCGCTCCAAGTTGGGATGTCAAAAACTGTGCTTGCAGAAATGAAAGTATCCTCATTATGCAAATTTAGGTTCCACTGATAGGCATGTTCTGTTTTATAAATTACATCCTCTTGTCAGAAGTCAAATTGTATTTGAATAACTTCATGGAAATTGTCACCAAGATTTTAAATTGTATGCCTTGTATGCCATTGTTGATTTAGTCAGTGAGTAAAAAATGGACATATGTTGATTTTTAAATATGTGCATGATTGTTTTGTCATAAATGTTATTTAAATGAAACCTAGATGCATATGTAATTTTTCATGTATATTTTTGTAAAGTTTTGCATTATATAAATAATCTTAATGTTTATATTTAATAAAATATGTTAAACAGTATTAGTTGCTGTATATTTTAGTCCTAACAAGTTTGTTTCCTATAAACATTCTTGAAAAAATTTCCTGTAGGGTAAAATAAATATACATGTTTCGATAAAAATATTAAAGCATAAAAGCTAAAATGAAAAGTGAACTTCAATTATGAAAATCGGTTTTATCTGCTATAAAAAGAGTGCCTTTCTTATTTACATTTTCTATGAAATTTACAAAAAACAAACACAAGTATGTTTTGCTCATTGTTGAGAGTATTTAGTGATACTTAAATATAAGTTCATTTCTTATTGCAAGCTAAACAATTTAATTAAAAATACCTTAAAACTCATTACAGAGAATAAACTGAGTTCATAAAAGAATATATTTAAATAATTTATAGAGCAGAGATGCTCATTTTAATATATAAATTAATGTATTACACTCCTATTAAAAAAAAATATTTCAGTGAGGTATAGGTTACCAGGAAAAA
>VWZG01003872.1:197301-223961 GCA_013396735.1 Grallaria varia
TTACAGAAGCTCATACTTCAGTTGATCTTAGTTTTCAGAATGACCATTATTGCAGCTGGAGTAATCTTTGATGTTAAGAAAAGTGGAAAAATCAAAGTGAAGTGGTAAATCTGTTCATTTTTCAAACATATTAATCTTGTCAAGTTAATACATAAAATCAATCTTTGCATTTTTTTTCAGAGCCTTTTATTCCCTTTTATCCAAAATATGAAAGCACTTAGGAGGATAAAGAAATGTGGATGACTTTGGGAAAACGATCTGAAAATATATTTTGTCTGTTGGTATTAAACAGTGACACAAGTAATGTGAACTGTGCGTGGTCAAAACATGAATTACTTGTTCATCTATTGGAATTCGTCGTATTTGTTCTGCTTATAACATGAATATACAGCAAATTTCTGGTACAGCTTTCTTAACAATTCAACTGAATTTCAAGCCCTGACAGTAACAAATACAAATTGCACCAGCCCAAAAAAATTGTTGGGGCTAATTTTAATATTAATGAATTCTTTACAACCTCAGTTCAGCAGTTTCGATTAAGCTTTAATTAGTAGCCAGAGGGGAATCCAAAACAAAAATAAGGAGTTGAATTGCTAATTAAGTTAGTTTGATGAGGTAGAGTTTTAGTAAAAGACTGGTTGTTGCTGGCTGTGCGGGTTCTGACAGGCTAAAAATACTAAAGATTATCATTATTGTAACTAACATCCTACATTACCACCAGATTTCTGCAAGGAGCAGACAGTTCATTAGAGTACAACACTTTTGTGTGTCAGTACGAGAATTAAACTCTTGTTAATAAGATGGCAGTGCATGGGAACCATAGACCAAGACAAGAAAACGTGGTTTTAAATTTGAGTGGTGATAAATTATCTAGTTATTTGATACTCTGGTATGCATCTGAATCTAATGTGCATTTATTTGTTAGGAACTGCTTGCCAGGCAATTCATTTCCCAAACGGAATTTTGTTTATTAGGCTACAGGGCTTAGTGATTTTTCTTTTGACATGTCCATCACAGTCACAATTTTTTTAATTTACATGCTTTAGAAGTATGATATTCACCAAAAATTGTATTTAGTAGTGAATGTGTAGACTCGAATAGGTGTGGTGTTAGATGCTCTGTCTCCAGAATCTACATCTCAGAGAAGGTAATGTAAGAGAAATCTATAAACAAACTTATCTGAAGAAGTAGCATGGAGTAAAATTATTTAACTATGTTTCTTCCCTAATGATCCATTTGATAACAGGTTAAAATCTTGGCCAGCTTAAATCATTATCAAATTCATTTTTACACTGCCAAGTTAACTATTCCATGCAATTAAATATTTTTGACATTATAAGTGTGCTACTGTAGCTCCCAAAAGATTACTAATTATAACAACTAAAGCTCTGCAGTGGTAGCAATATGACCAAACAGCACATAAGAAATGTGTTAGATATCTCTGTAAGGATCATATGGAATGTAATTTGATTTCACTATACTTTGATGTTTTCTATAATTTATATTTTGTCCTTTTGCTTAAGGTTTCAAAGTCTAGAAACCCAATAACGAAGGGATAAGGGAAGACAGAAAAATAAATTATATTGTTTCTGTGGCATTAAATATAAGCCTGCTATCAGAGCTACATAGCACTAGCGAATTGTAATCAGGTACTTTGACTTAACACTGTTTTGTTTTATAATAAGAGTGGTTGCCATATGTTGGAAGTCCTATCTGTCTGTGTCTTAGGGGTTTCATACCTCTATAACAAATCCAAAAACTCATTTTATAATACCTTAAATCTACCCATTGTAATGTAGCTCCACTAGTGTAAATCCACATCAAACTTTCCTCATGAATGTTGCTAGAAGATTGCTTATATTATCACTGAAAGCAAGGGGAAGCTTTGAATTAGGATGCAGAAGATAGAGGAAAAACAACTTTCACCAAACCTTCTTTTAATGCATAGTTTACAATTTTCTTCCACTCAGCATGAAACTGATTAAAAGCACATGGATGCCCCTCATAAAGAATGCTTTGCACAAACAGATGCATTGTTTAATATATTTACATCCTTAAATGCTTGGAATTTGAACTGTAATACAGCAATGTAGTGGTTGTTGGAAAGGAACATACGGTATCCACTATACATCTCTCTGAATATACAGTGCATTCCTCTGCTCTCTCACTCTCTCCCAGTTGCATCCAAGGATTCCCACTGGAAGACCAGAGCCTGTTACCGTGATGGCATAAGCTGTCAGGGGCACCGTTTCTGCCAGGTATCACACCAGAAGGCAAACAGGTTGACACACCCACCCCTAGCAGTAGATGTGCAGGTGCACACAAATTCTCCACTCACTACTTTATTTAGCTGAAAAATGAAGCACGAATAAAATCTTTTAAAGGAGTCATGGTGAATCTGATTTTTGTTGTTTGGTTTAATTTATTCAGTGCACATTTATCACAGATCAAGGTCATTTTTTATTTCTCAGTTCACACTTTCTTAAATACCAGACTGACATTTTTCTGTATGGTTCACTTACTGTTTCAAAACTAAAAGAAAGATAAAATTAATATAAGTACAACTCCCTGAACCAAATTGGCATTCGGTAAACAGACCAAGAAAGGATTTCTGGATCAGTGAAATAAAATGCAAGATCATTAAAAATCTTCAAAATTCCTCAAAAGCAGCTTGAAAGTTTAACTGAGTGCTACATTTAGAACTTTTGTGTTCCTGATGTTTGTATTTTTATGCCTATTTCAATATTGGTCTCTTAGCTGAACTCCATGTAATTATTACCAACTGACAAATGTGGAAATGACAGAAAAATCACCTTCTATATCACAGAAAAATTCAGTGAAAGTTGTATCATTGAAGGGCACTCAGTTACTGCCTCTTAATAAATATTTTTCCCATTTTGATTTTATTTTGATTTGTCTTAGAATCAAATGCAGACTATTCAAGTACACAATGCTTGCAATATGAGCACATTTTCATACACTGAAAATCAAAATCTTTACAGTCACAGTGTGCTAAACAGATGTTCAGTTTTATAAATGGAGTTAACGTAAATTTTGTCATCATTTCAGCCTTTAAATACTCAGGACAATAAAAATAGCAATGCTATTAACGGAACAGATTATTTGTTTTGATAGGGAAAGTTAAAATAAAATTCATGGAATATGTTAAGTCAAAATGAAATCAGTTTGTGCTTTGGAGGCTTCAGAGAAGTATGTATGTATATGTGCATGCCTGTGCATACAGATGTCTGTGCATAAACATATAAAAATATAAAAATCCATATGTATTTATAATCCCTCTGAAACAACCTGCTTTTTTTCCACTCTCCAAAACTGTAATTTGTTCAGCAGACTCCCAGTCCTAGCTAGACATGAGTTTATGTGCTTCTTTGTGTTTGTCAATTCCCTGTGAGAGCACAGAGATGGGGGAGGGGGCTGCCTTTATATTATTTTGGTAAGAAACTTATTCTTTAATTGCTTTGTACATACAAGCTGGTTTTATATTGGTGACTTTAGATTAGAAATAATTGAACAGCATCTAGCAGAAAGAAAAATTAGGAATAAAAGGGAAAAGAATCATAGAACTTGTAATATTCTGCTTGGCTGTGACGTTCTCCACCAAAAATTAAGAGAAAATGAAAAACTGGGCTGTGTAAGACTTTCCAGATACACAAGAAAATCTAAATGTAGACACTATTAAGATTTTTCTTGGATACAATGGATGTTGTTCCCTTGTTATGTACACTTTCCACAAATATATCAGCCACAGAACTGTATGAAATACATCTGAACCAATACTTTGGACAGAGGAGATACTTGAAGGCTTGAGAGAAAGATATCTTCCAAAAATACATCTATGCTTCTCACAGACAATAAGCACTGTCCAGGAGGAACAGAATTGTTGATGAGCAATCCAAATTGCCATTGCAATGACTTAATACGACAGCCCTGAAAGAAAGCAATCCATTGATTTTAACTGCATTCATGTATATCCTGAAGTATTTTATGATACAAACTACAGTGCAACTGCTCAAACTCATGTTCAGTGGGAACTAAAAAAACTAGAGCCAAAAAACCAAATTCAAAGGCAATAAACTTTAAAGAGCTCCATTTCTTAGTGGAAGATGCCTTGTGATGGCTGAAATTTGGAGTGCAAAAACCCCTACCAGTCCTCAGCTGAGCAGAATCCTACAGGCCTTTGACAAATTAGCTGCACATACTTGATTTTAGCGTTAGGTTTCTTTTAACTCACAGTTTGGATGATTAATAGATACTTCTAGCTAGTGTGGATCTCTTCCCACAGCTCACCTCAAACACAAATCAGCTTTCATCTAACCTGGCTCAATCAGGGTTTTCAAATCTCTTTTCCATAGCACCTGAATTGCTGCTAAGCTTGCCATGAGATCTTGCTAAACATGTTCAAAACAATCAGATTTCAAATAATCAAGGATTCATGTCCCCAGTGATTCAGTAGGAATTTGGCAATGTGTTGTAACAGTGTCCACTAAAAAATCAATGTCTCTTCCCATATCATGAGACAGATGGACAAGCTGGCAGACAGGACCAGCCTAGTTTGGGGGCAGGGACAAAAATAACACGATCATATTTCAACTCATTGTTCAAGTTTAATGAGTTCTGCCATAGCTCCAGCACTAGAAGGTTATTGTGAGGGAAAAACAAAGGGACCCTTCTTTTGTCTTTCTTCTCAAACTATCAGGCCCCATTACTGAAAATTAAGGTTCAATAAAATTCGTATTCAGAGATAATTAGCGGACAGCTTTGTGGTGCGGTGGATAATATGGCCAAAGTGCTTGTTCACAGCAGTGTGTGCTGAAGTGTGAAAGAGCCAGTTCTCTGTTGCTGCTTCTGAGGTCATACCCTCTCATCCTGCATACAATGTGGCAGTCAAAATGCAGCATTCTTACCTGCTGTGATAAAAAATACAGCAAAGCAAATAAATTATTTCAATCCCCCTCCCCCTCACAGTTGTTTTTTTTTTTTTAAACAAAGCTAGATCATTAGTAATAAACTATGACTTCATTAGAATGTTCCACATAACAGGATTACAGAGGAATGTGTCAATAACTGGCAAAGGTTTGTCTTTCATTAATTAACACCTTTGTATGAATACAAACTTGTTATCCTCACTTTTTGTAGGTGAAATATTACCATTAAAATGAGACCTTCAGTTTAAAAAAAAATTTCTTGATAGTGTTAATTTGTACAACTGAATATTTTTGAAATATTGTTTAGATTTGAAAAGAAACAAAATTTGAAATCAGTGTTTCAGGAAGACTGCTTTTCTCTGCACTAAGGAAAACGAAATTTTCAGAGTTGTACTCTTTCATATTTGTGTATATAGAAGTGTACATATCCACATTCTCTCTATAAAGGAGAATATTTAAGGAAGTAACTAATTAAATATTTGTTCTGGTTTTGTTGCTTAACAGAAATGCACATTAACTACTTCAGCTTTGCTTTTCCCATCTGTCACTGAGGAAACAGCTCATAAGCTTAGGGACAGTCTGTAATATTGCTGTTTATCCTGGCACAAAAATGTCTATGTGGACAGAGAGCAAAAGGCAAATTCTACCTAAACAAGTAGAGTAATTTTTTGAGGTAGAAACACAGTAATTTTTTGTTTTTACCAGTTTCACTGATAATTTATTAATGCTACTTTTATCATTCACAAATATGGTAACTCAGGTATTCCTGTGCATAATAGGATCCTGGCTAGAACTAGTCCTTAGATACTGATGTTGTCTCACCACTGTCATGTTTATTTGCATCACTAAATGATTTACAGGGTAGACCCCATTAGTTGAAGGATGGGCAAGTGCTTGATCTCACCCTTCCTGAAATATCTATGGGATGATCTAAAATAATTTTCTCTTTCTTTGGACCATAATATCTTCTGTTTTGGAAGCTTTGGACCAGAGTTCTCTGTGCTCTGACAAGGGCTTTTCATATGGAATTGGTACCAAAAGGTATGCAACACTTCTGTAAAACAAGACATCAATAAACTGGCATTTTCTCACTCCTTTCCCAGGGGTTGCTGTAAAAGGTGGGTAAGGTGATATTTAGTGTGAGCTGTTCTCCAGGAATAGCTGTTTATTCCCAAGTACTGATGGGATTTTTCTTTTCCTAAATCTCTCTTTACTTCACAATTCACTACAAAATAAGCATATTCTCAACAGAAAACCAATAAGAAATACGAAATGGGATCACATTCTTTTTCTATTTCATTCAGGAAAAAGTAGTATGTTGTGTTACTTTAAAAGCCTGAATGGAAATATCCAAAAGCAGTGTTAAATTTGTCATCCATATTACAGAAACTTTCCATGAGCTTAAAATTGAAGAATGGCTTCAGATAACAGTGAACTCATTAAAGCAGGTCATTTTTTTTTTCTTTTTATCCAGCAAAAAAAAATCAGTTTCATGATAGGTGAAGAAAAGTAGGTCTCCATCATTGTTTTCAAGAAGGTGGCTCTTTGAAATTTCATGGACTTCAAGATTTTTCAGACTCTTGGGGTTTGGGATTTTTTTTTAATAACAACTCGCTGTGGAAAAATCTCAGCACCCTGAAACACAAGGCTGAATTCTCATTGATTACAGTGGAACCAGGTTTATTAACCTTGCATAAGGAAGTACTTTCATCTGCATTACAGTGTGTGGTGAACTTAGTATGTGATTAGAAAAGAAGGATTAAGGCTGTGTCTACATTAGCAAATAATTCAGTATGATAAGAATAAATCAGTAGATCAAAGCAGTTGATGCTGAAGCCCTACATCTTGCTATGTGGTTCAAAGTTTTGGCTTCCATCCAGGTTTAGTGTGATCTACTGCTCTGAATGTCCTCCTTGCACCCATGGTTCAAACTCACCCACTCAGTGTCCAAATGCTGCGTTAGGAAAGGTACCACACTCAGTGCACCTCTAAAGTAGAGAACCTCATTTTTCTCTGAAATCCACTTGGCATGCATCGCGTTTGCAGAAATCAAACTAAACCACTCAACAAAAGAAACATGTAAGTAACATGAAAAAATGGAGAGACTATAAACCAAAATATGAGTATGATGCAGCTTAAAGGTGGCTCCTAGCTAGGTGAACACAGGCTATTGTAATTCTTGGATTTAAGTGTCTTTCTGACTCCTGTGCAATCTCCTCAATGGTGTGGTGTTCAGCCATTAACGTTCTTGAAGCAAAGTCCTGCAGCTCCCTCTACTCCAGAGCAAGGAGTCAGGCTGAAAACTCGCCTGCAGTATGCTGCAGAAACTTCAGTAAACCCAGCACTTTCGGTTCAGCTCTTTCAAAAACATACTAGAGAAAACATAAATTCTGCAGGCATGTTAAATTTACCAGGGATTATGTGCTGGGTACATGAAAGTAAATGACAGAGGTCGACAATATTCTGTCACTTTACAGTGGCATCTCAAGAGAGAGTTCCAACACTAAGAGGACCCCTTCTCAGTCCATGAAGCACAAAGCCATGAACCCTCTGTACAGTGCAATTCTGGAGATAGTGTCAGTGAATTATCACAGCCCTGTGACAAGCTGATAAGCCCTTTCAGGGAGTTCATAAATCATCAGTGATTATTAGTTCAGGACTGCTGTCCCTCAAAATTAGATATACTGCTTTTAGACCTGAGCAAGTTCATCAACAGTCGTCTTGGGTTTCTTCAAACCTATAGTGAAGCTGTATCAGCTGCCTCCTGTCAGTGCTTGAACTGCTCCTTCTTAGCCCAATGATATTATTCTGTTCTCTCGTTTTTGTTTTTTTTTTCATGTGTTTTTGGAGAATTCCTTGAAGCAATTCAAGCCAGAATATGCAGTTGTTCCTTGTAAGAGAGTGAAGCAGTTTTCTCACCACATGAGGACTGGCATTAGCTATGTTTGAATTGCGGTTCAGCTCCTACAGGATTTTGATGTTTTGATGGATGGTTTTTTGTTTGTTTGTTTTCGTTTTGGGGTTTTGGGGGATTTTTTTGTTGATTCATTTCCAACAACACAATCCCCTATAATGCTTAATAATGTCAATGTGATGGCTTAAAAATTTTCAAGGAGCTGGCAGGGTCTGACATATTTTGATTTCCATAGTTTCCATAGTCCCAAGGTTTCACATCTGTCACTCAGTATTGGCAACTAGTGTGTGTGATAAAAACAATTGCACTAAAACATGTGCAAATCAGAGCTGTGCTCGTCCTTGCAGTCGTCTTCTGTTTGCTTTAACAATGATTACTTAAAAGTGAAATTTAGAAGTTTAGTCTCACTGTGATAGAAGGATTACCTAAGTAAAACCATATCATTCTGTATATCTTTTAAGGATGAAGTGGGATTGCCAGGTATTTTACCCAACTCCTGTGCATAGTATAATATACTATTCCACAGTTTCTCAGTTGCTCATTCATTTGATGCCAGTCAATTTTCATAAGCTGAGAACAGAACAAAGAGAGAAAAATCAGGGTTCAAACCAAACTTCAAACAAATCAACTGTGCTTTCAGAAAATTGGATTAAGCATCAGTTTTAAAATGAAATAAATTGCATTTACAATGAATACTGAAGAATACTTGGTTTTATAAATTCATTTTTTAACGGAGGATGAAAAGGATTTTATATATGTGTATATATTAAGGTTAGTGCACAGTATATCAGAAATGTATCTGAAAGTCTGTCAGTGGGAAAGGGCTATTAAATTCTACACAGGAACTCAAAGTCTTTTGCAGCTGTGTGAATGAAAACTTTTTCTCTCTTAGAGGCACTTTAGTTGTGGAACTGCTAACCACAGTCCTGTCCCAAAGTTATGTCCTGCAAGACAAGGTGCACCCTGGATCAATTCACTATAACCCCCCCACCCCGCCTTCCAAGGCTCACTCTTTCTTACTGCAGAAAGCTAACAGAAAGCATACAGACTGGACTCGAGCCAAAGCAAAGTTAAGCCTCTTACTGATAATCACAACAGGGTACCATCATAGTCTAGAGCTCAGCCTATTATGTCGGTCATTATTCGCCCCCAAAAATTACAGGATGTATTAGATCTGGCTGAGACAGAGTTAATTTTCCCCACAGCAGCCTTCACAGTGATTAGCTTTGTATTGGTAGATAGAAAGGTGTTAGTAACACATCTATGTTTTGGCTACTCCTGAGCAGCGCTCCACAGCATCAGGGCTGTGTCTCCAACGTTACACCCCACCAGTAGACTGGGTGGAAAAGGTCTTGGGAGGGTACACAGCCCAGACAGCAGACCCAAACTGGCCAAAGAGATAGTTCATAACATATGATGTCTGCTCAGCAATATAAGCTAAGAGAAAGGGGGGATGACAAGGGTAGGGGAGTGGGGGGTGGGTATTTGTTATTACTATGTTTGTCTTCCAGAGAAAATGCTATGTGTACTGAAGCCTCACTTCCTGAGAAGTGACTAGACATCACCTGATGATGGGAAGCAGAGGAAAAAAACTTTGTTTCCTTTAGTTCTGTGTGCAGCCTTTGGTTTTCTTTATACAACTGCCTTTATTTGGCCTACGGGGTTTTTTCCATCTTATTTTCTCCCTGCCCCATCCTGCTGAGAAGAGTAGTGATAGAGTGGTTGGTGGTCACTCATCAAAGGCCAACCCATCACACAGCAGATCCCAAGGCAGATGAGAATGAAACTTCCTGTATGCTTAATGTGCTGTGATGTGATGAAGTGACACTTCTTTAGCCACTGAAAATAACTCTGAGGCAACTGTTCTGCTAGATACCTTCAGTTCAGAAAGGCAAATCTTTTATTTTCTGTCTTATGGCAGGAGTTTGGAGACAATACTTCAAATACATCAGTGCCTGGCTTGACATTGACACCTCATCTGTCCTACAGTGCACGGCTCCCTGCATTTTGGGCTGCAGAGAGGCAGCACTAACCGTTCAGTGCCCTCTTCCACTGTAGCCATGACGCTACATCGTCCTGTGTCTTAAGGAGCAGGTCTCCACCTGTCTTATGAAGGATATGTCCAACCTCCTGACGCACGAATGTTGGGGTACCCTCAAACTACTTCTGGCAAGTTGCTGAGTGCAAACCTGGATCCCAAACCTGTGGAAGGTTCTGCCATTGCCACTGATTTGCTTTTCACAGAGGAAAAAAAAAAAAAAAATCAGCTATTCATAGAATATGCTGAGTTGTAAGAGACCCACAAAGATCAGCAAGTCCACCACTTAAGTGAATGGCCTGTATGGGGATTGAACACACGACCTTGGTGTTGTTAGCACCGTGCTCTGACTGAGCCCATCTACTTCACTCTCCTGATAAGTGAATTTATAGTCCTAAAACTTTTGTTTTCAAGAAGAAAATGCCCTTCTTCTCTTGACCTTCACTCATGGGTCTACAGGATGAGTTGGCAAGTCTCCCCTGCAGCATCAGTCTTCCCAGTGAAGAAGAACATGTGGAATTTCCCTCATTTAGAAGTCCCTGATACAACATTGCAACTCCAAAGAGTACAGATAAACAGTTCTGACACAAACAACTCTTTAAACAGTGCATAAAATCAATTCCTATTGATTAATATTAATTTAATAATCCAGCAATCAGTTGCTATTTAAGCAAGAAGAAAGCTAATGCCCTGTTTCTGAGTAAATTATACATTGTAAACAGATTCTGAGACATGCAAATATTGTCTGGCTTCACTTTTCTTTAGCAGGAGGTTTGAATGATAAATGTGTAAGCCTTACAGTATTAAAATTTTTAAATATAAAGGTGGGTAATGAAAGAATAATGTCTATCCCCTGTGACTACAGTCCACCCACCATCACGGTGTGTAGAAGGCAGGTATCCCTTGCTAGCCTGGCACTCACTTTCAGGAGTTTGAGGTACCTGTCTGCAGGGAGGCTAGGAGCTACTGCAGTCCTTGCAGAACAGATCGCTTCAGTAGCAGCTTGGGGAATTTGGTTACGTGAAACTGTAACAAAATTACCCTGTGAAGTCCTGAAAAAAAGGTAAGGGCTAAAAATAGCTAGGGAAATGCCTTGAGTTACTAAAAAATTTAATTTACTATGCATTAATTATTGGTTAATTAATTTCAATACCTCTCTCAAAGTTTCACTGGCATTCAGATTTCTGGTGGTTCTGATTAAGTTTGCTCACTGACAAGATAAAGGTGTTTTGGAAGATAAAGGGCAACACCGCCTTAGTACCATAGATATATGGTACTACATAGATAGATAGATAGATAGATAGATAGATAGATAGATAGATAGATAGATAGATAGATAGATAGATAGAGATATAATATAAAACTTACTCCCACTGGAATTTTCATTCATTTAGTGGAAACTTAAAGTTTGTAAAGAGATTTATTTTATGATTAGTAATTCATTCTTTCAATTTTTGATGGAATATCTGTAAACAGTTTATCTTTGTTTGAGGTTTTTTGTTGTTTCATTGGTTGGTCTTATATTTACATTTAGTAAACACAAACAGCACACCAAGGCCACAATCATGTTCACCTAGTGCTGGAAAATCTACTGACTTCTGATTGCCTGATGGGATCCTAAGGAATAACCATTTCTTCTCAGAACTTGAGATGCAGGAAATGAAGGTAAAAGGTAGTGTTTATTGTTATAAAATAAAATGAGCTGAAGAAAAGGAATAACAGATCACAGAGCTACGATTGTGTCTCACCTTGTCTGAGATGGCAGACATCATGTAGGTTCTAAGGTGGCACCAGGTCTCGTGTGTAATCACTGATTTTATGAAGACTGGTTTTAATTTAAAACAAAAGAGTAGCAAGTACTCTGCAGTGTTTAACTGCTTTCCTGTAGATACAAAGGTACAAATACCAATGCTCAGTCTTGCAATTTTTGACGAAATGCCATCATTTTTGACAGTCACAAACAGAACTTCTAGTAAGCCTCACATGAGGACAATTCTTCTATGCATTTGTGCTCCTGCTCTGAGTGCTGGACTAGGTGGTCAATAAATATTTCCCTTTTACTACCATATAAAAACAGTAAGAAAAAAAGTTCCTTAAATTGGTTCAGTACCCTTGATGATCTTCCTCAATAGAAAAGAATTCAAAAACGCAGCAGTTGAAAAGTAATTGGTATAAGGTTAACTTATTACACCCATTTAGGTATAAAAGTATCTAATAAAAAAAAAAATGGAACCAGAATCTTAAATTAGTATGTGATACAGTGTAGAGTATCATTCCAGTTCAGAATATTCTATTTCTTGTGGAGCAGTTATTTGAAACAAACATGAGAGTGCCAAGTTTCATTATGTGGAGCCCTACACTACATCATATTCTCTTCCATAACAGAGAAATGTTCAAAAATCAGTACAAAATATGTTGTTGTCTGAAGTCTTCAACTTGCCTGCCTGCATTTTAAATTTATCCAGAATAAAAAGTTGGCCCAAGCAAAATTTTCTATATCAGACTGTTCAGAACAGATTTGGAAAGCTGAATTTCCTCTCTGTGTGCTGTTGCATGGTTCTGTAGCCCTTTTAGGGCCTGTTTTTGTATTTTTCATAAGTCTGTGGGGATTCATGAAGAGTAATAGAGATACCTGACACCCTGAGCAATGTGGCTGTTCTTAGTTCAAAACAATGACATGCTGTAGTATTTAAAAGATAGTAGCTCAAGACATTCCAAATTTGTGAAAAACTGCATAAAAACAGAGACAGCTAGTGGAGAGGTGGAACTACAAAAAATACTTACAACAGGTAACCTCTGAAACCTGAGCTCATGGGCTTCCTTCAAGGTATGAATAAAAAGTGCTATAGCCAGTTACAGAAACTCAGTTCTGAATTACTGTTTGCTGAAAACAAGCAAACTTATCTGATTAAAATTTTTAACTATCTAAGAAGTTTCTCTCTGAGGTGTCTGCATGATATGGGCTTAGCATTTGGGTTTTTTTATCTTTTTACATCTTCACTGGACAAAACAGAATTTGCTGTTTCCACATAAAGGTCATTAGTAGCCTGAAGGTCTATGCAAATCCTTTACACCAAACACTAGTAACATTCTAGTGGAGTGAGTGATAAAAGAACTAAAGTAGTGAAGATTAAAAATTACTCTAAGTAAAAAAGCGGTGGGGGCTAGCAACTTGTCAATACAATGTTTTCTCTGTGGACCATCGTAACTTGTGTGCTTTCATAGCCAAGTTCAGAGTAGTCATCAAGACCTGAAAAATCCTTCCAGGTGAACATCAGAGAAGTTCAGTTTGGATTTTACAATGTTCCTCTCCTGGTATGCTCCTTTGTCATTCTTTTTTGAAGACATTGACCATATGATGATATTCAAATGGCCAAGCATTTACAATTTCCAGATCTGCCAAATAGCGAATCAACCTTTATAATTAAAGGTGACAAGCTGACAGGGAAAATGAATGTAAAATTATATACGTATATGAATTTTTATGTCAGATTGCCGTCTGTGCACTTGTTTTTTCTTTGTCAATAGCCGAAGGCTCATTTCCCTGTACTAGAAGTGCATTTTATATCGAGGCCTTCAGACAGCTCCCCTTCGCCCTAGTGAATTTGCTGATTAATTTTGGATGCTCCTCTTAATTAACACCCCAAAGGAAGTCTAGATTTTCTAGCCTATAATCCATGTAAAACAAGTGAATCTGAAGAACAATGACCTAAGGAGACAGGCGCGCTCTGTCCGAATGACATTACAAGAACACTGAATATCTCACAAGTCAGGACCTGGTCAGGCAATGCCTAGGGAAAATGTAGGCCTTTAATCAGGGCAGAAATGAGATTCATATTAGTCCAATTTCATTTTCTTTATTGCTGACAAAGAGAGGCTGGGATGGATGCCACCTGACAGTTGAAACATGGTGCTCCTATGCAGGAGCGGGTGCCTCTGGCCTTGATTAATAATTGGTACCATTTTGACTTGCGGGCAGATAAGTTGATGATGGATGAGAGAAAAAGAGTGAAGTGATTTATTATAAAATTAGGATAAAATAACGAACTTGCTAATTGCACACAAGCCTCATAAAATGTAGCTGTGGAGTCAGAATTGCGATGCCAGGCAACAATAATTTCCACCTCAGTTTTCACAATGAGATCTTAAAGCAAAAAAAAGATAAAGACAACTCTTATATATCTGATTTATGCAGAAAAAAGCTTTGCCCATTCTTCTACTTCACGCGAATAAAATACTGACTCTTGTGTTTCAGTTTTTATTATAACTGTTGCACAAGAAAACGGAACAGTAGAACTAAACAGGCCATATTAAACCAACTGTTGCTTCTCTGTTAAAGCTAATAAAGCCTTGCAATTCTTGAATTTCTTTGCATACTTTATTAGGGTAAAAATATTTAAAGTTTTGAAACTGAGATGCATACATGTTTAAATCAAAATTCAACTCAAAAATCAACTTATAAACTCTTAGCACCTGTAGAATTCTTCGACCCTCTTGGTAGGTATCAGTTTTCCAGTTCACTTTTTGATGCTTTGAACTTCCAAATCTGTGCTCTGTTAGCTATTTAAGAAGCTGAGTCATTTACTGCTTGCTGTTTTATGCTGCATATGTCCAGGTGAGTACAACTACAGATTAAAAAAAGCATATGTTTTAATATCCATTTCCTTTTTGGTAAAAATCTTAATTTTGTTGTTGTGAATCAATGTCATTATATAAAATTTTCTTTACAAGACAAATGCTTGGTCACTTTCTCTTGGAAATTTTGAAAGTCTAACCTGTTTTACTTCGAGCAGTGCCAATCAATATCCAACTGCTTTTTTCTGTAAGGTCAACTATTAAACAAGCTGAAATTACAAATCAAATACAACTGCAACAATATTGTCCAAATAAGACGGGTTCAGTCATAAAAGGGAAAATTAATATAGCATGGGGAGCTAAAATTTAATTTTCATGCAATTGATTTCTATTCTACTGCTAAGACAAATATGTGGGAATTTCTCACATATTCCACAAATTTACACAAAGTGAATTTTCCAGGCAGATTGGGAGACAGGATTTTCAACTAATAATATGCAAACACTTTATTTTGGCTCAAAAGCCACAGTAATTGTATAAGAGCATTAAGATTTTTCTATGTTCCTAAAGAAAAGTAAAAATGACATCCACTATTATGTCTCTTAGACAAATATTAAAAATTTTCGTATCTGATCCATTTGTAACTGCATTCCATGAGTAGCAATTTGTTTTTGGGGGAGGTTTGAGAAAAGCTCATGTGAGTTCATATCTAAAGTGAATTATTAAACTACATCAATTCCACAGGAAATTTTGTTTCAGAATTTTAAGGTGTCTTTAACATGGCATAGCTTCATGAATTAAAATAAACTGAATTAAGATTGTTTCTAAATAATAGTAACCACCATTTACTGAAACACACCTTTAAATTCTTTTCAAAATCATGTCACTGTTTTATCTAGACTAACTTTTTCAAGAGTCCCCTATTCAAAAACTCACATTGATTCAATTAGAGCTTATTTGGAGAAAAAACATGTCAGATGAAAGGTTAGTTAACAGAAAAAATTTCTGAAGCACAATCCTTTTTTGTATAATTCCAAAATTATAAAATTTATCATAAACTCTGTCAATATCGGAAGGTTACATCCCATCATGACAATTGCAGCATAGGACTTCAGAAAAATACGCATTTTTCTGAAACAGGGGATTAGATAGTAATACTGTCTCTGCAGTCCTTGCTAATTGCACAAATGTATTCTCACTATCAATACCTATGCTCTTTCAATATCTCAGAGTTTTGGGGTTTCAGGATAAAAGGAAATAATTTTCATTAACTACAGTGCTTTTAAGATCAAGGACCAACCTGTGCTCTGAGCCCCACCTGCCCTGAATTCCAGAAGCAGCAGCATGGCTGGCTGTGAAAAGGACACTTTTCTGTCAGCCACATTGTAGGAGGAGTTCAGGCCATCATGTCTCTTGTCTGTATGAGGTTGGTGCCAGGAATGAACTAACTTCACATCTTTACTACCTTGCCTCTGCTCCCTTTGCTACCACTGGGAATCGTACCTGGCAGAGCCAAGAGTGACCATTTCTCCATCCTGCAAACATGAAAGCATGGAGGTGGCATCACTAATGTCTGGGATTCTTATCACTGAAACAATAACATAACATCAAAGGTTAGGACATCTGAATGCTTACTCCCAGGTTATTGAATGACATCTGAGAGCAGCTTCAAAATAAGAAGGGAAATTGAAGTCTATTTTCTCTGCAGAGAGAAAATTAGAAAGACAAAAGCCAAACTAGAACTCAATGTGCCCACTGTCACAAAAGATAGCAAGAAAGGTTTTTACAAATGCATTAATAACAAAAAGAGGGCCAAGGACAGTCTCCATCCTTTATTGGACACAGATGGAAATATTGCCACCAAGGATGAGGAAAAGGCTGAGGTACTTAATGCCCTCCTTGCCTCAGTCCTAAACAGGAAGCTCAGGGTACACTCAGGGTACTCAGCCCCTGAGGTGGCAGACAGGGACGGGGAGCAGAACAAACCCCTTGTCATCCAGGGGGAAGTAGTTGGTGAGTTGCTGAGCCACATAGACACTCATAAGTTTATGGGACCAGATGGGATCCACCCAAGGATATGGAGGGAGCTGATGGAAGAGCTGACCAAGCCACCCTCTTTCATATATCATCAGTCATGGTTAACGAGGGAGGTCCCAGACAACTGGAGGCTGGCCTGTGTGGCACCCACCTACAAGAAGGGTTGGAAAGAGAATCCAGGGAACTACAGTTCTGTCTGTTTTACCTTGATGCCAGGGAGGGTTATGGAACAGATTATCTTGAGTGCTCTCACATGGCCCAGCAGGCCCATTCAGCATGGGTTCATGAAAGGCGACTCCTGCTTGACCAACCTGATCTCCTTTTATGACCAGGTGACCCATCTAGTGAATGAGGGAAAGGTTGTGGATGTAGTCTGCCTCAATTTTAATAAAGTCTTTGACGCTGTCTTGCACAGCATTCTCCTGGAGAAGCTGGGTGTTCATGGCTCGGGCAGGTATACAGGATAAAAACCATCGGGATGGCTGGGCCCAGAGAGTGGTGGTGAATGGATCTACACCCAACTGGTAGCCAACCACAAGTGGTGTTCCCCAAGGCTCAGTTTTGGAGACAGTCCTCTCTATTATCTCTATCAATGATCTGGACAAGAGGATTGAGTGCACCCTCAGGCAGTTTGCAGATGACAACAAGTTGGATGGAAGTTTTATCTGCTGGAGGGCAGGAAAGATCTGCAGAGGGTTCTGGACAGGCTGGATCAATGGGCTGAGGCCAATTGTAAAAGGTTCAATAAGGGAAAGTGCTGGATCATGCACTTGGGCCACAACAACCCCATGTACAGCTACAGTCTTGAGGCAGAGTGGCTGTAAAGTTCCCGGTGGAAAAGAACCTGGAGGTGCTGGTCAACAGCCTGCTTGACATGAGCCAGCAGAGTGCCCAGGTGGCCAAGAAGGCCAATGGCATCCTGGCCTGTATCAGAAATAATGTGGCCAGAAGGACCAGAACAGTGACTCCGCCTGTTCTTGGCACTGGTGAGACTGCACCTCAAGACCTGTTTTCAGTTTTGGGCCCCTCACTACAAGGAGGACATTGAGATGCTGGAGTGTGCCCACAGAAGGACAACAGAGCTGGCAAAAGCACTAAAACATTAGCCTTGTGAGGAGCAGCTGAGGAAGCTGGGTTTGTTTAGCCTGGAGAAAAGGTGGTTGAGGGGAGGCCTTATCACTCTCTACAACTACCTGAAAGGAAGTTGTTGGTGAGGTGGGTGTTTGCCTCTGCTTTCAGGAAACCAGCTATAGGACGAGAGAATATAGTCTTAACATGCAACAAGGGAGTCTCAGGTTGGATATTAGGAAAAATTATTTCAGTTAAAGAGTGGTTAAGGATGGGAACAGGCTGCCCAGAGAAGTGAAGGAGGTGCCACCCCTGAGAGTGTTTAAAAAAATAAGTAGACATGACACTTCATGATATGGTTTAGTGGTCATGGTGGTGTTTGGTCAAAGGTTGGACCTGATCTTGGAGGTATCTTCCGACCTTAATGATTCTGTGATTCTGTTTACTGTTTTCTTGAGACCCGATTTCAGGATTCAGACACGTCTATCATGGGACTTATGTCTGCTCACTAGCTTTGCCATAGGCAGCTTGAAAAACAAGAGGACACAAATCTCTCTGGACTTGGAAAGAGGTGGAATAAATTAAAGAAATGTGGTTTCTTCACACTACTACATTTGAGAATTGTCTGTAGGAAGTCTAAGTGAGGACTCTTGAGTGTGGTCTGGACTTTGGGCAACCTAACTGAAGAACTAAAAATTAAGTTCTGAGTTAGATAGGTTTTGGTTTTTTACTATATGTAGGACTTCAAACAGAACTGAGTCATTCCAGGGAGAGCAAATTAAATCCCATGAATGCTACCCATTTCTAAATATCTGAATTTATCCTGCTGAGAAGGCTCTCAGCTATTCACCTGCATATATGCCTGTTCCCATCATGACGCTGCAGCAGCTCTGGGATGTGAGCATCATGCCATTGACACAGTAGACCTTTAGATCAGTATAAGATTAATGTTACTGCAGAAATCTTGGACTATGTCAGGCCTGGATCTGTGTCTGACTCTGTCTCTCTCAGAAGACTATAACTTACTCTTTTAGCAGTTGCATTTGAACTGTGTTTTGTGTCAATGTGGGATAAAGAAACAAGAGGCCTGCATGTAATTTGGATTTTTCTAAGTATCTCATTTCAATCTAATGTACTGTTGTGTAATTAAGCCAGTAAGTCTATATGACCAGCCCATTTCAGGACTTGGTCTGCTATCTTTAGTCAATGACAAGTTCTGGTTTCCATTGCTTGTTCAGAGATGATAACAGTGTGATTTACAGGTATAAGTAACAAATGAGATCAATTAAAAAGACTAAGAGCGGCACCTGTCTTAGTGTAGGGTTGCATTAAATTATTTCCACATCTTTGTTTCCTGTAGGACCCTGCATTTGCAGTCTTTCCTCATGAAGGTTAACAATGGGAGATTTGTTTCTTAATGCTCATGAACCAAGAAAGCAGCCTTATCCTGCAGCCGAGGGATATGATTATTATCTCTGAGGGAAAACAACAGCCGTATTTTTCAGCTCTGTGTGTACAAATGATCCCTGTGTTTCATACAGTCCTTGACTAGGGCATCTTGGATTGCCCAATTTGTTACAAGCCTGTATTGTGAGCTGCCTTTGTATAGTTGAGCTGAACTCAGAGTCAGATACATATCTCTCTTTCTTTGTGTATAATTCTCAGAATTTTTTATTCTGGTAGACATTTATAAAATATTTCAAAGTTTTACCAAAGTTTTCTTAAGAAATTTTCAAATAATCTGATTTTTTTTTTCTAATAATGGCAGGAAAAATATGGAATTTTAAAATGAACAGAACCAGACATGATATTTCTATTCCTTCTATCTCTACTGTCTAATGAAACTTTAAAATCATTTTATGACAGACCATAGTAATACAGAAAGTCCTTAAAGACTGAGCTTAACATGAATGATGAAATCTCTATTTTTATTGTTCCAGTTGAAAGCTTAGAGGTGCATCTACAACATATTATTGTATGGGTTTCTTTGGACACTTGACTCTTAATCCAGTTGACTGGTAAGTATTTGTCATGCAACACCATTCCAAGGCAAAATTGTGGCTGGAAGTCAAGAAAACACTTTTTATGACAGCTTCAAGAAGAGACATCAAGGCATCCAAGAACCCAAAAGAGGTGAAAGCGATGTGGACTACTCAGATTCTTTGCTCCCTACTACTTCAATAATAACAGATTCTCTGATGTTGCTTCGTGGAACAATACTCTTGATTAGTTGGCCCTGGAGTTCAAGGAAAAGAGTAACTGTGTTTCTCCTCTCAGTATATGTATTCAAGGTCTTAGGGTCTAGTGCTTCTTTGTACAGTCTGCCTCCCAAGTCAGAAGTATTCATTTCCAATTGTTTCTCTTCTACCTTCCAGATAGGTCTAGCTCCTCTGAGGCATCGTCAGAAGCTTGTACTTCTGCTAGCATAGTCTGTCACACATTAATACAATGTCATCTCATTAGAATGGAAATTTTAAGTCAGGAACCAAATAGTTGATCTCAGAAACCAGTCATTACAATGTTTGGAAGAGGAATTTCAAGTTTTGTGCTATTGGGTTACTATTTAGCTTCAAAGTGTGGAGTATCATTTGTGCCACTCAGAGCTCTTCAATCTAGGTCGCAAGTTATGTGTAGGCTGGATTGGTGAGTAATTGAAAAAAAAGCTAAAAATGTGTTAGATTACTGTCTTACAGGAGATACACTCTGAGTTAATACCGGAGGACTGTTATTCCTGTCATATTTCTCCTGAGAACCATCACCCAAATAAAAAGAACTTGCCACCCTCTTAGAACAGGTTGAATTAAATCCAGGAACTAAGTGAGGTGAATTACCTTTATATTCCTAGAGCTATTCCCTGTAAGTAATGGTGATCACATACATTCTCAAATCAGCCCAGGGGAAATGGCTGTACTAATGTCCATAGTGTGCCTGTACAGGGAATAGAGAGGCTTTTTAAGTAAAGGTCTGTTAGTCTACTCATGATGATGAGTTTTCATAAGAATTTATTCTCTTAAAATATGTTACACCAGTTTGTGTACGCTATTTGCACTACAGTTGTAATTCTGTGCTTATTTGCACTCTGCAGACTCATGTGTAAATCTGTGCGCAGTATTACTGTGAAACAGGCCTGATCCATGAAAAACATTACAAATATGTGAAGACAAGCAAAATGGGAAAATTGGGTGAAATATGGTCAAATATGTCTTCTGTTCTACTTCAGATTGTACATTATATAACACTCCTTCTCTGAGAGTGCTGGAAATATCCTCTCCCAGAGGATCAAATTCTGGAGAGGACTGCAAAGATTTATCCATTACCACCCAGTTTTCCAAATTTCCAGAAAGATACTAACATATCCCTGATTTTTTAGTGATACAGGTACCTCCTGGGAACTAAGTCTGAAGGTTAATAGCTCATTTTGCCATCCTATGCTGAGGAGACATTTTATATCACTCAGTTGGGACTGAGTTTTAATCAGAAACCTGTATGTGAAAGTCCCTAAACCTCATTAGAAAACTCTGCAATGTCCCAGCATGTAGTTTTCAAAGTTTTTAGAGGTATCATAAATGGAAAATGCTTTTTATGATCTGTTCTATGGAATTCCTATGTTTACATACCCTCTTTTTATTTAATGAGCTGAGAAAAGATATTCCTTATCCTAAAGAGTTTGATATGTTTTAATTATTCAGTAAAAATTCTCCAAAATAAATTTAATTGCTGAATATGGCTATGCTTGATGATTGCACGTGGCTGGCCTCTCACAAAATTTCTGTAAGTTATTCTATAAGTTTTCTTTAGCTATCATTCAATGAATTTTATTATTATCGGCTGCTGAATTATTTAAAGCTATCTTCAGGCAGACTTAAATTACTGTATTTAGCTTTTAAATTGAAGCTATTTATTGTGCTTTGCTCTTTCTGTAACTTACCTGCTTTCTCCTGTTGCATCAACATCCTTCCAAAAGATGCTTATTCTCTTCACCCCATCACAGTAGCTTTACTAAAGAAAATCTCCAATTATAGAGGAAATTTCTTGGGACTATGTGCTATAAAGACATAAACCTTTGAAAGAGATTGAGAGGTGGAATAAACAGAGTTATGACAAATTTTAAAAGGAGACAAATAACATAAAAAAACCCCACAAATATCTGCTGTTAATGCAATTGGTCTGGCTGGGTAGGTGTTTATTAGGAAAGGTGGATTTATTATGGAAGAAGGGCCTCAGCAAGGAAAAGGTTGCCTTCTGCCTGGATTTGCACTTCATGGTGGTCCAGGAGTGGGGCTGCATTGCTGGCCAGAACTTGCCCTGCCAACCCATCCTTTGCTTCATCCAGCCCCAGTGGGCTGAGCAAACACCAGAGCAGAGGTCAGCCCATGTCCCAGGGAGCCACTGCCCTAGCAAGGCAAAATTTGCCTTGACCCTTTCCAAGAGAAAACATCTAGTGTTCATTTTCCTGGTTTCCAAAGGTCTAACAACTCAGATTTCCTACAAGTTAGTGATGATTATGAAGAGATGACAACACCTCTGTGACAAGTAAGCGCTGAACTTCGGCCACTTTGTGAGTTAAAGCAACACCACTTCGTTTTGTGGCTCTGAATTCAGTTGATTAATGTTATATGTGCAGTCTATTGAGGCATTACGTTTAAAAGGATTGTTTACCATAGCCTTGTAATCAACCTGCCTTAGCAGCACCATATTACCTGCGACAACAGGGCCGCTGCAATTTGGATCTGAAAGAAAACTGCCACAGATGGGCTCTCCGATGCTTTAGTGCTAGTATGCTGCCCTGTTATCTTCATTTGTAATTTGTTTTCAAGAACAGTGATTTACATTTCAGTTGGATTACACCTTTTAATGTCTCACAAACGTAAAGTGGCTGCAGTGAAAACTCACATCTCCACTAGTTTTCAAACGATGCATTTGAGGCTTCAGTGGAGAGGATTACAATTACAATTAAAATCAAAAGCTTGTTCATTCTTTTAATGACATATGCTAACCCTTTGTATACTAAGAAGGCTATCCTGGTGCTATAGAATCAGGAATTCTTTTTTGGATATGAAATAGCTGCATGCGCTCTGCCTTATCACCCACTACACACAAATGATGTTCTTCTGAGAAGGAACACATCCTGCACAGTGAGTTCAACTAACCTTGACAAAAAATATTGAACACACAAAAAATGACTGTGGAGAAAAAAACCCCACTGGTGCGGTTTGGGTTTTTTGGGGGCGAGGAGGGTTGGTGGTTTGTTTTGGGGGTTTTTTTAAGCAGAACATATTTTACTAACAGACTTTATTTTCCTAATGTTTGCCAAGATATGTAGTTACAATAGCATATATTGAAAGTGTGATTGTATTGGATGAAGTGTGTAAAATATTAATCAGTGGGGTATTTTTCTTTTAGTGAGCATGACATGAGCAAAACAAAGTTTTTTTATTTTTGTCAGCAATTCACAATAATTCTCATTTAAGGCTTCTGTCATTTTAGAAGGATTTGCAACTAACAGACATTTTTGTTCTCACTTGGGTCTTACTGTGCTATTTTTGGTTTAGAAAATGATTGAAAATTCTTAACTTGAAAATTCAGATTTATGGTGAGATTTAAACTTACACAGATCATGTATGGCAGAAATATCTCAGGGACAACCTTCACTGCTGTGTTCAAAAGCTTTTGTTCCAAGCCAAAAGCTTTCACGGGCTCCAGCAGCCTAATGGTTTATATGTACCCTAATCCTCTCTGTTCCGAATTGCCAGGCTGGGACCACCCCATGATCCCAAGCACATGTTCCTGTCTCCTCAAGGGGTTAACCTCTGTCCCAGGGCACAAGAGAATCAGATTCCACAACAATGGACTGAGGACAGTCTATAGCCTGTGCTGCTTACACTCCACAGAGGACTGTCAAATACCAGCCATCAGGTGGTGTCATGGTGAGAATCCAAAGTACTGTCTCCAGTGAGGGGGAGAGGAATCGGGAAAGAGACGAGCAGTGTCATGGTTTAATAGTGTGATTTCAGCCAGCCAAATGAACAGGCCGTTATTTGCCTGTTTTTCAAAGGTAGCTGAAAGTCCTGGAAGGCACCATTTAGTAACCTATGAGAGGACACACTCCTAGGCTCTGACGCATGGATTTCCTGTCCCCTACAACTCAGCAGAACTCATGGCAATGCATACTATTCCATGGGTGAGACTTGAATGCACTGTAGGAAAGATGACAAGGATGTCTCTACTTCTAAGCACTCTGAAAGAAGTTGAAAAGATTCAGGCTATTCTCTCAACACTTCCTGAGTTTATGAAAAAGTATTATTTAATAAAACTAGATAGCTATATCCCTAAATAATATCTAAGAGTAAATCAAACATCTCAGTTAAGTCAAAGTGCAAAAAGATAGATTAAACCACCTTTCTAAAATGGAACCTTGAAAAGCAAAACTTCTAGTTCAACATTCACAGAAGAGTAGGTGGGATTCCCTTCACTGAACTGAAACCCTCTGAAGGCAAATGTCTACTGAAAGTATGTCTTTGAGGTTTTCTTTATATTCAGTCAGAAGAGTGGGAAAATCATGCTGACCTGAGGATTTCTCATACCTAACCTGACCAACATTTGGTGAAGAAAAGGTTCCTCCCTTAATGTTAGACCTAAACGGAGTTTGCAAACAGCTCATACACAGCAATCATGCACGTTTTGGCAAAACATGCTATCTTGATGTTGTCTTGATGTTTCTCTCTACCTGTTCATGTCATTTTGGTCTTCTGACTAAATTCAGTATTATGTTCCTTCAGGCAAGCCTTTCTTCTGATATAAACTGAGTTATTCAACAGTATGAGAAGGGCAGGATGAAAACAGATTTAAAACATCGTCTCACAGATACCTAAGGATCATACCACATTAATGAAGACATTTGATTTTTTTTTCTTTTTCATGTAGATATTTTTTAATTTTCATCACAAACAGCATAAAGGAACCTTAAATCTGATGATCAAAGCTCAGGGAGTGATTTACAAATATCATTGAGGTGTTTCAAGGAAACTGAAGTTCAGATGCCTCATACTCTTCATTCACCTCTGTGAGATGATTTTCTGGTTATTCTGCAATGAGACATCAGAATCAATGTCTCAAATACATCACCGAACCGGTGGCTCAGACTGGCCCCTTGGCATCAGTTCTGAGTTAGGCAACAAAACTGTCATTTCAAAGGTAACTAGAAGTAGATTTAAAATTAGTCTGAGCTTTAAATTATTATTTTTCTTTTTTTTACTGAGCTTTCCTCTTTTTTTCATTGTCATATCTTTGTACTTTGATTCAGTTTAGCAGTGATAGCATTCATCATTTTCTTTCATTTTAGTTTATGAAGAAACATGTTCCATTTCAAGAAGGGTCTTAAAAACTCCAATGTGATGATCTGTAAAAATCTGTACTAGATGATCTAACCTTTCTCAAAAGAGCTTGGAGAAAGAAATCATGAAGAAGCAATCCCAGACAATTCAGTGAAAAATGTGACTTTGATTTCCCTAAAAACTCTCTTTACGTGCTCATCTCGTACATCTTGTGTCATCTTTTCCAAGTTAAAAGCAAAGAACCGCTGAAGAAGTGGCTCCTGTAAATACCACTGCAGGGCTCTCCTCCCCATTCCTCATTGTTCTTCAGGTAGGAAATCATTAGTCCTGCCCTCCTGCAAACTTGAAAAGATCTTTGATAGTTTTACCTGAGAGGGATGACCACCTGCATACAGACCCTGTGCTTCTGCTTCTGAGTGACCACCCATGTCTTGACTTGGGCCACAATGATTTTACCTGTGAACATTCTTTCCATTAAAGTAGTTCTTTAAAGGGAAGTTCTTGGAGGAAATGAGGTGAGTTGGTTGGAACATGGTGCTAATAACACCAAGGTTGCAACTTTGCTCCCCGGACAGGCCATTCACTTAAGAGTGATCCATGTGGGTCCCTTCCAACTCAGAATATTCTGTGTTCCTGTGACAAAAGAAAATATAGTTAGAGCCTTCATGTATTCATTTCTTAGTCTGATGCTACTCTTGTCACTGACACCAAAGGAAATGAGAGGTACTCAGTACAATTTTGTGAATAATGAATGTTTTCACCTGCTGGTGGTCCTGAAAAAGCACTAAAGGCAGAAATTTTTTATGGCTTGTGTAACTTTAGGGGAGTCGGTTTTGTTTTGTTTTGTTTTGTTTTTTAGAAATCAAATAAAACTTGCACTGAACATCATACTTGGAGTTAAAATAACAGTATTTGGCTTCATTCTTCATGATCTTTTAGAGATATTTCAGAAGACAATCACTTTCAATTAAATAAACACATTTTATAAATATAATAATTCCTTATTTGGAGTATTTATCATTACTCTTTTAAGAATGATGAAGGTGAAACAAAGATATTTGGTACATTTCAACCTATCTGACTCTGTTTCGTCAGTAGACAAAGGTTTCACACAAGATTTTTCACACGAAATTTTAATCCATCTCAAATAACCAGCAATTCCCTGACAGACTATTTCTAAAACTGTCATCAGTCATTGTCCCTATGATTCAGAAGCTACTCTGTTTTGATTGCCCTATTTCAGGTAAAAAAAAGTAGTACCCATGTTGCTCCAAATGAAAAAAGGTCATATTCCTAATGGAACTGAATATAAATCCAATATCATTTTCATGTTACACATTACATCATTAGCTACAGATTTATAGGGAGAGAGCTAATATATTAAAGACTGTGACATAGTTCTCTTTCTCAAATGCACCTAATTTTTGAAGTTAGGTAGCACTAAATTTCTTCTTATGAGAATATCTAAAGTATTTTTCTTTTATTGGCTCCTTCCTTTAAGTGAAAACTGCAGAGCTGATGAATATTTCATCGGTAAAAAAACACCTGCAACACAAGGTTTTGCCTACAAAATCTTTGGGGAAAGGAAGAAATGGCAGGAAGGCACTGTAAGGACGGGGTTTTTTAAGTCTTTGGAAAAGGGTCTCCATTTCATTTCCCACATCAATAACACCTCCTTCACCCCTTAATACTTGCTTTCTTTCATTTTATTCCATTATAGTATTCAGTCATTTTTTTTAGTTTTCTTT
>VWZG01003872.1:224061-259372 GCA_013396735.1 Grallaria varia
AAGATTTGAAAAAATATTCAGATATACATTTTAAATTGATTTCTACAGTATTCTACTGTTCAATCCTAACAGACTTCTCTCCTGAATTTCAAGGGCACAATTGCACTGAGAAGTGACGAGGGTGACAAAAATACTTTATTTCGCTAAAAACTGTACTCTTCCAGACATTAGGTGAACACTCATGACCAAAACATGTAGAACTCTCTTCTGATTGATAATTGCTTATAGGCAACAATGACAAAGAAAATAAACGAAACCCAAAAAAACAAATCCAAGAAAGAAAATACAACCAATAAAACCTGTTCAACCCATTCCAAAGAAAAATAAGGATATAAATCACTCTGTAAAGTCCACTAAGTGCTCTTGTTCTTATATAGAAATTCTTGCGTAGTACAATGATTAGAGAAAACCTAAAACCAGAGAAATGGAGAAAGAGTAAGAAAATCCAGTCTAATCCCCCCATCATCTGATCATCCCCAGTGGTTTCATCCAGTCTTCTTTTGAAACCATTCTTTGTCATTCTGATCTCACACTTGGATGGCACATGGTGGAAAGTAGCTGTCTGGCTTGTCAGACCCTGAGAATAGAAGTCAAATATTCAGACTACAAATTTATACTAACAACAAACTAGTATATGACAACACTACTAAGCTTTTTACCGGATGGAATAAAAGCCTAGGGGAAAAAAAAATCTGTGAGGCTTAAGTTAAAGTGTCTCATCAATATATAGATGCCTGTACACTAGATGTTTAAATACCTGAGAACTGGATGTCTAGGCTAAGCACACTTTTTTCTAGGCTTCTTGAGGTAACTTTTGTATACTAGGTTTGGGGTTTGTTTTGGGTTTTTTTTTTCCTTTTTCAGAAAAGACTCCATCATGCTAAAAATGTGAACTACCTTTTTGTTTTCCCAAATGTTTCACCTTTCATTTAACTGAAAAACAGTAATGCTGTGTAAATGAGCCTGAGTTGGGTATGCCTTTATCACCTGGTAGGGTTTTTTTTTCTTAAAACTTTTATATTCTTGAAATTACTTTTTTAACAGAGTTATAAAAACTGTATACTTACAGGAAGGAAGTTACCATATATATCTGCAATAGAAATCTCTGAAATTTTGGAAATTACTTTGTCTTGTACTTTCTTTTTCTTTTCTTTTTTTTTTTTTTAAGAAGACATTAAGGACAGAAACTTCAATGAGTTGTACATTAAGGTTAGCTTTTTAAGCTTTTAAAAACTGGGATATGGAAAAGGTTACCTCCTTAGTACAGTCTTTTATATTCCTGCTTTTCTTTGTAAGTATAAGTCTTACCTCTAAGTGTGGTAAAATATAAGGGATGTCATAAAATATACAGTATGGCTGAGATAATGTTACTACAGGAAATGCTATTTCCTGACTTTCAAGTGCTTGAAATTGTCACCTTCCCAACGTATTTTCTTTATGTATGCAATTGCACTCTCATTTGTTCATTTTTGTATCTGTGAGCACCCAGTAATATGCTTCGGCATGAACAGATATTAGAAAAAAATGGATAGATATTAGAATTTTTTTTTTTTTCACTGAAAGAGTGGTTAGGTGTTGGAATAAGTTGTGTAGGGAGGAGGTAGTCACCATCTCTATAAGGGTTCAAGAACCATCTAAATATGGCATTTGGGGATACAGTTTAGGCGTGATTAGGTTGGTGCTGGGTTGATGGTTGGACTAGATGATCTTGAAGGTCTCTTCGAAACTTGATGATTCTGTGATGTGAAAAAATGGAGGTACCCGCTTAAGTGGCAAGTCAGAAATTTACTTTGACTTCTGGAGGTATGAGTTCCATACCAGGGTTTACTTGTATGTTTCACCATTGTGTCTTCAGAGGCTTGTGGTTTCATCCTAAATAAAGGTGACCCAGCCTTTTTTTAAGACATTTTGTTTTTGCTTCCGTCTATCTGCTGAATGTCACTCATAATTATGATGCAAGAATATTACCACATTTCCAATTCCAGGTGGTCTTTTTGAGGCTTTATTCTTGCATAGCCTTTTGCTGCACGTATTAGGTACATTCAAATGACTGTACTGCAGTGAATATTTAGAAGGAGTTAAAAAAAGATTTGGATATACCAGTGTGACTTCAGTGGTGAGGCTGGAGCACCTATGTCATGCAGAATCATAGAGCAGCCCAGGCTGGAAGGGACCTCCAAGGATCATATGGTCCAAACTTTTGTTAGGAAAAAGAAGAGGCTGTGGGAGCTGGGCTTGGCAGGCCTGGAGAAGTGACAGCTTTGGAGGCACTTCATTACTGTCTTCAACTATGAAAATAGAGAAAAGGGAGCCAAATTTTCCTTGTTGTTGCACAGCTAGAGGAAGAGAAGCAAAGGGCACATGCTGCAGAAAGGGTGTTTCCAACGAGGTATAGGGAAAACCTGTTCCAAGAAGTGTGGTGAAAGAAACACACCATTACAGATATAAGTCATCTGGACAAATCCCTATCAACCTGCTCTACATTTGAAATCACCACTGTTTTGAGTAGGGTGCAGGACCAGGTGACCCATAAGGGTTTCTTTTAATCTACATTATTCTGCAGTTCCAGAGCTGTTCATAACCCAGTGGAGACCCGAATGGTTTGGAAGTTCAGTTTGGTCAGCTGAAAGGAACTCATCTTTTGGGTAGCCCACACACAGGCCATAAGATACATTTCATTTCAGGATTTGGGCACGTATTAGGTAAAGAAAAGGCTTATTCTTTCTGAAACAAGCCTCTTAGGCCTCTACCTGCAGTTTCTTCTTCCTGCTTATGACCCTCAACTTGTCTTTTGCTGTATATTACAATTCAGTTCTGCTTATACTTTTCTCTTTATTCCTCCTGTTGATGAATCACCTCTTCAGTGCCTCCAGGACTACTCACATGAGTAGAATTTCTAGGACATGATTAAGCTTTTTTTTTCTAGATACCTGTTGGCCTAAATCCAAAATGTCTTTACATCAGCAATTAAATTTTCATTTGTATCTGTACCTCACCAAGTAAATGGGATCCTCATCCTGACCGTGATATTTCACTACATATGCAAAATAACTGATAGGCATTAATACTAATAATCCTTTTGTCTCAAACACTTAGACTTTACATCTATACAGTCACCTCAATTTTAAAGATGACAACAATGTTGGCACTTGATTTACTTTTTACAGAATTTGATAATGCTCAATTAGCCTTTTGCTCTAATTAATTTTTGGTGCTCATCAGTATTGCCTTCTAATTTACCATGAGTACCTTATGAGAAAGCAGTAAGGAGTAGGCATACCCTAACAGCTTTTTTTTCATTCTTCAGCCCCTAGATCATTTGAATCTAAAGGAAAAGGAATCCATTTGTAATTAAATCTGGCCAAGGATGTCAAGGCAAACAAGGAGGGCTTCTTCAAATACATCAATAACAAGAGAAAAACAAAGGATAATGTGAAGCCATTACTAAGCAGACCCTGGTAACAGAGGTCACAGAGAAAGCAGAGTTACTGAATGCCTGCTTTGCATTGGTCTTCACTGATAAGACCAGCTCTCAGGAATTGCTGATCCAGGAGGTCACGGTAAAAGAATCTTGGAAGGAAAACTCTCTTGGCATGGGAGATTGGGTTAGAGAACATCTAGGCAAGCGTGACATCCACAGATCCATGGGCCCTGATGGGATGCACCCACAAGAGCTGAAATAGTTGGTGGACACCACACGGAGGCCGCTCACGAGCAGCTTTGAAAAGTTGTGGTGATCAGGACAGGTGCCTGAGGCCTGAAAGAAAGAAAATATCATCCCAGTCTCCAAAAAGGAAAAGAAGGAGAACACAGGGAACTACTAGCCATTCAACCCTACCTCAATCTCTGGAAAGGTGACGGAGCAGCTCATTCTGGAGACCATGTCTCTCCACATGGAGGAAAAAAAGATGATCAGGAGTATTCAGAATGGATTCACTACAGGTAAATCATGCTTGGCCAACCTGATTGTTTTCTATGATGAAACAACTACCTGGATGGATGATGGAAGAGCAGTGGATATTTTCTGCCTCTACTTCAGCAAGGGTTTTGACACTTTCTCTCCTAACGACCTTCTTAAAAGCAAACTCGGGAAGTGTGGACTGGAAGAATAGAAAATTAGGTGGATTTGGAACTGGCTGAACAGCAGATCCTAGAGGGTCATAATCAGTGGCACAGGGTCTAGTTGGAGGCTTGTCACTAGTGAAGTCTCCCAGGGTTTAATATTGGGCCTAGTATTTAACTTATCAGTGAAGAGGCAGATGCCTCCTCAACAAGTTCACTGATGACACAAAGCTGGGAGGAGTGGCAAATACCCCAGAGTACAGTGCAGCCCTTCAGAGGGACCTCAGCAGGTTGGAGAGAGGGGCAGAGAAAAACTGTCTGAAGTTCAACAAAGGCATGAGCATTAGGAGGAGCATTGCCAGCAGGTTGAAGGACGTCATCTTGCCCCTCTACTCAGCCCATCTGGAGTGCTGTGTCCAGTTCTAGGCTCCTCAGTACAAGAGGGACATGTCACTCTCAGAGCAGGTCCAGTGGAGGGCAACAAGGATGATTAAGGGACTGGAGCATTTCTCTTATGAGGAAAGACTGAGGGAGATGGGTTTGTTCAGCCTCGAGAAGAGATGAGTGAGAGGGGACCTCATCGATATATGTAAGTACTAAAAGGGAGGGTGTCGAGAGGATGCAACCAGGCTCTTCTCCGTAGTACCAAGCAATAAGACAAGAGGCAACAGGCAGAAACAGGAAGTGTCACCTAAACAGGTAAGTATTCACAAACGCTTCTGAAGAAGTTTCTGAGCAGCTATTTTATATACCTGAACTATACAGGCAGGGTTAGCTCCAGAAGCCTTTAGAGGCCACCTCCTTTCATACAGAGAAGAGAGATAATCACAGCCCAAGGTGAAAACTACAATAAAAAATGAACCATGCTGTGTCTGGTCATTACCAGGCTACTAATTTCCCAGCCACTGCAAAAGCCATCTTTCTCAGTACTGTAGTTATTTAGAAAGCCAGAACAACAGTCTCTTGCTCTGATTGTTTTTTCCCTGCATATTTTGTGCTGTCATATAAACTATCATTTTGATTTCAGTTTCCCTAAAATATGTGATAAGGGACATCTACCTAATTCTAAACCAAACTCTAGATGGTAGGGGCTTTTTGCTTTGATTTTTTTGTAAACTGCCAGTGACATAAGAAACATAATGGCTTAAACATCAGACTTAAGACACCCTTGTAGAAGTTAGAAATAACTTTCTTGATTAGTAACCTCAATAAAATGATTTTATATATCTCAGACATTAGTCATTTAAAATAATTCATAGTCTCTCTTCTCTAAGAATTAAAAATAAATTAGCAAGTTTAAGTTCTAGAAAAAAAAACACATTGGATTCTATAAATTTCAATGTACATGTCAAACTATTTTCATAGGTCTAATTAAATACAATGTACGAAGAGGCTGCTTTTATTTACCCATTTCAGTAGTTTTAATCTTAGTTCTCTTCCTTTATACCATTAGTACACTTCTGAAATTTGTATTTAATAGAAATATAAACATTTTTATTTTGAGCACATGGTTTTGAAATATTAAATATTAGCCTCCTGGCTAATTCGAATTCCTTTTATATTGATATAATCTGAAAAGTTTTGTTCCTTATAATTATTGTATCTGTTTATTATCAATAATTGATACTAAATTTACTTTTGTTTTTAATGAGGATGAATTATTTCCATTTATTATAATGTTTAAAAGATTGTTTTTACTTAATATTATTGCATTTAAGAAATATTTTTCAGAAAAAAACCCAGATCAGCCAGGTACTGGTACTGTCTACCTGCACACTCTGGTCCATCACAGTGCACAGTTTGTGACTGTTCAGGTACCAAAATAGATAACTTCATATCTACAGAAAAAATCATGGTTATCTATATTACCAGAAATTCCTGCTTGTTGTTGCTTAACTGGGTTCCACTCCCTGTACAACTATCATTGCAGTCTTCCCCCTGACAAAGAAAGACACCTACTAAACCCATACTTTCTTTTGTGTATTTAAACATGCATTGAGATCAGTGTTTGGAGGACTCTTGCCATGTGCCTGGAAATAAATCTCTTCATTTATTGGAGTTGTCATACAAAGGAAAGAACTCTAGGCACTGGAAGTTGAATTTCCCTGAGTTCCAGTGGATAAGGCAAATTTCTTTAACAATGAGATCAATTTATCAGTTGAACAAGTTACAAAGGACGTGGTGGATTTTTCTGTACCAGGTTGCTCAAAGCCCCATCCAACCTGTCCTTGAACACTTCCAGGGATAGGGCATTCACAACTTCTCCGGGCAACTTTTTCTAGCATCTCACCCACTTGATATTACAGAATTTCCTCCTTATGTCTAATCTAAAACTACATTCTTTCTGCTTAAAACCATTATCTTTTGTCTTATCAGTTCAAGTCCTTCTAAAATGCCTCTCTCTATCTTTCTTATAAGGCTCTTATAAGTATTGCTATAAAATCTTCCTGGAGCCTTCTCTTCTCCAGGCTGCACAGTTCCCACTCTCTCATCCTGTCTTCATAGGAGAGGTGTTCCAGCCCCCAGTCATGTTAGGATTTGTCTGGATTCATTCCAACACTTGGATTCACTCCAAGTCTTTCTTGTACTGAAGATACTGACATTATCTCAGTTGGTTAGCGCATGGTGTTAATAACACCAAGGTTGTGGTTCAATCCCCATATAGGCCATTCTCTTAAGAGCTGACCTCAATGATCCTTGTGGGCCCCTTCCAACTCAGACTATTCTATGATTCTGTGACCCCAGAGCTGGATGCAGTACTCCTGGTGCAGCAGACTAGAGAGGGAGAATCATCTCCCTCAGCTTGCTGGCCGCACTTCTTTTGGAGTAGCCCAGGATGGAGTTTGCTTTCTGGGCTGCAAATGCATGTTGCCAGTTCACTCAAGGCTACCCACTGAATGTCATCCCTTCCCTCAAGTGTATCAATCACAGCACTCAGTTTGGCGTCATTTGCAAACTTGCTGAGTGTTCACTCGATCCCACTTTCTGTGTCATTAATAAAAATACTGAACAGTACTCGTCCCCACACAGACCACCGAGGGAAACTACTTTTTACTGTTCTCTGTTTGGACACTGAGCCATTGACTGCAATTCTTCTTCTTCTGCCATCCAACCAATTCCTTATCTGTCAAAGAGACTGTTCATTAAACCCACATCTCTCCAATTTAGTGACAAGGATGTTGTGTGGGATACTGTCAAAGGCCTTACAGAATTCAAGATAGATAACATCAATTGTTCTTCCAGTATCCACTAATGCAGTCGCTCCATTGTGGAAAGCCACCAGATTAGTCAGGTACAGTTTTGCTCTTTATAAAGCCATGTTGGCTCTCTCTACTGACCTCCCTGTCACCCGTATGTCTTGACATAGTTTCCATGAGGATCCATTCCATAATCTTTCCAGGCACAGAGGTGAGGCTGACTTGTGGGTAGTTCTAAGGGTTGTCCTTTTTACTGTTTTTAAATGGATGTGATGTTTCCCTTTGTCCAGTCACTGGGTAGTTCATCTGACTGCCATGACTTTGAAATATTTTGGAAAACAGTTTAGTGACTACCTCTGCCAGTTTCTTTAGGGCTCTGAGCTGCCTCTCATTGAGTACTATGGCCTTGTGTATGGTCAGGTGTCTCAGATGGTCACAGATCTGATCTTTTCCTATAATGGGTGGGACTTCATTCCTCTAGTCCCTGCCATGAGACTCAGGGACTCAAGAGATATGGGAAGTGCAATTTCCAGTGAAAACTGAGGGGAAAAGTTGTTAGCCTTCTCCATGTCAATTGCCACCAGATTTTCTGTTTCATTTATCAGTGGGGTAGAATTTATTTTGTTCTCCTTTTCTGATAAAGATAATTATAAAAGCCCTGGTTATTATTCATCACAAACTCTCCTGAAGACATGTCCCTACCTCCATTGTATATGCATTTCCCACGTGCCTTGGTTTGACCAGGAGGACCTTACTCAGGCATGATGCTGACTTTCCTTCCCTGCCTGATTTCTTGCAAATGGGAAGTGAGAGCTTTTTGCTCTAAGAAAAATAACTTTAAATAGCTGACAACTGTCTTCTGCTTCTTCATTCCTGAGGGCAGTTTCCTGAGGGCTCCCAGCTACTATTCCCTTCAAGAACTGAAAGGTTGCTCCTTGAAATTTTAAGATCTTGACTTTACTTTCTGCTTGGCATGTAGCTCTTGAGATCATACTTTTCACCAGGGCATGATCATTGCAGCTCAGTCTACCATGAATATTAAGTTCCTCTGAGTTGGTGAGCTCCAGCAAAACATCTCCTCTTGTTGGGCTTTTCAGGATTAGGTTCTCCTCAATGCACTCCAAGAGACTCCTAGACTCCTAGCAGCTTGCTGTGACACTTTTCCAGCAGATGTCAGATATTTGACCTCGTATAGAATCATGGTGCTAAATTCTGTAGCATGTCAGTTTAGAGCTAAAGATGATTTTGACATTGTTCCCATCTAAACCCAAAGATATGAGACCCTCTTAACCATATATTCTTAGCTATTTCAGTTTAATATCTGATATTCAAACTGCAGTAACACTAATCATATTTAAACAAGATGGCAAAGATCAGGAGAGGAGAGATATGTTCAAAAGGTGTTCAACAGCCCCGGTGAAAACAGTCAAAAATAATTACCCGTATAGTCAACAAGAACTGAGGAAATAGTAATCTTTCCACAACCTTGGCAATATTCACCATGAGCCCAGAAAGTTTTAATTTGTTTGTGACAATGTCAGCTTCAGTGTGAATTAGGTTATTAGCCTCCTTAATTTGTATCATTACCAACTGTTCACAAGGCCTGAGTTTTTTAAGATGGTTGATTAAAAATATTTTTACAAACATTTCGCAGTTGAATCATAGCAAACTCAACCACTGTTGTCCTATTTCACATTTTTTTATGGAAAATTATGCAATTTGTCACTTCAGTGATTTACACCTGAATTAGAGTACTGAGTTACTCTACCTGAATGATATATTTCTTCTTCAGCATCTTTTCCTACAAGCCCATTAATATCACTGTGATGGAAAGCATCCAGACAACACATTTACATCCCTGTGGATCCCTGCACAGGCTGTAACTCCAGAAACAAGGATATCAGCTCTTTCCATTTGTCCTGTACCTGTGTAAGCCATTTCCTTTGGATTTAGAATAACACCTAACCAGAGGTGCCAAGTGCTGATATGTGTGACTCTCTGAAATATAAACATGTCTTCTGAAAATAAGCTAAAAGTCAAATCTCATAATTATTAGCTTATTAAGGTTACCCAAGATGTCGTCAGGGAAGGCTCTTGTTCTTAGAGGAATTGCTATGTTTGCATGTACAACGTTTGTCAAAAATATATAGCCTCTTGAGAGAGGATCTGGTCTCTGAATGAGTAATAATGACTCAAACATAAAGTTTTAATGAGTCTTTAAGCATTTTTAAGTTAAAAAATATCAGGATTCCAATGTAAAATTTGCCACTTAGAAAGCTAGTTTAAAAAGAAGCTTCTGATATGGCCATGTAAAGTTGGGATGTTGTTTTGAGTTTTTATTCCTTTTAAATTCTTCTTCCTTCTGGATTCTGGAGGAAAAGAATTGCCTTCTAGTAAGTCCTGCAGAGGTTAATATATTCAGCTTGAATAAAACAAAAAGCACAGTAACATTTGACACATACAAGGATATAGGAGCACATTAAGTGAATGCAAAGAACTGGCATCTGAAAGGCAACAATTGCATAATATTACCAGAGTAATGAGAAGTGTGCTACATATTAATAAATATGTGACCTTTTTATCTTGATTATTTAAAAATCGTGTTATTTAAAAAATGAATAAACAAATGCCTTGTTTATCCTTACATAAAACTGTATTTTTACTTGATGGACTATGTAGAATCATTTCTGTATTGGTGAAGTGGAATGCAGCTGTGCAGGTCATGGTACCGTTCATCACATCAATTGGTTCCTCTCATTATTTTAGAAAATCCTACATCGGGACAATCGTCTCTTAAGCTAAAGTCTAAGCTGAAACAAGGACATGCAAGTGTATACAACTGTACATAATGAAATTTTAAATTCATAAAAGACAAATATGATTAAAATTAAAGAAGAAACAAAAGAGAAAACTGTGCGAGTAAGATTGCATTTAAGTTTTTTATATACTTTAATGAGACAAAATTTCTTATTTAAAGTTGTAAAGATTTGATTAATGTTTTATTATCCCTACCATTTATAACCCAAACTGCAACTTCAGAGGATCTCTTTTTTAAAAAAAGGCAGTAGTTGATATTGTGTAATAAAAAAGTGGTCTTCAAGATCTCAGGTTTTTTTCTGTTCTATTATTTACTATTTATCAGATGCTAAAACCTCTGGATCAATTCAATATAAGTAATTTATGTTATAAAATAAATGCTGACAGTCAGTTAACCTAATATAACCTAAATGACTCAGCTTATTACAACACAATTTATCAACTTTCCAGAAGAGCTGAATTGCCCCAGGAAGCTCAAACCCTTGAGTCCTACTATGTCTCTCAGAGATGAAAACCCAAGCTGCTCAGGAGTCCTGTGAGACTACAAAGAGCAGTGCTGTGAGCCAGCTGTCCCAGGCACAGGGAAGAGGACACTGCTGAGGTTCTCTGTCCCTGCCACGGACTCAGAGTCCAGAGGGACAGAGAGAGTGGTGCTGCTCAGGCAAGGAGAACTACCTGTTAAGGGCATTCAGCAATGTAGACTGATGTGTTACATGGAACAATCTGGCAAATTCTGCTTATTGAGGAAACTGTAGTTATGCTACTCAAATCTATTTATAGCATGCCATAGGCTTCCTTATCCCCAGTTTCTCATTTGCCAAATTGGGAGACAAAACCACCTCCCCCTAGCTGCACATTTCTCTGCAGCAACTACCCTGTAAAGCATCACAGTTGTTGGTTTTCATAAAGGATATAATTTATACAGCCACAATGGCAAATACAACAGTTAAAAGTGTGGTATATCATTAAAGTTTCCAGAGTTTTAAATAGCTATAACAAGTAACCTAAACAAATGTATCTCTCTTCACCCACAGATCTAAAAGCTTGGTTGCTTGAATGGGAGAGGAGGGAAATGGCCTCCCTTTACTCACACCAATGATTTGGCAAGCTGATGTGGGGTTTTTTCTGGCAGACTGCCAATCAGACACCTCAACTCAAAGTAAAACCACGACTGAAGGATGTAGATTTCAGGAAATATCATGCTGTGATAAAGCAAAAGGCATATGAGATATGTAACAGTTGGGGATAAACAGTCCATGTGTAAATCATGCCAATAATTTTTTTCTTCCCCACCCCCCATCAATTGTTATTTCTATAGCTGTAGCTACTGTTTGCATTCCAGTCACTTCTACTGGCTCCAGGGAAAGTTGAGCCTCCATCGTAATATGCGCTCTGCAGACACAGCTACTATCCTACTATCCGGTAACACTTTCAACCATATAGAGAAGATAAGCAAAGCGTGTGATAAATGACTTATTAGTGTTCCTGGCATCAATGAGCAGCCAAGGCTCTGAAAAATCAAGTGACTTGTTGAACTGCACAAAGGACGTCTGTGGTAGAGACAGCAAGTCACTACAGCCGTCTCATATTGCACTTTTGTGGTCTAAAATCAAGGATTGTTTTTGCCTGGTTTGAGCACTTTTACCATCTACTCTCAAGGACAAAAGTTTGCTCATACGAGAACTGAGTATCATGCAGAGAACTGATATGGTGCAAAGTTTGAGCATGATATAAAGAAATAACCATTTATTTTAAGAAATCCAATTAAAAAGCCATCAGGGTTTAGAATGGAGCTATTTTCCTGATAGCTTAGTAGACAACATAAATTCCTGAAAATAATGGAGACTAGAAAAGAAAATATGAAAAATCTGCAACAATGTGAGGCAGAAATTTAAAAAAAAAAAAAAAAAAGGCAGTTTGTAGGGCATTACTATGCTGATTTGCTCTTATTGGTAGTGGCATAGGCATCAAACCTCTTAATTTCACCACTAACAAAACTAACAAAACTTCCATACAAGATGCATATTACACAAGGAGAAACTTGACTGAGCTCTTATCAGAAAGGACACCTTTCCTGACTGAAATAATCACCTAGCTAATCTACCATCATAAATCATAGCACAGCATATTCCTTGTTCTTCATTAGAGGTCATCTTCAAGTATCTGTGGCACTACATCATATGGTGGGCACTTTGGTTTTCTTTTGAACAAGTAGGCATATGTTAACATTTATATTTTGTTTATTTCTTGAGCTTAGTTTCTGTATTTGAGTTCATTCTCTCCAGTATGCATTCAAATTATAGACAATGCATCATTCTTACACCAATCCATTCTCTACTATTGTATTAAGGAAATATTGTGTACTCTGAATAGGTTAATTGGTTGGTAGCTTAATCTAACTGGGAGTCTATTGAAAACAGTAAGCTTTTTTTTTTTTTTTTTTAAACCAGTATCATTACAAACAGAACTGTTTCATTCATTTATGTGCTTCTCTTTCTCTTTTTTATTTTGGAATGCTACTGTATTTTGCTTTTATTTGCATGGGTTTCTGTAAGAATGTTGCTATTAACTTATTAGACTGGAAATAGGTTTGCTGCATGCTGCCTGTTTTCTTTCCACTGAATCCTCTGCATGCTATTTAGAACTCTGTTTCTATTAAGATTATAAAGGAAATAATAAAGACCAGTAAGATTGTTTGGCTAACAAGTTTCCTTGGTGATTAATGAGCTAAATAATAATGTTTGTCTCTACAAATGTAACTCCCCTGATGCCAATCATAGACTCACGGACACATAGAATAGTTCGGAGCTATTTTAGATTCACTATCGTAGATTTAGTTACTGTGGTATAAATGATCAGAGAATTTGATTTCACATGTGTCAATAGTTTAAGGCTTGTTTGTGGTTTGTGGGTTCCTCTTCAGAAAATTATATTCTTGTATAGCCTTTAAAATCACACAGCCAAGAGCCTTCCTATCAGGAGCAAGGAAGTCTCACTTTAACCATGCAGCACAAAAAGGGAAGAGCAAGCCAAGGGAAACTGACTGTGAAGGAGGGTTATGCATGTGACAAATGGTGAGTGATAATGTTTCAATCCACCATACTCGTTCTGGCTGCAGGGTTTCTTTCAGACTGATGCATGTACATACTCTGCAATGTTTTCCAACATAAAGCCTTACAGTTTATAAATGGGCTGGATAGAGCATCTACCAAGCAAGGTGGGAAAAAAATGGAAATTGTATACCATTCCTCCATAAGGCTCAGTAAAAGAGAGTGATTTTTGTCACTGAATGCAAAGAGCATGTCTAGAACAAGGTATGGGTGGCATGTGTTACAACATAGCAACACTTCCCTACAGAGATCAAGCAATTAAGTTTAGATAATCATGCGCCACCTGCCTAAACCTCAGTTTTCAGGTTATCTATCAGGTAAGCCTGCCTAAGGTCCCTCTTGTGCCCCCTAAAAAAGCTAAATGAGGAATTCCCATCTAAGTGGGTTGGTAGTAAGATAAGTGGGTAAGAAAGTAAGTAGTTTCTGGTGCCCCAGGAAGAAGGGTGAAATCAAATAAGCAGACTGAAGTTCTATAGACCTCAAAGACACCAAAAAGCACCCTGTGCTATTATTAAGCTTTTTTCCCATAGAAAAACATTTCAAAGATATTTCCACAACATTTTCCTTTAAAGGTATATAGAAGTAAACCAAAACTATCAAACTCAACACCTCTCTAACCTTCTTCATTCTTTCCATTGAAAGTTTGATTCAGGAATACAGACTTTTTTTCTTCTTCTTCTTTCTTAGGGACAGAAAGTGCAGAGGCTACCTCTTCTCTCTAAGGCATAGTTTTAAACAATCAACCATGGAAGAAAGTGATGGATTTTTTTTCCTACACCTATCTTTTGTTTCTGTGTGTGAAGATGGAGGATTAACAGCATGCTTTTCTTCTCTTAAGCATAAACTCTCAGTCAAGGACTTGATTAGCACATTTTTGCCAATAAAATAGGCTGCAATTAGCTTTTAATAATCGGAGTGGTTTTACTCTATCAGCATGCAATTTAGACACTTGAGGTATTTTAAAAGCTCTGTTCAGGAGCTCAGTACCACCTATTACATTTGGGGCAAATAAAGCTTTTAGGATAATGTTTGGAAAAGCAGCACCCTGTAAATATAAGGTGGTGTTGCACCATATGGAGACTGGCTTTATGGCATATGGTTTGAATTAACAAGTTTAAAACTGTTAGGATCAGTTTTTCTTTCACTGAAGGAAAAAAAAAAAAAACACAAACCCACAAGATATGTACAGTTAAATAAGCTTCAGTAGCGGATACAGACCCAGCTTGTGCCAACATGTGCTAATTCAGTTAAAATACTACTTAGGCTATACGAGTCGGTTTTGGTTGGTTTTGGAGTTTTTTGTGGTTTGTTTTTTTTTTTTTTTTTAAGCAACCAGTACTGTCAGCTGTAAATGTGTGTTATTACTGTTACTACAAGGACCATCGTCACCACCATCATCATTATGACTGTAGTGCTCATTAAAATAAATTATTTGCCCTGGTTTTGTATTAAAGCTATTTGAAAAGATAGGGCTGAACAACAGATGAAAACAAAGGATGGAAGCGGATCTTCTGATCTCACCTAATTGAATCTTTGTTGGCTGAATTGATCTGAAAAAGGTTCAAAGATCTGGGATCCATAATACAAAAACATTGCTTTATTTAATCAAAACACTCTTTGAAGTGCCATGCTTGCAGACCACCTGTAGCTTTGAAATCTGAAGTCATGGGAAAGCTTCCCTGATGGTCCACAGATATGATATGTCTGAGAAAAATAAAAACAAAAGAGAGGTCCTTGTAAATCTATTTTATATCAAGGTTTCTTTTAAGCAATTTACCCTTGTCTATGCTGTCACCTGGAGCAGCAGGCAAAGCACTCAGCATAAGGAAGTGCATATCTTTCTCAGTCTTGTTTCACAACTTTAATTGTTGCTGCATTTACAGACAATTCCAGAGACAAAATAGCCATGAGGTTGCCCTTGGTCGCAGATAAGCATAGCAATACTGTGACAACTTAATTTCTCTGGACTTATTCTGCATCTGAGAAAGTTCAGTTCTGTACTGAAACAAGAAACAGCCATGGCATATGTTGAAATAGTGCCAACAGAAACAGAAAAGGAAAACAAAGAATGAAACATTCAGGGACAGAATCTCCTCCATGGATGCAGTTTTTTGACACAATGAACATGCAACGAAGCATTGATGGATCCTATGTCCTTAGCTTCAAAAATGTAAAATTTCAGATCTTCATGTCCTGTGAGTCAGACTGGATAAGCATTCTTTAATACTATTTTCCTAGGAGTTTCTATCTGGTAAACAAGCACAGTAAGGACATGACTGGCCTACTCTGCTTCTCAGCAGTCATCAAGCATTGTATCTTCCCTTTGAAATCATAGCCATCCAGTTTAATTTACAGAAGCTCAGAAGTTGCTAAGGACTGGCAAAAACCATCACAAGATCCCTGAATTACTCAACCCGCATTCACGGAGAACCTTGGCCACTTTTTCTCCTCAGTGTTTCAGATCTCAGAGAGGGAAAACAGCAAACACACTGAAAATTATGTGAGAAGAGATTAAGTTTTCTCAGCTGTAGTTTACACCTAATTTGCTGATATTGGAACTATGGGAATACAATCCTGTAGAACTACGTGGTAATTGATAATCCATTTCTGTACTTTTTATTTTCCTAATAACATCCAGATTCAACCCCTCCTCTGCATCTTATAATCAGTTTCTCAACTCCACACATTCATTTCCAGAATCTCATGTCACAGTTAAAGAAAAAGAGATCTTCCAAATCTGGTTAGATTCTTCGGCTACACGCAGCCATTTAAAGGAATCATCATCTGGTTTAGAAAATCCTATCCTAGTGCAGTTCCCAACTGCTTAGAAGAAAAGGGGCAGAACTGAAGTATGTTGGTCTACCTGAGGGACTCGGAGCACATGAATTGCTGGTGTGTTCAGAGCAAACAAAGACCTGTGCTCCTCCTTACTCTGCAGATTATGTATTTTTTGCAATGGAAATGGTCGTCTCATTGTACGTAACCTAAGTCTCTCTCTCTGGAACTTCTTAAAACAGGATGCCAAGGGCAGAAGTCTTATTTCTGAGTAACATGATCAAATAAAAATTATTTTCTTAATAAAAGAGAATAAAAAAATACTAGTCTTTGGGTGCTGCTTTAGTGAAAATGCATGGCAGAATTCTGTGTGAATGCAAAATGTTGAGAAACATCAGGGAACAATCCATGCATATGCCAACTGTAATGGGAACAGTGTGTGGTCTGCTGATTGTCTATCACAACACACAGCCATTTTCAAAAAAAACATTTACACCTTATCTCATTCTACAAAATCCAGTATTATACCACATAAAAGACTAAGGTGTATAAAGTAAAATATGTGCATGTGCTGTCATGTAATTACACATATATTGCATAAAGACAATGGAAAAATAACAGAAATGTTTAAAATATTAAATATTATTTCACAAGATCATTGGGATCTTTGTTTTTCATATTCTTCTTCTAATTGTAATATAAACCCCAGATTTAAAATAAAGCAAGCATAATAGTTCTACATGGAAACATATGGTAACTCAAGCAAATAAGAGTTTGTCTTGTGCATCTACCTAATTACATGTGAAAAAATAGAGATGTTGCTATTTCAGAAGAAATGTGGCCCTTAATCTCTTGTCCTGGAACGTGCATAAGATAAGTCTGCATGTGCCTTTTATATATGTGTCCTGAATGTCACAGGCAACATCTGCATTTTGGAGTTGTCAAGCAATACTAAAAAGTTCACAAACAATAGGTTCATTAAATAATAGAAATAATAAGTGAGTCTTTCTGTATAAATGTGTAGATAGACAGATAGATGGATAATTTTGGCAAATTAAATCCTCTTCCCTTGCTGATAACACATCTGCCAGCAAGTGTGCTGCGTGACAGATATTTGCCCTTCTCTACATCAATATCTGATAGTTAGGCAGAAAAGAGGCAACACCATATTAGCATATCTATTTCCCTCTCTTTCCTCTACAGGTGCTAAATAATTAGTACTGGTTGAATTATTCATTGCAAATAATATTCATTGTGAATTTAGCCAGTTTATTTTTTTATTTTGCTTTCAAATCATTCAAGAGGCAACCCTGAATTCTGCAAATATATTCGTTATTCATAAGTATTCAACAAATACTTGGACAATCCTCTTTGACCTAGAAAAACACTGGTTCATAAATCAATTTCTCCAGAAAATTATAATGTATGACTTGCCATAATAAGCAGATGTATAGTTTTTCTGTTCTTATTGGTAGACTTTATTTTTTTAAATAAAAAAGTAAGGAAGTGAAAACTGCTAACAAATAATCTACACCTGGAGTAAGTTTTCTGGCTCATAACCATTTATGAGACTTTTGAGATTAGCAAATAGAAATTACCAAGAAGGAAGAAACTTGTGAATATGTAGTGAATCTATTCTTTGTTTTTCACTGCCAGTATGTAATTTTTTAAGTCTAACCAAGAGTATTTGGAGAACAGAACTGTGACTGTATTTGTAGTAAGTGAGTCCCAATCTGGAATGCAGCTGTATCACGAGCAGTAAATACAATGAAAATCTAATAGAACATCATAGACAAAGCTTCACAGTAGACCTGATTACAGTTAACTGGGATGGACTTAAAAATGCTTGTTCTCTCCAGCATTCTGTATTGGAATTCCATATTCAACATCAAGGTTGAGAATTAAGTTGTTCCATATGCAGTATAAGCTTTCCACCAGTGTATGCATATACAGATATACATGTCACTTTTCATTTTAAGCTAGACAGAAATCTCAGAAACTTTAAGCTGAGAAAAACTTTAGCAAAATAAAATAAAAGAAAATGTGCTTATAAGACAACTTTAGAATAGAGGTTACTGTTAGGAAGCTTACAAGTGAGGTATCCTTAAAGCCTTTATTAAAAAGAATTTTTTCTCTGATCTGGAGTTCCCGAGGAGATAGAAATCAAGGGCTGTATACCAAGGAAGGCCATGTACAATTTCTTCTAATCAAAAAAAGAAAAAAATGGAAGAAGTGGATTTTAAAATATCTGCCAGTCACTCAGCATTATATTCATCCAGCACAGGAGGACAAATTATAACAAAGTCTATTGCACTCCTGCTCCTTCTGTCCTTATGCATTTTTTTGAAGACTTCACACTCTCCCTTACATATGAAAAGAAGAAAATTCTGCTGATTTTTTATCACTACGGATGAGGAGAAATTCTGCTCAGTTATTGATATCCTGCAGGTTAACCCCTGCCGAGTGTATTTGCTGAGTCTTGAGAAGGTTACTGGAGCAGAAATATGACCTACCCTTCCATACAGAGTGACTACATGGCTTGAAAAAGTTAACATTTCAAGGTTATACAATATGGAAGTCTATTTGCAACCTTCCAACTACGTAAATGTCTTGTATTTTATAAAATGAATATAATCAGGTGGTCTAATATCAGCCAGCTTCCAAAGATAATTGCTTTCCTGGAAATAAAAAAAAATAATTTTGCAACACTCAGCACAATGTTATTTATCATTTTCAGCTGGACTAGTTTTATTTTGAGGTCTGGTGTATTTTAATCTGTACCAGAAATATTGCTAAATTGCTTTTTCTTTAAAGTAGCCTTAACTTTTGGTGAAAGCTTTGGTCTTTCTGCATATGAAGAGCAATAGGGCAACAGAAGCAGTGCAGATCCTTTGAGCCCACGGACATTATTATTTACTGTATTGAGATACATGTCATTACCCTGAAACACAAACAAGGATTTAGCCTCACACCTTTTTCCAGCTGCAATGAATATTGATAAAAAAATCCCTGTGAACAACTGAAAGGGTTCCAATTACCAAAAGGGCCTGAACATCAAAGTATAAATGTGACACTTCAGTCAACGTCCTTATGGCAAATTCAGGTTCAACATGACAAGACCTGATGATCCACATAATTTCACTGATTAGGACTCCATCAAGAATTCAATGGGTAAGAAAACAACTCCTCAAAATTCTCCCTGTCAAATACCTTTAGACAGGAGAGGAAGATTCTCTTGCTACACAGAGGGGGAAAAAATAAAATAAGGCAATTCATTTACATCCAGTGGTTGATTGTGGCCATTTGTTTGTCTCAGACGGTATAAATGCTGCACTGTCACTACTAGCTACTTGTTGCCATTGGGCTGAAGGTGGCTTCATCCTTGATGCACATACAGATGAGCTTGCATAATTGCCCATTTTTTAAGGAAGCAGTCAAATAGTAGGGCTGCAGTATTGCACTCTAATTTGACCTAACTTGGGCCAGGATGGTTTTTTCTACTCCTCTAACCATTTTCTTCTTAGGCCAGGCATTTCTTCTGTTTTCTGCATGGTAATAATGAAAATGGCTGGGTCACCTAGTCTTATTTTGGACTTACCTTGCTACAGATTCAGTGGATGATAATCTAAATGATGAGAGGCTGTGAAGATAGTGATTGTCATTTTCAGCAGCACCCATATTGCTTAAGACAGAGTGTGAGACTGCACCCTTGCTTTTTGGGTGCTTGTAGATGTCGGAAAATATAGAAAGACATATTAAGAGTAATGCATTTATTCAGTTCAAAAACTAGTTTCCAAGGGCTCAAACTTCATAACTTCTAGCTCATGCCTAATGAAAGGATATAATTGTGTATAGCAAGATTGTTTTGAACAGGAATTAAGGAATCAGATATAGGCAGCAGCAAGCTGAGACCTTCAGACAAGCGCTAGTAGAAGCAGGTTGAGACCAGAAGCAGCATGACATTGGTTAATTAATTTCTCACTTTGAGACACTTCCATAGGCTTCATCCTGATACACGGCATGTTGTCAGGCCTGTGGAGTTGAACCTCAAGAGCCTGTGCCTCTGGTTCAGACACTTTGGGGATGTTTCTCCTGAAGTCAGGAGAAGCAATGCCACCTACAGCTGTGCTTAAACTGTGCTAAGCTTCAGGACTGTCCAGCTTGCAATTGAAGCTCATTCCTATGCATTGAATGCAGTTTTTTCTTTCTGGTTTTTTGATCTCACCGGGTCCCATCAAGTGTTCAACCTCAGATGGCACATTTTGCTATTAGTCTCAGAACCCTGGAGCACTTCTTAAAACCTAAAAAGATTTCTGCCATAAAGATTGTTTTACTTTTGACTAGTTAATTACTGCAAAACTGGAGACAAGACATATTTATTGCACTAAGACAGGTTTTTGAATCAATTTCTGTTGAACTGAGGCCAGAATTTATTTTTTTTTATCAATCCCTTGTGATTGCTTTACACAATGAAGCTGTATGTAGTCTTGTTCTTATTTGCACGAGCTCAGCAATATTCTATTTTTCTGACTACACAATACACTGTTGCATTCAGTCTTGTTCTGTATGAGCGGACCTGAAGGCTGATACTTCTTCAACAGTGTCATTTATACTTGAGCTCTGAGTTTAGTTTATCCCAAGGCATGGCATCTGCAAAGCAGAGACTAAATCCTATGGCACAACAGACCAATTTACCCTGCCTGTAAATGCTATGTGTATTTCTAATATTGCTAATGTATTTTTTAAATGTTTGTTTTCCCTTTTTCTTCAGAAAAATGTCAAAAGTAAAATTTCTCCTTCATATTAGTGGTTTCAAATTTTGTATTTCTCTGCGACCCCGGGCATTTTATCAAGATAATTTCTTTTTCCATATTATCCTAATGAGCAAACTCTTGTTCTTAATAAGCAAAAAAAAAAAAAAAAAAAATTATATACCAAACCTGATAGCTGAAGCTTAATCTAAAATACTTGATATTAGTAATTGTGTCTTTGCTGTTACCCTGAAACATAGACTTCCTATCAACCCCTAGAATTGCTGTACTGCTTTGGAGTTATCATTCATGAGCCCAAATATGCATTGCCTGCACTGTATTAACAAGTAACCAGTTCATTGCAATGAAAGGTTGTCTAAACCTACTAAGTTCAGTAGAGGGACCAGAGTGAGTTGCCTCACTCTTGTCCATGTCAACCTTAGATGTCCTGGCAAAAGCAAGTAAGAACCAGATGAGAATTTCTGGAATTGTGACCAGACTGCTAGAGATTAATACTGGTTTATGTGGGGGGTTTTTCCACATATATTATAGATGATTCCTCCTAATGTTGTCTAATCAAGATTGATTTGTAACCTAGTTGAGAATGCAGCTTTCATAACTTCTGGACCATGAAGAAAACCAATGGACCAAGTTCTTCCTGTGTTCCAGTCCTGAGACAGTAGCCTATTCTTTAATGGAAGAGCTTTCAGTTGTTTGAAGTGTGACAGCGAATGTGACTGTAATTTACCCTCTTTTGCTTTAATAGATGTTTATATTGTATAGTCAGTTAATAGCTTCATGGCTGAATTATTGCTCAATTGTCTGCTATGGTTTTCTTTAATTTTCATTTGGCTATCCCTTACACTCTTTCTACGAAAATTAAAAATTGCAGAAAAATATCCATCTAGTTATTCTACAGAATGGGCAGACCCAGGCCAATAACTTTTTATCACTACCAAAAGCCTCCTGAAAAATAGATCTAGGTATTTATTTTAGACGTCTAAAAAGGCAGATTACCCTATTTAGACTCAGTTCACTGAGTTCATGAAACTCATATATATAAACTGTGTGAGTGACACATCTGTAACACTTCCCAGATGTCTAAAGTGCTAAATCATTTCTAGATCTGAGAAACAATGAAAAAAAAAATAATAGAAGAGGGAATTAATTGGTACTTTATTTGGTGAGACACAAACACTATGAGTCTTCTATAACAGGAAGTAAATGTTTAAAAATGCTTACAAAATATTTACAAAAATAATCTCAGCTTGAATTTGTTTTCTCCTTACCTGAATCTTTTGAAACACTTCCAGGATCTTGGCTGCTGATGCTGAAAACACAAACATAGTAGATTTTTAAACATACATTGTAGTCTAATCACTGACTTTTATTTGGGATTTCATGTCCTTTAAAATAAACATAGAAATTATTCTTCAGTAGAAAGCAACGACTGAGTATTTTGTATTTCACACAGAACTACTAGAGAATCCATACATATGCTGCAGCTGCACACAGCTGTACAAGGAGCTTACCAGACTCTTACACACAGGATATGTGTGCTTTATTACACAACGAAAGTACAGATGTGGAAGCCATGGCAGCAATTCATCATGTATTTTTTTAATAGAATGTATTATTAAGTGTACAGATAAATTTAGTAAATATAAAAGCACAAATACAGGCAAATGCTAGCAAAACAACCTGCCAGTTCCTAGATCATGAAAATGTCACTAACACACTTACTGCAATTCTGTCAAAAATGGTTTAAAAAAATACTTTGTTATATGAAAAAAAAAAAAGAAAGAAAATTAAATAAAATTAGCGAGTAAAATAAAATTAAAAAGGCTGATTCTTTCAGGCAGATAGGAGCTGGAAAATATCTCCTACAATGAGAAGTCAAGCAGCTCAATCTACTCAATATATCAAAAAGGCAGATATGAAAGAACTGAACACTCTTTACAAAAAGGCATAAACAATATTGGGGCTGATGAGGGGCTTTTCAGTCTAACTAATAGAGATATTAAAAGATATATTAGCAGGAAGATGATATTAGCTTCAGCCTTGAAATAAGACTCAGTAATGGAGAAAGTACTGAAATACTGCAATGGCTTAGTAGGTGTAAGTAGAATTGCCATTGCCTGGAGTCTTTCAAATTAAATCCTTCAAAATGCTGTTGTTGAATATTTCCAGAAGAAAATCTTGCTGAGCTTTGTGATGACATGGCTGCGTTTTTACCCTTCTCACCTTTGGCACCTGTCGACAGACACCTGTGAAACTCTTCCTTCTTTCCCTTCTCTTACAGAAGATTGGAAAGATTTGCATTGTCATCAGGACATTTTCAACTTTATCTTATGACACAATCTACAAGGAAATCTCATGCTGGTAGGCACATACAGTTATCTCCTAAAGCCTGGAAGGACTTGTCAATTGGCCAGATATATTCCTATCCTTAGATGTGCTAGGATTGCTAGACTTAGCATAAGGAAAGCATTTCTCTACAAATGGAGACTGAAGGGAGACCTCATCTCAGTTACAAATTCCTCATGAGAGGAAGAGGAGGGGCAGGCACTGATCTCTTCTCTGTGGTGACCAGTGAGAGGACGTGAGGGAATGGCCTGAAGTTGTGTCAGGGAGGGCTAAGGTTGGGTATTAGGAAAAGGGTTTTCATGCAGAGGGTGGTTGGCACTGGAACAGGCTCCCCAGGGAAGTGGCCACACCACCAAGTCTGACAGAGTTCAAGAAGCGTTTGAATGACACTCTCAGGCACATGGTGTGATTCTTCACTATGATCCTGTGCAGGGCCAGGAGTTGTACTTGATGGTCCTTGTCGGTCCCTTTGAACTCGCCATATTCTGTGATTCCGTGAAATGTGTGTTGGCTCTGTTTATTTCTCTCTGCAACACACGATATAGAATTTCCAGAGCATTGTCTTCAGATTGTCATGGGGTTTAGGATTTTAAATATATGTGTCTACATGTAAGCTAGTAGTTTCCTCTATACCACCAACCCAGGCAGCTCAGGAAGACTAGGATGTAGATGAGCTGACAAACGCTGGCAGATGCCTCTTTAGAGAGCTCCCTGGACACCTTCAACTGCATAGACTAGACCCACTTTTGTGTGAAAGCTTTCATACTTAGCCTACTTTGGAATAATATTATTTAATTGTGAATAGACTGGTTTATCCTCATCTTTGGCAGGAATGCACAGGCGCAATGCATTTAATCATCTGACATCACAGGGCTCTGGGCGTTGTGAATGCCCAATGTGCTATCACCTGTTCTCTTCTGAGATAGAATTTCAGAGAAACTCAAGTTGCTGGACTCAGGGAAGAGACAGCTACAACTCTGTGAAATTTAATGGTGTGTAATACATAAGAAAGGAGACCCAATGATCTCTTCCAGCTTTAAGTGTTATTATGGTTGTTCAAGCTTGAAATGCAGGTTGGTGATAATCCTCTTTTTGTCAGCGGATATTGCTGCCTTGAAAAGGAAGTGGAATTATAATTCACAAAGTGTTTCTTTTTGCATTTGTTTGTTTAAAGATGCTGGCATTTTGGTCCTGTCTGGGACATGGCTAGACATGCCCTTTTCCTTCTCTAGAAACAAAAAGCTCCTCTTCAGTACAGGTTTCTGTAGAGGATTTATCAGTTCTGAAGCTTAGATTCAATTTTATTTTGAGTGAGCTGACCTGAAAGGCGCTTGTAGAAAATGTACCCCAAGAAATTAATTGTCAGAGACAACGCCAGGGAGAAGAAATGCTTCCAAAAGTACTTAATGATACTTATCATCTATATAAATTTTTATGTTTTCTAAGCACAGCCCAAACACTCGCCATTAACATTAATTATATTACCACTTGTAAAGTGACACCATTTCAGGGTGCAAAAAGCTCATACAACTTATTTTCCATGAAACTCTGACGCATGGAGTTTGCAAAACTATAATGGAAGTGGGTTTTTTGATTCCCCAGATAACATAGACACGATATCAACATCAGTACGAGTCAGCCCTCACCTTGAGTGTTTCTGTAGAGGCTGTTAACTTGTGGGCAACACATTGTCTCACTTACATGGTGAGTCTGACCAAAAGCTCCTGAATGTGCAGTCATCCTGCCAGAATTGCACCCTTGAGTGTCTCCCACTAAATACTGTGCCCTTTTCACCTGACCTACCTGATGAGTAGGTATATAAATAGTTCAAAGATACCTATTTCATCAGCGGTGAGTAACATGAAAAACATTAAGCAATGACAGAATTTCTTTAAAAGGAAAGAAAATAGTAATGAAGAAGAAAAGAGAAAAAAACAATGAGATGGGAGAAAGGAAAGGAAGAAAAGGAAAGTGAGACCATGGTGATGTATCTTTGGATGACTAATCAAGTGAAATTTTATTTGATATAATTTGATTGATATTATTTGTTATAAAACCAGTTCATCTTCAGGCACAAAGTAGGCTAGGACTGCTGACACTCTCAGCCACTAAATTCAATTATATGTAAAATTTGACCAAAGCACAATTAATAGCTGACTTTTTTTTTTTCTCTCTAAGATATTTGCTTTGCTAAATATCCTCAGTTACAGGAGAAGAGGGGAAGCAAATAAATCAGTAATACCAAATGACTTTTTAGGGCTAAAAGCATAATGAAGTCTGGAGCACAAATAAGAGGTTTGCTGTGACTTCAATCCCAAACATTCAGATGTTAGTCAGCCCTCTTGATCTCAAAGAACTGAGGATGGAATTTAAATATTAAAGTATTATTACAGAGTTCTTGCAATACTATCTTTGTTCTGGATGAAACAAAGCTTATGAAAAAGATTCAATTGAACATTGTTTAAAAAATTTAAACTGACAGATCTTTTGAGGTTTAGATTTCATTTTAGGTAAAAAGTTTGTGTGAATAATAACAGAAAATCATTTCAGGTAGGTCTGTGTCTTCCCTGCTGTCTCTCTGTTAATGTGCTCCTGTACTGATTTTTTAAAAGAAGTTTGTTCTTGGTGGTCACTGGGCAAAAGATACACACTATCAAGGAAAAGGGTGACACCATCTATATAGAAAGACCTATCAAACACACACGTTCAATAACCAAGAAAATTATCTGTGTCATTTGTGGTTGTCATAGAACTACTTGTCACAAAAGTAGGTAGACCAGTTTCAAACAGAAGTGAAGTTTCAGAGTTACACTGTCTCTTTTATTTCCGTAGGGGGTTCATTCAAAAAGATATACTTTGCAGGACCAAGTAGAAAGAGCTTCGATTAGGGCTGTACAGTATGTGACTAAAGGATTTGTTAACCTTAGCGCTTCAAAGCACACTTGAAAATAAGATTCAAATGGGCTCTTTCTTTTGTGGTTCTGCAGTGATAAACGAGTTCTCCATGCACCAATGCTCATGATTACTACTTCTCCAACATTGTGACTCTGGATGAACATTAGATCAGTCTAAGTAATGTCCAGAACATTACATACATACTAAATAATGTATGCTGTGGCAGGCCACTCCATTTTATTTAGGAAAGAGCTGCAAGTCTACTCATAGCTTTTCTGGGGTTATATCATCAATCCTCAGGTGCCCCACAGAACTTGCAGACTTTTTCCAGTAAAAAAAGAGAAGGAGACACATAATGGGTAATCAGGGGGTTTTTTGTTGGGTTTGGGTTTGGGGTTTTTCCTGGTGAGTTTTTTGTTGTTTTGTTTTGTTTTGGATTTTATTTTTTAATTTTTTTTTTAAGTCTAGATTTGAAGTTAGAGAGTCCTTGTCTTTAAGGTTCACTGATAAGCTGTGTTTTAAAACCCATATGCTTGAATCAGTACAAGAAACTTACTTTCTAACTATCAGTTCATGAATTAGTGAAATATTTCATGACATGCCCTTAGGATCAATACTTTTAAATGTGGTTGTGGGTAACATCACTCTGATGATTCATCCCAATATAACAAGTAGAACTACTCAAATACTAAAAGTTATTTACAACTGTAACTGCTTAAAAAACTCTTCACTGTTTATATGAAAATGAAATTCCCATTTTGCCACTGGAGCCCACTATGCATCATATTTAGAGTTCTTCTGATTCTGACAACAGTGCATCATTAGCAGTGTTTTCTGTGGCTATGCCTGTCTCTGCCTCAGTATAAGAAAAGCCTTATAAGTTTTTTTTCTTCCTCAGGAGTGAACACATTCTACAAAGGATACTGAAACATCTCTCTCCTTCAAGGCTTGCACGAGCCATGCATTTTTCCTTGTCTGTAATTGATATCTGTTGGTCCTGGTGACTTATTGCCTGATTTGGGGCTGTGTATCTTGTTGGCTTCTTTTTCCTCTTCAGAGCTGATTAAGTCTAATAATTTAAGCCTGAAAAAGTAGAGTCTTGCCTCTGGTACTTGTTAATGATACTGCTTTATCTATATCCCTGGGATGGCTTAGTTTAGTCAGTCTGGCTGTCTGTCTGGCTGTCTACCTATCCTATTCTACTCTCTTCTACAGACAAAGTTTTGTTCATGGCTTTTAAGCCCTAGCACAGCTCTATCAGTAATCCTACCAGGGAAAGGAACTTTAAATTTGTAGCAAATATATGGTCAACATCTAGGAAATATTAACATTATTTTTATATAGATATTAAATATATCTTGCATGCATCTGAATAATATGAATTTATTTCACTTTATGTAAATTATATCAGTCTTCCTACATTTGCAGTAGTATTCAAAGGAAGCTGTAAAATAGAAAATTGCAAGTAACAATGGAGTTAAGATAGCAATTGCTGGGCAATGAACAAGGCTCTATCTAGGCTAAAATAGTTTATTTAGTTTTCAAAAAGCTACAGTCTATATGAAAGGGATTGGAATTTCTAGACAAGTAATTCAGGTGAATCAGGCTTATGCACACTGTATTTTTATGTAGCGTCAATCAAAACACATGAGAAAAAGAGAGTAGATACAGCCAGGGAAGAAGATAGGTGTGATCAGAGAACACTTCTCCCTGTCAAGACAGAGGAGCTGGGAAGAGAGTCTGGAAATCTTTACAAAGGTATTACTAAGACTCATAGTTCTGGATAATTTGTGATTTTATCTTTTCATCTTGGAAACCTGAAAAAAATACATTGTGTTGGGGTTTGTGCATGTGTGTCTAAGACACTATTTCAGCACTGCTGCAAAGTTACATTGTCCCAGAGGAAACTGTGACAGGTAATCAGATTGGGGGTGTCCTACTGTAACTAAAGATGCTGACAAACAAAAGTCTGGAAATGAAAATAGAGATCCTAGGAGAAGAACTAGTTCTGTCAGTTTACCCTTTAAGTCACATCTTGTTTAGGGACAGAACCAGAGCCTTCTGGTGGCTTTCTCGGGCATGAAACATTTCTGTTCAGAAAACTGGAAAGATGCTGGCACTCCCTGTTTCTCTCAGACCTTCACTTTGATTCACTGGGATAGCATTTTATGGGAATATAATGTACAAACTTCCTCACTATCTAAGAGTGCAATAGTTTGCCCCTCACACTAAATCAGTTATGCCCACAGAAGAATAGGAAACATGTTCGCCAACTCCTCAGCAGACAGAAAAATCCATGTTTGAATTCAGTTTTGGTTTCAGTGATCTTTGTTCTCACCTGGTGTCTTTAATTGACAGCTCCTTTGCAGAAGATGGAGACAGCAATACGATGCTAGGCTTTAGCTTTAAATTATATTTTTAAAACCTCATGAGGTTACAGAAGAGTGATTTACTCGGAAGGCAACTCTGACACTCTTTCAGCAGAAATGAGGGAAAAGCATTGCAATAGAAATAGCACTAGTTATAACAGCAGTGCAAGTCGGAGGATCACACACAGGAGACGGGCATGCAGTCACTGACAGGGCAGAGCACAATAGGCTTGCTCCACCCTCCATGCTACACAACCTGTATTTAAAACACAGGCAAGTGAGAAATGGTGGTTTTGACTGGAAGTCTGAGAGCATTAGAACAGCAGCAGGTGCAATGTAATGTTACATCTTGGGTTTCAACACAGGTGCCAGTGTTGACAGGATAAGCCATAGGTCTCCATTACTCCTTGCATTTTGTCCTTCAAAAATCCCTGTCAGGACAACTTCATTGCCAAAGCTGTAAAGCTCTAGGGCCAAGCAGTGGAAGCAGGTCTAGGTCAAACCAGATGAACCCCACTTATAGACCAACATTGTCTTGTCTTTTTCTGGGGTACAACCGGCTGAAGGAATCCACAAGGTGCTACACTGGTCTTCATTCCATTCAGGATTTTGAACACTTTTTTTCATAGGAAGATATTATCTTGCTACCAGTTTGTATCTGGTACATGGGTGACTTCAGTGAGATTTTGTCTGAATAAATAAGAAAACACATTGTCAAACTTATCTGAAAGGAGGACTCTTTGTGTCTGTAGAAGAAAGTCACTTGTACGAGCAGAGAGCATGGGGCAGGCATCCTGGGTCACATACATGGTAGATAAAAAGCAGAACAGCATGGAGACATTCTGAGGTGCTCATGGGGAATTGGAGGAACCATGCAAAATGTACAGAAATTGGCTCTTTTCCTGCCAAATTTCAAAGGTAGTTGAATATCTATTTTTTATATCCACCCACTGCATCCTCTGTGAGTTCAGCAAGAAGCTGGAGGCCGAGCCTTAAAGCAGCAGCAGCTTAGCATGTGTCTGTTCTACAGTATGTCATCCACAGCTAAAAACATTGCCTTACACCTGTTTTATTCTCCTTCAATACACCATTGCAGAGCAAAAGTATTAAGAATTTGGATGTTCCTATCAGGAAACTTTGGATAAAAAAATTAACTCACAACCCTCTGTTTAAAGCTTGAATATATATTCCTTTTAAATCACAAGATCCTGACCTCAAAGCATCAATTTTAAAGAAGGCTCCTCCTTTCCTAATAGATTTGGTTTGGTTTGTCTGTTTCCACTGGATTTTTTTAAATTTAACCATTAAATAACTGAGCTCATTTTGCCTATGTAAGCATTAAAGACCATATACTTTCCATAAAACAGAAATTGCTGAAGCTTATTCACAAAGTTTTCCCTGCCTGCCCTACCTTGCTTCCAATGATAGCAAATCCGCAGCACTCTGTGTATGGTTTTTATGAAGCATTTTGGGATACTTCAAAAGTAAATTCTTAATAAAAATGTAAATTATTATTATTGTAAAAACATGTTGGCCCGCTGTGCCATGTAGCATTCGCAGAAGCAGCATTCTTTCACACTGGGATTTGAAAAACAGCACAGTTCTTAGCTTGAATCAAATGACATTATGTATTTAGTCATTTATCAAAGCCACTTGGTAGAGATTGGGGAAAACATTAGTTATTCATGTGGGAGTCCCTGGTTACGCAGCAACACTTTTTCCCGTTTCTTAGTTCCCCTTTCCTCTCAAAGGCCTGTAATGCTTCAGCCTCCTATTGAGCTTGAAGCAAGACCATTTTGATGCTACAATATATGAAGCAGCCAACAGAGAATGTTTAAAATTAGTGCAGAATATTCCAGGCCCTGCAAGGAGCACCCAGGAAAAGTAAATAGCACCAACAGCTTCAGATGTCTGCCTCACTGGGTCTGAATTTAGTTCCCCTCTGAATCAGTGAATTAGCAATACTTTAGCCTCTTAATTCAACTGTTAGGTGGTTTTGATTGGGCTTTGGAAGGGTATTTTTCACCTTTAAAGAACAAAACAACTCTTTCAGGTTGCTGAGGGAGTTTGGGTCAAAATATCCTGATGTATAGGAAAGGTGACAATTTGCCACCATGCAAAAGAGAAATTCACTGTTGATGAAATACCTAATGACAGTGTAGGCTGTTCCTTATGAGGAGCATACAACAGCTGCCTACTGCAGATCCCACAGGAGTCCATGGGACTTCTTTTTACTTTGGCAAGGTGACAAGTTGAAGCAGTGGCATATCTTTACAAAAAGTCTTTGTCTTTCTTTTATAGTGATGTGCTCTTCTAGGGACACACATAATTTGCTTCATTTTCCTTCAATAGGCTCTGTATGAGACAGAATTTATCTGTCTATTCAGAGAATCCCACTTAAGAAGCTTACTTTCTTTCTGTGGCAACTTTGTGTTAGTCCATCTTCACCAGTACCAAGGAAAATCCTCACACCTGCAGACCTCAGAAAATAGATTCATAATATTTTTCACTTCACTAGACATATGACACACCATACAGGGATTTATCATAGCAATGACACATCTTACTAGAGGCATTGACTCTTGAGCCAGCTCCTTTCCCATTTGTGATCACATAGCATCTTACTAGCAATTGTAGCAATTGTGATAGTATGTAAGTATTTAGAGTTTTTAGTGTTTAGTGACACTTTCCATGTGGAACAAGCTCAAGAGACAACATCACACAGTCCTTTGGTCCATTTTAATAACTGAATTGTGATTTGTAGACCAGAACTCATCCATGTGCCACAGTTTAAGAGTTCTGATTAAAAACCAAACAAACAAACCCCACCACAACAACAACAAAACCAACCAAATTACAATCATTATTAAGTACTGTATTACAAAACAGAAGACTGCAAAGAATAAATAGCCAGGGTACTAGAAACATCCTAATGGACTTGGTAGATACAGTAGAAAGAGATGCACCGCACTCTTCTTTACCGGCAACCAGAAGCCGAGTGAGACCTTTTAAGCTCTAAAATTGCTCTAAAAACAATCACCAGCAATTGCAACATATATGCAGCTTTTCTGCAGCTTATTTTCCTATGACACCAAGCTGATTTTCCCCTTTAAAGTCATCACATTCCTCAAGAGAAAGAATAGTCTGCCACATGGGGATATCATTACTTTGATACTATTAGTTAGGATCATTAAGACATGCTGGATATAAAGCAAAGATGGCCTGCAAAGAAAGAACATGACTTGGGTACTGTAGTGGGTTGACCCTGGCCAGATTCCATGGACTCATTAAACCCCTTTCTGCAATTAGGCAGAAGGGAGAGGGGTCATCCACCCACCACCCTCATGGGCAAAAAACAGAATCAAAGTGAGATAATACCTAAATGTATTGCTAACAGGATAAAAGCTAAGCTAAATAGTGAGGAAAAAGCAGTCTTAAAACACAGACCACACACCCACACACTTCCCCCCACCCCTCCTTCTGTCCATGGAGGGTTGCAGTCAGTTGCAGTTGCTGCCGCTTGCAATGTGAGATCCCCCACCCCTCGGGGTCACTCATCCAAAGGTTGAGTCCCTGCACCCCAGTGGGACTCCACGGGTTGCAGGGGGACATTCTGCTTCACCATGGTTTACAGGGGACCACAACTGAGTCCATCCCCTGCTCCATGGGGTCCCTCCCACAGAAGACAGCCTTTAATAGACTTCTCCAACATGAATCCACCCCTCGGGCAGCAGCTCTTCCACATCTGCTGTCCTGAGGGCCACAGCTCTCACTCAGGTAAAACCTGCTCCAGCATGGCTCTGCCTCTCCACAGATCCGCAGGTCTCCTTTCAAGCATCCACAGCTCCAGCACGGGCTCCTCCATGGGCTGCAGGGGTTTGAGCTCTGAGTCCTTCCCCTGCTCCATGAGGTGCCTCCTCCCCCCGGTCGCTTCTGCAGCGACCTTGATGTCTGCCTTGTTATCCCATGTTCTCGCTCTCTGGAATTTCTTCTGCGCAACAACTTCCAGTTCTTAAATATGTTATCACAGAGGTGTTACTATGATCTCTAATTGGCTCGGCCCTGGCCAGGAGCTGGATGTCCCTCCTGGGGCCAAGTGTCATTGGCTCCTATGGGACAGGGGAAGCTTCTAGCAGCTTCTAACAGAAACCACCTCTGCAGCATCCCCGCCGCCCCCCCCACTACCAAAAAAAAATTCAGCTACAGAAACCCAGGGCAGGTACCCATTATTTCATGTGTTCATGTGCACTGAGGGGTAAATTTAGATATAAAAACTACCAGGTGAAACATATTCTGCTTTCTCTGTCTCCATTTCCTAGAGGACTCACAAATGATAAGGAAACCTGACGCAAGGAGTATAACAATATCCATATCAGGTCAGAGCCAAGAGTGAGCAAATCCAATACCATGTCTCAAGAAGTGGACAATATTATTCCAGAAGGAGGACAATTTGTATTTCCATTCCTGGGAATTCAATGCAGGGTTAAAGCTGCACCCTGCACTCCTTGTGGGCAGATGAAGGTGCAGTTTAATATGGCAAATATGTGGTAACTCCTGCAAAGAACAAAGGAGAAGTGCTTTTGGAAACACAAGGGAAAGCTAGTGGGTTCACTGAACAACTGGAGCAGAAAAGCATCACCATGCATATGGATTGGTAAAGGGATGCTTGGAGCATGCTTTCAGAGGCCTACCACTCCAGCAAAACACCTACTACATGAGGACAAATCCCAGAATCTTCTGGCAATGCTGCTTCTTTGCCAGAGGGGCTTGCTCTGAAACTCACAGAAAAGGACTTCCTTGGATGGAATTTTGAGTGGTTGGGAATGAAATTTGACTGAGGACATCTACATGATGTTTCCAGTCTCTGAGGAGGCACATCAATACACCCTTGCTCAACCCTTATGAAGAAAAGAAGCAGACTATGAAATGTTGAGGGAAGAGTGCCAGAGCCGGATGAGTGTCACAGCCTAAGTCCAAATATTCTTCTAGACTGAAGCACTTAACTGCTTATATATTTCCTCAGCTAAAGATAACATTTTTATATCTGCTAATCTTCAATGGATATTTTTTGTCCATAAATGTAGGAATTGAGGTCTAGGGAATGGGAGAGGTAGTTAGAAATGGAAATTTTCAGATACAGAAATTTTGCTCTGCTCTTTTAAAAAGTTAGAATCAAGTGGGAATTAACAGAAGAAAGTGGAAAGGTATAAATAATTTGGAACAGTTAAATACAGTTATATGGCAATTTTTTTTCTAAAGATTTCAAAGCTCTGTTCAAAGGAAGTAGTTATTATTGTTCCCACTCTACACATAGGCAAAATTAAGCCCAGAAATACACAGATACTGACCAGAAATCATGTAGCTATCACATAATAAAACTGGGCATTTCTTTCAAAACTCAACATGGGGGATTTTTTTAGCTTAATAATGAAGCTTCTGAACAAAAATCCCAATATTTAAAAGCCTGTGTTGATAGTGGGGTAGCCAGGAGTGCTTCGCAGATCTCTCCGGGTATAGCTCATGCAAACAGCAAACAGACACCGTCACTGCTGCATGCTTTCCTGGTTTTCATGCAAAGTAAATCCAGACATGCAACATGGGAAGCCGCCAATATGTTCTCTGTCAGACTCAAGCCTGGACTTGAGACCAAGGCTGAGGAGTTTTTACTGGTTTGAAGTAAAGGCAAGCAATACTAGTTTCCAACTCTCAGTGGTAAATATTCCTGGCCAGAAAATAGGACGAGAGAGTCAACACTGAAATGAGTTGATTTCAAAGATTTAATTGTATTATTTTTAGAGGAAATACTTCTTTGAAAAGTGATAAAATAGTCTGGAATAAAAATTTTAGCTATTTCTATTTAAAATTTTCCATTTCCAGTCTTCCTAGAAGAATGACCCAAATTTGTGGGAAAAAAAGACAACTTGAAGAAAAGCACAATTTTTATTTTTTTTTTTTTTTTTAATTTTATTATGAGGTTTGGTTTTAACTACAAGACTGTTTTTAAAGATCTGCTTGAGACTTTTCCCAGTGCTTAGGTTTGATCACTGAATCAAAAAAACGTACCTTATTGTTTGCCTAGTTATGTTAATGAGTCCCAGCCCAATGAGCTAACCTTCAAATCACACAACCTCTTCATTAGCCTCTCAGAATGCTGCAAAACCTTTAATTCTTTTGCCTCTGAAAGATTCTCTTAGCAGGACTTGAAAGAAAGACTTTTTATCTCAAACACGAACAAAATTTTAATTATTTTCTCAAGTACTTGCCTGTGTCACATACGTAACGGGAAATATCAGCAGGAAATCAATTTGACAGACACTAATGTTGCATGTTCACCAGTTCACCGAATTACACCAGCGATGTTATCACAACGGGCATGAATGGTTCTGGCCCTGCAGTAAACCGAGGACACCTAATGTGGTCTAATTAGGACAGCAGTACACAGAAGTAATACAGTCTTAAATGAGGGTTAGAGTGTCTTTCAGCCAGACCATTAAGGGGTTTTCTTTGTCAATGGGCTTTCACACAGTTTTCTATGTATTTATATCTTTTAATATTTTTAAGATCTAAGGCATAAACATATCCAATTATCTAAAAAATGTTGCAGATAAAAATCCTGTTGTGGTTTTGTCTTTTTTTTTTTTTTGCCTAGCTGCTTGCAGGTGGCATTTTTAAGAACTACATTTAAATCTCATGTTTAACTTATGCCAAAAAATTTCTTGAGACTTGGCAATACTGTTTCCTTTTGTTGTGAAAGATGAAGCAAAATGTAAAAGTTTTTGTTTTGCCTCCCCCTCACCCTCAAAGTGTTCTTCTGGAGGTAATCTATAAAAAATTCCATCAATGAGGACCACAGTGCACAGTAGTTGGTATTGGTGATAAAGATTACATCTTTAAAAAACAGAAGGTATAAGATACACCATTACTGCAGGGACTTTAAGAGCAAGGAAGCAGAAATGAGCTTTCAGAAT
>VWZG01003872.1:259420-333231 GCA_013396735.1 Grallaria varia
TTTGGTATGGGTTTTTTTATTCCTGCTGAACAGTAATTGTACATTTCCCTTTTCATCCTCTCTCTCTCTCTCTTTAGTTCATTTTTTAGTACTGCTATATAGACAGGACTTTAGAAAGTTTTCTCAACTTCTGATTACTTTAATCTAACGTGCAGATGACTGGCATCCCAGATATTTCTGCAGTACTGAAACTCTTTCAAAATTCCAATCACAGACATCCTTGCAATGATAAAACAAAAATTCTACAAAAGTACGAAGAAAAGGACAAAACTAAACCTTCAGCTTTGTATGGGGTGTTATTTCTTGTTGTTTTTGCTACAAAGCTGTAATTGGCCTAGTGAGATCTGATAAATGTCTTATTATAAACTTGAACATCAACTGATGGTGAAAAAAAATATGATGGAACTTGTGACTGAGGGAAAAGTAAAAGGGTATAAATGACTGGCAGTTCCCATTTCTTTACAAGTGTTACATTTCAGTCCCCTGCCACTACCACATGTTTCCTGTTCACAGATAATTTGTACAACATATTTTATCATTCAGTTTTAGACATAGTTGAAAGGCTTTTGCCTAAGGCTTGGAACACTTTGAAAATTGTATACCATTTGCAAGGCTTTCTTCTGCTTCACTGTGCAATTAGGTGACTGCCTTTCTGCAGACGCTGGATTTATCATATGTGGAATTGGTTTTTTTCACCAAGGTGAACTGGGAACAAAAATGCAAGTAGTTTTTCAGTAACCCACAGACAAGGGATTAGCGTGCTGGCACAAAGCTCGTAGACTGCCTGTCAGTCCCAAACTGGATGCCATTCCCTCACAGAAAGAGTATTGTAAGCCACAAAGTTTCATACAAAAATACTCTGTCACTCTTACGTACCATGTCTATATGTGATTCAAACTTCAAAGGAGCAACAAGAGCACCCAATCAAAATAATATTTTTTCTCTGGTTTTCTATGGTGACTATTTATGACAGTATTGATTTTTTTTCTTCCCTTCCTTCGCCCCCCTTCTCCCCCTCGCCCCGCTTTCCCCCTCGCCCTGCCCTAGCTCCGTCTTGACTAAACTTTGCTATCCCCTAAAGAAGTGTGGAGATACTGATGTGCTAAGAGCTTCCCCTGCTGGAAGTTCCTAGCAAGAGGTGCTGTAGTCATGCAGGGATGGATCTGGGACTAGCTCCCAGTTCAGCTAATTTATGTGCTCAGTTCCTGTCGAGCAGAGAGTACATAATGTGACTTGAGATGCTGATTAAATTTCATGTGTATTTCTATGTTCTAAATAAACCAAATTTTAAAATCAGATTTGAGCAATGGTAGTTTATAACCCTCATTACAGCAGTTTGCATTTTCCCTCTGAATTCTGTGAGGAAAAGGAAGACAAAGTCAGCCCTTTTGTATAATGTATCTATGCGCTTTTACAAGGTCATCTTCCCTTCCAGTAGAAGATCTGGAGGATTACTTAACCAGCAAACCTGATCTATTAAAATCATGTAATAGTTAAATGTGAATTGGATTGGGAATTTATTCCTTGCTTTCAGTTTCAGACCAAACCTGTGGAAACTGTGTGAGTGTAAGTGCATAAGTGAGCTGCAAGGAGCACTGATACCATATAGCATAATCCCATCAGAATAAAGGCATCTTTCTTCAGACTACACATCTCACTCAGGCTGTAACTGCCTAACTGTATTGATTGCCTTATCTGAATGCTTCAGAAAAGCTGAATTTTTGAAATCAAAGCTAAGATAATTTCAATCTAATTTTTTAGATATCCCTCTTAGAAATACCTGGCTGCAAATCCTTCAGCTTTTTTGTTGGTTTTTTGTTTGTTTGTTTGTTTTTGTTTTTGTTTGTTTTTGTTTTTGTTTTTTGCGTGAAAGGCAAAATATTATTACTTAAATACTGTAAGTGCAATAATATACTTCTGATAGACTGTGTTGGATACATGGCCACTGTCTGTTTGCATAGTGTGACCAAGTTGGCAGGATTGTCTTGGCCACGCTATAAGGTCTTCTCTGCCTTTGCACTGGGCAGTGATGTGACTTTGGCATATATTGCTTCCCTGGTCACTGCCATCTCTGTTGATTTTGTCTGGTTAGACTATAAGGGTTTTCTGGGGTGCAGGTTGACTCTCTCTCTCAGTGGTTTGTAAGCTCCTAAGTGCTCTGAAACACATGGCACGATGGATGGATTACTATGGTATTTCTGCTTTGATGGTATATCCCAACCTGCAAGGTTTGCAGTAAGGTTGCAGCAGTCTAAGTTACTCAGAAGCCTTCACTCTGCCAAAGGACCTGTTCTCCCATCTGAAGTACTAGGCTCACCTGGGGATGTATTCTGCATCCTACTGAATCTTAGGTATTTGGGGCACTTGCAAGAGAAATCTTGCTCTGTCCAGCTGTAGCCTAGGGAGGACTGAGTTGCAGCAGAGCTGCCTTAGCGTACGTGAATCAGCAAATATTTGGAGAGCTCCAGAGCTCCCACCATCTGTACACATGCAGATACACAAGTAGATGGAAAGCTTCCAAAGGAGGTTTCCTTTCAATTCCCATAAAATTCCCTAGGCCAGATTTGATCAAGAGGAACAGAGGATTTCCTTCAAATTCTCTACCTGTCTTAATTTAATCTACTGCCTCGTAGAAGACTCAAAAAGGTTACAAAAAAAAACCCCACTGGGTTGTGGGATTTCCCAGCCTAATGTAATGATAAACCTAGACTGACTCCCTCCTTTCTGTGCTATCCATCATGCTTTGTCCCAAATGGGAAATATGGTTTGCCAGCACAGAGGCAGCATACACGGTAAACAATTACAAGAATAAAGCTAAATATTATGCATACCCATTGCATGCAATCCTAAACACAAACATCCCAACTGAGTAACAGAGAGGAAGATCTATTTTTTTCCAGCTAAGGACTTGCTTTGTCTTTTTAATCCTTTATATTCTCAGTTGTGCAATCTGCAATAACATACAACAGTATTTCAGTACCTATGTTATGAGCAAGTACTTTTAGGTACTTTTTTCTTTAGTACAGCTTAGCTGCATGTTAATTCCATTGCCTAGTTTCTTAGTGCAGTTCACCATAATGACTCATTTCAAGTTTCAGAAGCCAGTGAGATGACTGTATGTGCACTATAGCTTTTCTATAACTTCTAACTTTTCTAATCAATTCATCTGACATGGTATTCATTTTTTTTTTTATTTTAATGGGCTAAGAATATGTTCCTGGTTTTTTTTTTTGGAGTGCCAAGAAGTCTGCTTTTTAATGTGATTCTGAACAAACAATGTAGGAAACAAACACACGCTCTTCAAGCAGAACACCTTTTATTTTATCCAAATTCTTAATATTGCTACATAGGACATATTTCCAAACTATTATGGTGTCATTTGCATGCCTATTTGTGAAATTTATTTAAGACGGAAATTATTTTTTCTTGTAAAAATTAGATCTTCATCCTGAAGAATAAACCGAAAAAGTCTATTAAGATCCTAAACTAATAGGGCTAATTTCCAGAGGGGTAATAGAACTGTAACCATAACCCTAAGGAAGCCAGCTCAATCTGACCTACAATTTATGTGGAACAGTAGTTCCCAAGTTGCAGTGTACCAAGGCAAGTCATGACACTTCATTCCACTGACAAAAAAAATTTCACTTATTTCTGAAGCAATGACTTAGGCTGTGACTTATAATGATGGGGACTCTGGGTTAGATTGCCTCATAATAAAAATCAGTTCTGTGGTATGAATTATTTTTTTCATTACGCCTTGTTTTCCTCTCATTTGAAAGCAAAACATGGTAGTTTTCATTCTTTTAGAAGTATTGTCCTTGATCATTTTTTTCATATGAAGCCCCTGCATTCAACAGTTTAAACAGTACTAACATTCAGCAGCTGGCATCTGTTCCTGTTCTTTTCTGGATACTAAGCAGCATAAAGTATATGAGAAAAACCTCATCAACTTATTTGTTAGAATGAGTGGGCATACATACTCAGAATTATGGTTATTTAAAATATTAAATCTGTGAATAAAATAGGTTGTATCTAAAATTCTGCATGCTGCACAGAGTACTCATGTTTTGCCATTGGGTGCTTGTATGATTATTTACATTTGCTTGAAACACTCACATATTAATTATTAAATAAGATTTTATCTTACTGATGCATGAATATTTACAGATAAAAACTGTAATTTCAGCTATTGGTTTATTATCATTAATGCATAGCTATTAATAATACATTATCAGAAGGATACTCTTTCATCACAATTGATATGGCACAACAACAGGTTGTAAAATAAGTAATAAGAGTGTACAGCCAAGGCAAAACCCTAAATACTTCATTTAGAGCAGGACTATAAATACCTGACAGACACACCATTTCTTAATGTGGACATGGGTGATCTAAGTCTGGGATGTGTCTGCAAGTTAGAGAATATCCTGGAACATATAAAATAGAAATGAAGGCTAAACCAAAAATTACATAAATAAGTACTTTAGCAGAAGCACAAAATGTTACTTGAACATGTGTTCTACCTGACCACAAATCATTAGTGGCAGCAAACAGCACTTTACAAAGGATAAAGATCAAGCATCACAGGTCTGCCTCAGAGCTATGGGCTTACATGTGATGGGTCTACTACACCTCCAAAAAGCAAGCTTGGAGCTTATATTTTATATGGGGTTTGTAGAGGCATATATAGAAGAAGCAAAATATAACCCATCATTAACTGGGGAGTTTCCTTTTGTGTGCTTGTGCTACCACGACTGTTTTGGATCCTGGACAGTACTGGTCACAATGAGAGGCATTTAGGGATTAAACATTACTTAAAATCCAGTTTCCATTTTCAGAAACAAACAGAGCTGCTGTGGGAACAGTCCAAAATGCAGCATTGATCCAGTCCCCACAAGCAGAAGCTAGAAAGCAGCCAAATGCCCTCTGGCCATGAGGAGGACCACAGAGAGGAAGGCAAGCTCTTCCTAAGTAGGCCTGCTGCTCTGCAACCTCCCAAGTTCAGAGCTGCTCTCCTCTGACTTGTCCGCGTTGGGCTTCATCCTAATGAAAAATCAACTAAATGTTCAGATTCGGGGTTTTCATTAGACTGAATTATTGCTTTCTAGCCAACCCCATCGGAGTATGTTAAAATGCTTCTGTGTGGGCTGAAATTTTCCATTGCTGAGGTCAAAACAGGGTTTATACTACTTTCCCATCTACATCCTTCAGTGTCAAAATGAGCTGGTTTTAATTCACAATAATGCATTAGCTAATTACTCTGGGAGAAACTCTGGTTTAAAGCTGTCAGGAGCAGCGCCCACACTGTCTCCCACTGACACAACCAAACACATGAGCGAGGCAAGAAAGGACTGCGGCTGCAGCCACTGCGGTGAAGCTCAGCTGCTCCTGGGCTAACACACCTGAGGAAATTCAGATTGATCCATGTCAATCAGAAAAAGACAGCACTCTCCTTTTCTGGGGGTTTCATTGAGTTGGATAGGCACGGTTTGGCACTTTAAACATCTTTCTAGCGTATGTGTTTTTTGCCATATTTGAACACGAGGAAATCCAGTTTTCCCTGATATAAAACATTTTTTCGGTCTTCAAAATAATCCTATACCTTAAATGTTTCAGATTTGACATGGAAATCTGGCATGAAAATAGCCTTTTTGGAGAAGCAGGACATAATCTTATTCTGGATAAATTGATTTGGTGTAAGCACGTTGGAGACTGGGAACATGCAGTAGATTTTTTTTTCCTCACTTAGTTACTGTATACAGTGGTTAAACAATGTGCAGGCATACCGTTGATTTGAGTAAAATGAAAAAGATCCTTAAACATTGCATAGGTTTTGCATTCTTTAAGTGTAACATTTGCTTTTTTGTATGTGCCAAGAATAGCCTGTGACAATAATTTCTATGCAGACTGAGCAGTGATTTGTATTCAGAGTATACTTTTTTCTATAGCTTCAATATGCAGTCTGTGTCTAAAAATGAATTTTACAGTTGTATACAGGACTTTTCAGGATAGTTGAAGCAAACATGACACTTACTTTCATTGGAGGCATGCCCAGCAAGTGTGCACAAGGCAGTTCCTCAAAACTGGTGGGATGAAAGATATGTATATCCTGAGAAATTATTAAAACATATTCTAGGCTGTTTTCACTTAGGCCACTTAATTGTCATAATAAAATTATGTACCAGAAACTGACATGTCCATTATAACCTGATGGTCCCCTGACAGACATCTCTAGAGCTTAGACTCGGTGCTGCCTAAGATCAGTCAAGCTAATGAAATTAGTTTTCCTATACATTTTCCTGTTTTGCTTCTTTAAGGCTCTGCCTTAAATAACCCAATTTTCCCTCACAGTCTCTCCAACACCAGACAAAACACAACAAAGCTGTTAGACAGTATATCATTGCCGATCAGCTGCAAGCTGCTGCTGCCAAATGGGATGTATGAACTGAACTCTACCTGTCTTATAGGGGGTTAAAGACCCACTTTTACTCAGCTGGCAGTATTTATGAAAATATTAAGTATTCCAGTGGCTTTGAGATATCTTTTTCTTTCAAATCTGTTTGATTAAAAAACCTTGTTGAACTCAACAGGTCTAAAAATCATTACAGAGACGTGGGTGGTAGGCTGACAAAAAAGGGAGTACAGCTGCATAAAATGTGGAGAGAAATGGAAAATATTTTATGGATATCTATGCACAAAAAAGTCAGCAGCCCAGAATGTGCTAACTAGTCAGCGTCTCAAACTGGCTGCTTGCTGCCCCCTTAGTGGAGTCTGAGTTATTGCTTAAATATCTGCAATTGTTTTGGAATCCAAATAACAGAGAGACCACTTTTTTCTCTGTGTGTTTGATAGCGCACATATCACGTTTAGTACACGGGATCCTCTGGAAGGAAGTGGAAGTCAGTTTGGTTCCACTTCCTAACTGGAAATGGCCTGTTCCTAAAGCAGACCAACACATGGAACAAACATAGAGACCAGATTACAGATAAGATCGTAGATAGTCTTCATTCCTTTACTGTCATAATCCTGTTTTTTTCTACTGAGCACTGGAAATGTGCAAAATGTATGGAAGACGGGTCACAGCTTTGTGTCAGAGCCACCTGTAAGTTGGCCATCACTCCACATGGCTCACAGCAGCTGCCTCTCTGCTGCAAATCACAGTTAGGACCAGACCTACGATCACTCATGCTGCTTAATTGCTAATATGCTCCTGGGCACACTTTGGGCACATGCTCACTAGTAGTGTCCCAGACACTGTTCCAGGAACAGGTTAGAGCAAGGACAGACTCCAGGTGACAGTAGGGGCAAGGCAGGGAGAGGAGAATCTACCCATATAGACATGAGCATGCCATCTACTTGGTGTCAGAAAGCTGCCTCTGGTCGTTTTATTAATTAGTATAGACTTTGATCCTAGAGCCATACCTGGTACTACCTTAGACACTAAAAGCATGTTAACCACATTAGAATGGTCTTTATCCTTGGGCCAGCTGGCTGAGTTTTTAGAAAAGTCTGCATCTGAGATGTCATGCTACCTAGCAAAATAAGGCGGGAGGGGGAAAAAATGCGTGGTCTTATTTTGTATCATCTTTAAAAACAGACCATGGGCATGGTGATACGATGGAAATGTTTTTCCTTGGTCCTGTCCAGAGCCAGGTATGAATATTTCCACCTCAGAAGACAGTCATTCTCACATTGGCTGATCTGCCCACTGTCATCAGCTGAAGCAGAGCCCTGATGGTGCCCATTCGTGCAGCCACACTTCCGTGCTATCAAGCAGAAAGGGAAATGGGATAGGAGCAGCTTTGAAGTGTCTCTTTCCCTCAAGGCAAAGAAAATGTTCATCTGTCTGCATCTACCACGGCTACTGCTGCTTTGTTCCAGTGAATGGCTACAAAGGCCAAAGAGTGAATGTAAGACTGTCCTATTAAGCAAATACATAAGAGAATTAAATTCAGACATGTGCAGTCTTAGTTTTAGCATTCAGAAGGATCAACATTTTCTAACTATGAATCTCATAATTTTAAATAAGTGGATTTCTAATACTATGTCTGTATAAATGTGTGTATCTACTCTTGAGTTGCTGAAAAATTTGTATCTGAAGATATTTTTAACAAGATACAGATTTCCTACTGAACGTGCTGGTTATTGACAAAAAACCCAGATAATGGCGGGGGTGGGGTNCATTTGCTAATTGTGGTATGAGATTTTTTAATTTTTTCCCTAAAGAAGGGGCACCCCTCTCTCATCTATCCTTTATTAATCTTGTTGCTTACCTCTCTTTCATTCTAGAAAAAAAAACAAACAAACAAACAACAAAACCAAACCAAAACCAACCAAAAACAAACAAATAAAGCCCACCAGCATAGGAAACACTGAATGGAAAAACACAACAAAATTTTGGTATTTGTTTGGTATTTTCCACATAAACTGAATTGCTTCTTCAATCAGCCAAAATATGGACAAAGGAACATGGTGATGCTCTTCAAATTGTAGTAGATAGGGACACTTAATTACCAGTTGAAGCCGAAAATGGGTACCAGGGGAATTTTCCATGGAGTGATTTAGCTGTATGCAAATCTGTTGTGTACTGTAGTATTGAGGCACTAAGGAACTGAACACTGTAGAGCTTGTCCAGGGATTAGGTAACCATGAAGATTTAAGAGGCAGGACAAAGCTAGATGTAGGTTGGGAGTAATATCCTGAGCAATATATCCTCCGGTGTAGACAGCTAGATAAACATGTAGATAAAACTTACTACAGCACTGTTCAAGCAAAATGCACCACAGGCAAAGAATTGAAGAGAAACTCCCACAAGACACTGACAGCTTTTCCCCTTTTTCTTCCCCTTTACTGAGTGTTATTGTATTTGAAACATCATGGCAAAACCTCAGGACCAAGCCCATTGTGAACCCAAACCTTCAGGGTATGCAATTTCTAATATTTCTCACCACTAACACGAATCCCACAGTGTTTGTGGGTGCATCCTAGTAAGTAGATAATTTATATGTGTGAACTAAAAGCACTATAGGCATAAGGAATTTTTTATTAATAAACTAAAGGTGTAAATAAATTGGAGCTTCATTTGTTCATAGAGTCAGTATTCTGCATCATAAAAAGATCTACATTAAGATACAGCCTGTCATCCTTCACGTATATGCATCAATTTCTATCATGCTCATAAATGGCTTGGTTGCTACCTGTAAAGTAGCTATAGCAAAACTATGACAAGTTTCCAGGACACGAGAAAACAATTTATATTCTTTCCCCCCTGCCTGGGGATGAGTGGCTTTTTGTGCAGGAAGGTTCCCCTGAGCCACCTTAAACAGATGAGAGGTTGGTATGGGGTCAGGTCAGCCAGCACAGAAATCAAAACACAGAAGTGGATTATAGAAACACAGCACTGCAGACATTTCGTTCAGTGGGAAAAGAGCTGTAAGTACACTTGGTAAAAAAATTCAGCGGGTCTCACAGTTAACTCCGTGCAAAGCTGAAACACGAAGAACTTTACACAGGACACAAAAACCATTCCCCAACTGTCTGTATTGAACGGTGAGAAATGTTGATCCTGAAGTGCACATGAAAACAAATCAAAGCAATGATCCTCCTTAGGTTTTGTATCACATGTTGAGCTCTGTGTGTATCACTGGATGTGGAAACTGACTCCCCAAGTCAATGGCACAAATACAAGTATTTCAGTCCTCTGCCTCAGGTTGTCATCTTAAAATCAGTGCGATGAGATAATAATTATTTTTTTTCTTTCCTTTATCCTTCACATGTGTCCTTTGTGGACTGTAGATCTCTGGGAATTTCTTTACTATATTGCATACACCGTCCTAATTATATGTCTGTGTAATACACAGGAATAATGGCAATTAATATCAGTACTGCAGTTCATTAAATTTACTGAGTTCTGGCCCATTAGTTGATAGCAACGACTTTCTTTAAAAATGTAAAGTCAAAGTTATTTTTTACTGTGTTTTCGGTTGTTTCATTTGGGGCATTTCATTTGCAATGGAGACTGAGGGAAGACAGATTTTTCTGGCTCTTGCTCTGAGCTGAAAGTACCCACGACTGTGACTGGAGCCCAAGGTATAAATGTTACTGAGAATTAGGATACCTCAATACAGGCTTAGTATAATGTTTTTATGAATGTGTCACTTTTGGAGAAGGAAGACTTAGTTTTCTGCCAAATACAAGGCCTACCAATGAGGCCTATGTTTTCTCAAAAGCCATCCTGTGAAATGTAGTTTTAAGTAGGTCTTGAAATGGTTAAGACTTGAGTTGGCTGGAACAAAATCTATCTCCACCAAATGAACCCCAAGACCCTTAGTAATGACAGAACTTTTAATATAGGTGGGCAAATACAGGAAGGCCCAGTTTGTCCCAGACAAGGTGCTGTTAGGGAGGATGGACTGCCGGAACACCAAAGCAGAAGGCACAGTAGTGTTGGTGCCATGAAGAACAGGAGTACAAATCGTGGTTCCAAACCTTGTGCTTGAGTAAGGATATGTTCCTAAGCAGTGTGACATGGTGACACCTCTCACCTGCATGTTACATCTCATGGGCATTAAAGATACATGGATGTCAATCTTCATTCTTCATGAGTGGAGGACACTTTTTATGTGCAAGATATTCTAATTATTCTGTAGACATTCATTTCAGGTTACAGAATTTTTATTGAAAACCATTTAATTTTCAGTGGCTGTCACTTGAGTGGACAAAGTAGAGTAGAGCAGGATAATTACTTAGCATGGGTTAAGATAATCTATCATTTGCATACACACACATAATATAATTTTTGTCTTCTGCTCATACAGAATGGCAGTAAAACTGCAAATGTGTATTGAATACAGTGTGTTGCTAGTGTCAGACCATTAATAAGAGTATGAAAAAATATATAATTTTTTATTACACCTGAATGTATTTTTCTGGATCAAATGAATAGCAAATATTTACTTACATACAAGTATGTGACATGATATTGTTATCCTGCATATACTGAACTTCTCTTGGCAATAACCAGAGTATCCACAATTATTGTAGTAAGGTGCAGAAACATTAACAAACAATAAAGATTTCAAGACTTTCAGGAAAGGATGTATATTCAAATGCTTCAGGGCATAAAACAGTTTGTGGATTAGGAGGAAATTTTCCCTGTGGACAAGTAGTCTCTGTAACAACCTACTGCAGTTTCTGGCATGCTCATCTGAAGCTAGTCAATTTAATAAACACTTCACTGAAGAAGGTGGACAACTTATCTGATCCACCATGTCCTCTGTGTACTGACATGAAAAATGAGAGCCTCTTATATTTTGCCTACCATGTTCAGTTTTGTCTGCTATAACTCTGTTCTTGATACTTTTCCAAATGTAAATTAAACCAACTGGTGGATAAGGTTTCCTTTTCCGTATACCCTCTCTCTCCTCCTCCTATTCATATTCCCATTGCAGAGGACTGTAAAATAACATCTCCTTAGACTGCAGGCATATAGCATGTCTGGGAAATAATACCTGTAGCTCAGCAGAGTGCTGGCAGTACCATAGGCTCAGAAAAAATAACCAGATGCAAGCCTCTGCTGAGTTTCTCCCCTCACCAGAGGCTCCACTTCGCCTGTCTGATGCTTGTATTTGCAATAATTTTCCATGAGAAGGTGTCTTTAATTAAAACTCACTACATGACCCCCATCAGAGGGGCACAACATTTCAGCGGGTGGAGGCAGAGACTACAGGTCCACTGATGAAGGAGAGGAAAACTGTGTTTTTTCCAGTGTCTGTGCAAATTGGGGCTTTTTAGGCATGGGAGCTGTTTGCTAAAGTCCCCAACAGCACTACATGTGGATGTGGTCCACTTAGGGTGTTACACACGCCTTACACTTCTTCCCTCCACCCAGCACCCAGGCAGGGTTCTGCCAAAAGGAAGCCATACCCCAGATTTAAGGGAAGCGTGCCAGTTACAAAGGACAGAGCTCTCCACTGGGACAGCAGTTCTGCTCCTCAGAAGAGGTAGGGGAGTGTGAGGGCTTGGGATCCAGCGTTACCAGAGACATTTAATGCTGTATTTATTGCTTTGATTTTGGGCATCTCAGTGTGAAGTCAGTGAAAGCTGCAGGAATTCAGCATGTTAGAAAATCAGACCCAGATTGCCTTAAATTGACTATCCAAGGCAAAAAGCTTCTGTGGAAAAATTTTACTTTGGTTCTGTAGATACAGTTGCTTGCCAAGTTTTTTATTTAAAGGTAGAACAGCCTTCAGGTTGCTGTTTAGGTATAAAAGCCTGTAACTTTCCCCTCACAATGATTTTGGTACCTCTATTGTTTTCTGTGAAAATGAAATATTCTTTAGTATTGATGGTTAGTAAGCTTTGCTACATTTAAAATGAGTTTAGTTTATTTGCATGGAGGTAGTATAAATCACCTGTCCTGGGATTTTCCCACTGTACTCCACAGAAGCACAATCAGTAAGGCTGTGGTGAGGGTGACACTTGACAGTGAAGGCTGGTGCTTGGACAGTTCCAAGTCACCTGGTCCTAAACACACAAAACCCTTGATTACAGCCTAACCCTGGAGCCTACAGTAAGCTATAGGGTCTGTCACCCACTATGGCATCCAGACAGCTAGAAGTACCTCTGGGTACAGGGTCATTTTCACAGCAGGATTAATTTTTGGACACTGACAGAAGTCTTCAGTGCAGTAAGTACAAATCAGTTTTGAAACTCCTGGATTATAGGACAACTCTCAGTTTAGCAAGCTCTTGCCTGAGGATTTAAAAAAAAAAAAATAGAAGAAAAAAGGAAAGCAAAATAAAAGCATATGAGCTTATGCTAAAATGGTCCTCTGACTCGGGGCATTTCAGATTTAACTCAGAGAGAAAATTGTGGGAACTCAGAATTTTTACAAAGCAAATGCAAACCCAACTGTCTTAAATTGACCACCCAAAGTCAGAAAGCTGTCTCTAACATGTTTTGGTTTTATTTGGCAAATGAATTATTAAACTGCTATGAATTACCCATTCAACATCAGGCTTCTAAACTGAGTCTGAAAGACTGTACATTCTTGTATAATGCAGAAAATTAAGATTGTGCAGATGGAAAATACTTCTCTGCTGCAGTTTTCTCCTAAGATGTCTTACAAATACTGAGCATCCAGCCCCTGTGCAGAATGCAGCTGGGTGTCATTCAAGTAGTTCTTTGAGGGATGTTACAGGAAGACATATGCATGGAGATAGGAGTATCCAAGGCTTCCACCAAGAGGCAGTAATTCCAGGAAGAGATGTTCACAGGAAGGTGCGGTGCTCCTTTCAACGGTGACATCAATGCTTGCTAATTTACTTCAATGCTACTGCCTAAGCATCTTATTGCTGTTTCCCCCACTCCCAAGAACTGTGGAGACTGACATCTGTGCTAGGACTACTAATACATAGTTTTACAACACACAACTAAGATCTTCAGGGCCCTTCCTCCAAAATACTCACAGATATTCTGTCAATGGCCGAAGTTTGCTGGACGTGTTGTTAAGAGCCATTAATTCAATAATCCACCAGAAATCAGAACTCTAAGTGGCTTTCTGTACTGGCTCTTAAGGATTTCTCCGAAGCTTTATCAGATGACAGTTTTCAATCTCAGTAAGCTCCAGCAGGTGAGCAAGTAAAAGACAGTTACAAAGCAAAACAAAACATGCAACAAATTCAATGAGCATCTATTATCAGCCTGATTACACACTGCACCACACGGAGTCCTAATGATTTCAGTGAGCCTCCATGCAGCATAAGGAGTCTCCCATGCAGAATAGTTTGCAAGATCAGGGTCTCCATATGAAACATCTCCTCCCTTCACCCCTTCCCATTCTGCATAGAGTGGCATAAAACACAGACCTGCCTTTTTGCATATTTGCAAGGTTTTAGTTGTTGACAGGCTTGTACAATGATTCAAATTATAATAGCTAAGGAAATATTTCTCAGTGGCATTTCAAGCCTATCTTGGCTTTTCTCACTTTGGTCACTCACTGCAATCTTCCCTGTCCAGACACCCTTCTTATAATCATTTTGTTGCATTCCGGTAGCCACAGCATTAAGCATAAAGGCCTAAATTCATACCATTTAGTTCCATTCAGGCATAATTTCATGGGAGGACTGGGTGTGCAATATTAAGTGAAAAAAACCCCAAATGTCAGAAACTTCATATTGATACTTTGATCAGAAGCAACACGAGACTGAAAGTTTTTGAACAACAAACCATTTGAGAGTGTGTAACACGCTTGTGAAAATATTCATAGCATAATTAGATAAATAACAGATCCAGTGTCTATTTTTACTTTCCCTTGATGAGAAGCTTTGCAGGAGAGACTGCTGGTAGTTAATTCTCCCTAACAACAATCTGTGTAATCACAAACCCCAATTAGCTGTGCCTGTTCTATGCTATACAAACTATTTCCTTAGCGCTTCACATCACTACTTTGTAATTAGCTTTCATCTACACGAGCTTTGACTAAAAAAATATAAAAGAGTGTAAGTGATTGTACTGCCACTCAGTATTCTGCGAAATAATCGCTAGCGATTTCAATCAGATTAATTTTATCACCCGTATTAAGGAAAATTACCTCCCTCTTCACTCTCTACAGCTGAGGGCTATTTCATTTCCTGAGATGTTCATAAAAGCATAATATAAAGCAATCTGTAATTGTAAATATCCTTCCCTAATAACTTTGAGATATTTCCTTAATACATCTTTACATTTGGAGTTTCCGTTCCATAAAATACAGTAACAAGTGCTCTATTATGTTTTAAGTGTGTGCTGTTAAGCTGGACAACTTAGTGCTGTCCTTCCTGTTTTTACATAGGGTTATATTTAACTTGCAGATAATGGGAACAAGGTTTAAAAGTGATGGAGCGGAATAATGGCGTTACAGCAATAATATATCTTGCCTTTGTGAGGAATAGAACTTTATGGCCTATTTCAGGTCAGTCAACACCAATTCCATTTTTCACAGCCTGACAACTTTCACCTTCACCCACACTCCAGATGGATATTAAAAACTACTTTCCAAACAAAACTGAGGTTTGGTTATATCCATGCTCTACACATGAGGAGAGCCCTTTGATACTTAGAACAATACATAATAATATAAAACAAAATAAAAACGGGCAGCCTGCAACAACTTAATGCCACTGGCTTGTGTGGTGAAGCTCCCAGGTATTCTCAAATAGCAAAACAAGCCTCTCGGGTCTTACAGGAGGGGTCATAGCAGAGGAATCTCTGCAACTGCAACACTTGCATGTTCAAGTGCTGCAGGGAGGACATGGCATTAGCGCAAATTTAGCACCTGCTTTGTGTGCAAGGAGGACCACAGAAGTCAATATAGCACCACCAAGAAGACGCGTTAAGGTGTTCAGGCCACCATCACTTTCCACAGATCTAGGCAATGTGTACATGGGATGGCTTGTGTGGGAAGGTCCAGGGCAGCTGAGAACACAGTTGACTGTACCCTGAATTGGTTGTTTTGGTCTGTGAACATTGGTCCTGAATATACCTGTGTATAAAAAAAAATTAAAATAATAAGGATAAAGGAAAATAATACAAAAGGCATTGGGTGATTATAACATATTCTCACCCATACCCACAAATGTTGTCTGTATTGCCGGGTTTTTCCCCAGTATCCTCAGCTCCACCACAGATGTACAAGGCCAGTGATACAGCAAGCACACTGCTCGCATCAGAACCAGCAGCCAAAGCTATTTTAAGCTGCCCCTGTTCTCCTCAGAAAGCAGAATCCCAGCCTTTCAAAGTTAAAGACATCTCATTGTTTGAGCGGCTCTGTACTTTGCTTTAGCTGGCTTACTCCTTGGACTGTCTCACTTCTTGGACTGTCTCACTTGTTCCTAATTGCTGTAGCTTGAGAGCTGCCAGTACATAGGAAGTCTACCTGTCATGTTGGAGAGATGACTAATATGAGACAAATACCAAGATGGGCAAGGAAGCATCCCCAGTGGAGAAGGGAATTCTCCCCATCTGTTGCAGTGGAGTCTGTAACATTCCCAAGTAGTGAAGGCTCAGGGGTAAATGAAATGTCTGCACAGCAAATCACAGAGGTTTCTCCAGCACACTGTTAGTCACTGCACATTGTTGTACATTCCTTGCCACTTTGAGACTCTGTGAGATGAAGAATAACACAGTGTATCTTGAAATCTTGGGAATGGGGTGGCGTTTGTTGGAGATGTCATACAGTTTAATCAGTGTCATGGTATCAGGATATGGTGGATGTTACAGACAACAGCTCACTGAAATCAAATGTATTGCACTCACCCTTCTTTCTACAGGATCAAGAAAAACTTTCCAACCTTTCACGCAGGCATGGGAAGAAGCTCTTTCTCATTGAGAGTAACACTTTGACTGTTTGCAAACATGCCTCTTTGTAAACGTGGATGGGACACACCAGATAGATCAGCTGGAATGGGTTAGTTTCAGTTTCTCTTCACTCAAGACAATACAGACATTTAACCTACACTCTTTCCCAGTATTTACGTTTCCATAATGGTAGAAGACATGGAAAACTATATTATACATTCCACCTTAGCATGACAGACTAATCAGAAAGCGATTTTCAACGGTCCTGAGTCTCTGCAGGAATCCCTGTGGCTAAACCTTTCCCAAGGATGTTTTCAAGAAAGAGTCCTGCAGCTGGTATAATCCCACATGGCACAGATATTCCCAGAAGAAGTGTCATCTCCTACTCCCTTTTTTTCTGCTTAAGGAGCATGCAGGGACAGTGAAGCAGCAGACAGAAACACTGAATCCCCTAAGGAAAATGAAGCAAAATCATTGCAAGAAGAAAGGCTCAAGTTTATATATCTCCAGAAGAACTCAAACATATGCTGAATTTTAATTTTCTCATGCTTAAATTTCTACTTCTGAGAAGGCCAGCTAATAAACAAAGTCACCTATTACTGTTGTACAAATGTTGTATCCCCACTGTTTTATATTGTCAGGAAATAAAGTGAAACTAGTAAAAATTCAGTATCCCTGGCAAATATCTGAAACTCTTTTATGTGGAATGAGGATACAGCTAGGGCTCAAAGAACATGTGTTTTCAGTCCCACTGAAAATTTCACTGTCTTCATATTTGCTTTTATCCCAATTTGGAACAGAAAGTCAAACATTGACTACTGAAACTTCTGAAAATCACAAAGTTCAGAAATGTCAAAACACACCACTTTAGTATTTCTGATCTAAAGGATATGCTGAATATAACAAAACTGCAATACTGAATAACATTTTTTGAATGAAACCAAAGCATTTCATTTTAGCTCCGTTCAATACTAACATATGTCTCCCTGACATGATCTTAATACCTCACAAAACCTAGTTTAAATGCCTTGGATTACTAATTTTTTGCTATGGACAGATTTTTTGAGTATGCCACAAGGTACACATCACCTATCATACAAATCCCCAAGTAAGACTTTCAGTTGCATTTTGTGAAGTGTAACCCACTGAGGAGGTGTTTCTGTATGGATCTTGGTCACCAGGAGGTTAGGCACAATGACAGCTCAGGGCAACACAGAAAAATGTTGAACAGGTCTGAAACCAAATATTTAGTTTAGTTCAACAAGATAAAGGGTTTTGAATTGTGTTGATCCAATCCCAAGCAAGACACACTTTTCCAGATTTCTAAAGGTGGCAAAATAATTGCTAAATGTTATATGGAATGATGTGTATCTGTACAGTGGTCATTCATAAAGATACTCTGGACTCCACTGGGTGAAATAATGTACACTACTAAGTCGTTATATGGATGACCAGTGCCAGATTAGAATAATGTAAGTTATTAGACTGAGATAAAGTTAGCTAAGATAATGACAAGTTTTCTGACCACTATAAATACATATTGCTGTCACATTTAAATGAGTAGATAATTAATGCAGAGCCAGCTGCTACTAATATACTGTAGTAAGATTTGTTAATATAAGGCTATAATAAAGCTGTTAATACTGATAATACCATACAGCATTTAAAACTGTTGGAAAATTTTCCTTAGAATTTTTTCCTTGCTGTGGAGGGGTTCATTACATTTTGGGTTTCTTTTCATAATTAATCTTCAACAGCATATATCATGTTATCTTAAACATATAAAGTCAGCCCTTGCCTCAAGGGCCCTGCAGTTTAAAAGGCAACAGCAAGTCAAGATGATTTAGAAATTTAAACCAAATAGAATTAGTCTTATAACAGGAGCTGGAGACCCCATCGAGCACAGGACTTCAGTGTTTGCATGTACACTGCAGACAGATAAGGAAAGATAGTCTTTGTCCTGAAGAGCTTGAATTAATATAAATCTAGAGGAAAGTATAGCTTAACAAAATTGCTTTCTGCTTGTAAGAATCTCTTCTTTCTCCTTTTCACTAAAACCAAGAAAACCTGCAGTGGTGATGGGCATTTAAAGGCACAATCAAAACCTCTTGAAATCTGTGGACGTTCTCGAGCGGGCTTTTAAAAACTAAACTTCAGTTATCCAGATGTCTAAGAAATATCCCATTGACAGTGAAAGGAAGGTATTCTCTGCTAATTCTGTCACTCTTACAATAAAGCTAACTGAAAATGAGAATAGTTCTGATCACCAGAGTCAGAAATTGGTATTCCAACAGTTTCATAACAGAAATTGGTTTCCCTCCTTTTTACTAAATTATACTGTTCAGTAGTTAGAAATTCATTTTATAAGCAAATACGTACTTACCTATTTTTTAAGGCTCTGACCCACTGCTCATCTTAATGGCTTATAACTAAGAGTGTTCCAACTGGTTGATACCATCTGTCTGAATCTGCTAGACAAAAGGGTAGCAGACTAGATCTATGGCTCTAGCTCATTTAGTTTATATTCAAGAAACTGTGACATTAGTCTTTGGTATGGAACTCTGTCGAAATATTATGAAAGCCAAATGACTGTTTTTCTTTAACAGGGGAAAAAAAAAAAAAAAGGCAGTCACTAATTAAAGAGCAATAAAAAAAGAATGACATGGCAGCTGTGGACTATGTTATTCTCTGGTCCCTAGATATGGATGGACATTAAAACAGCCTGTCTTCTGGGAATTCTGAAAGAGAAAGAGAAGGGGAAATGTAGGTTTCTGAGTGCCCAAAGTCAAAACCATCTCACTAAAATAAAGGCAAGAAAGAATGGAGAGTAGATGGCTGGTCTGAATTGTGTCTGGGGACCAGATCTGTGGGTTTGTGTGTGGTAGCTGTGGATGACCCTGTGGTTGGTTCCCATGTGAATTCAAGGAATACGATCACCTTCAATAAGTGGAAAAGCCTGTCAGTGATAGATGGAAAAATCTTCTGTGCTGCAGAAGGTGTCAGGAGACTGCTCAGCACACGGATGCTAACTGCCTCCAGGCATAAGCAAAGGGCAAGTTTGTGTCAGTGACCAACATGGTTTCTGACATGCAATGCCCATGACATCGAATATTAAAAGTAAGAGAGATCAATGCCTCATTTTATCGAACTCAAGCTTTATGCTCTGAAAGCCTGCTTAGAACATAGTTTTCTTCCTAAGAGTTAAAAAAGGATTAGAACCTTTGTAACTTAAAGGGTCCAACCTGCTAATGATCTGTGTCCATGCACAAATCAACTTAATAGCACTATTTCTGGAAATATTACAAGCAGAGAGATAAGTTTCACATTCATCAAAGCTGTTTAAAACCATTAAACCATTTGGAGCTACTTTTTTTTTTTTTTTTTTTTTTTTTGAGAAGCATGAGAAAGATTTAACAGTTTAAGGAGAGATCAAGGCTATTTTCACACAATTATTTGAAGTTGTTAAAAACTGCCTCTGCTTTTTCTAAACTGCACATTGTGCTGCCATTAGGGCAGCTCTGACAGGAGTGTAGACAATGGATATTTTTTGCACTCCTTCCTTTTTTCTTAATATCTTTGGAGTTTCTTTAAGAACTCTACTGTGGCCATTTGGATCCACAGCTGTCTTGTTCCCTTGAGAATTGTTAGTAGCAATTTGTGAAGAATCAGAAATTTATTTTTCTTTTGACACTGATGAGTATACTTAAAATCTAAAATCTTACCAACAAAGGAGTTGTCTTTAAAAGAACTTGTTATCAAGAGGTTTTTTTTTTCTTTTCAGCAGGAGGAATGATCACAAAGTTTATACCAGGGTAAACCCCAAAACTTTATTTTTACCCCTCCCCAAATTAATTAAACATATACTCAGCTTGTTGCATGACATAGTTTGTCTAATTTTGTATGTCTTATCAATCCCTTTGGCATTTCTGAGCACCTTTGCTCAAAAATACCTATACAGTAATGTTTTCCCCCAAATCTCATTTGTCCTGAATCAGAGAACATAGTTTAAATACAAAGAACAAAGTTTCCATTAATTACATCAAAATTAAAATTTCCTTTTACCCCATTCTAATTAAAATTAATTGAAAGCGCATGCTTTAAGCCAGCTTGCCAAACTGTCAATGTAATCAGTTTGTTTTATTGTAGATAAAGCCATACCTGCTTGCTAAAAGTATACACGTTCTGGCTTCTTCACTTGCCTTTGAATATTAATAAACTACCCAGAAGGCAGGTGAGAACAGTTTTCTCAGACAATGCTTTGTTTTTTGGTGAAAAATACTTTCAGGAGATATAACAGTAGTCATATGACCCAGAGACCCCAGCCAGGTCATGAAATGAAGCTGAAATGGTCTTTTGAGGGACTCCTCCTTCAGTGTCTTGAGAGATACACAATCAGTGTGATTTAAGAAAGTGAGTCTGTTGGAAAAGGGATGAGGAAAACACACACAGGAAGGAGGAATGCACAGTGGAAATGTTTAGCTTGCACAGATGGACAACCAACATCTAACGGCATCATAAATCACAAGACAAAACTCATCCAGCACAAAGACTGCCAGGTAATACTACAGGATTCTGATTGTACATCATATGTGCCTGTTTATTGAATCAAATGAGAGAGTCAAAAATAATGATCTGATAAACATTTTTAAAGTATTCAAAAAGGCAAGAGGCCTTCCTTTTTTTTCCTGCACCTTTAGTCCTTTCCCTTCCCTGCTTATATTCTTCGTTTGGTTCACAAACACAGTTTTGTAAGTGAGATAAGGATACAAGAATGTGTCCACACACAAACACACATGCATGCATGCATGCACATGCTTTAATTTGATTTTTGTTTTAAAGGCTGCTGTGCAGCGTTCAGTGGACTCGTAATGTGCATCTCCAGGATAAATACACGTTTACAGTGTGTATTAGAGGCACCGGTTTATCTCAGAAACAATTCCACGTTTACCTGCTTCCAATAAGCAGGGTAACTAGGAAAAAAAGTGCAGCTTAAACATCAAAGGACAGATTTTCCTGGCACTGCCAGATATGGAAGGTATAATGTAGGTAAAACAGGAAAATCGGCTTCTCTTATGTCTCTTTCTGTTTGTTTCCTTTTGTAAAAATGGATTCTTTTATTAAAAATTAGTCACTTGGCACATCTTTCAACCAGTGTTAAGTGTGTAGAATCAATCCACTAATGCCCTCCATCTCTACTGTGACTTTCATCTAGAGATGTCAGAGATGCTACTACACTATATAATCCCCACAATGCCAACCTGAATATTAGCTGTTCTTTTTCACAAGTAAAATCACAACTGCTTTTTGGCAGCAGTGACAACGTAACTAACCCCCCTGCTTTCCCTTTCTCCCTTCCCATGGCCCTAAACACATTTGTTTATTCTGACCTCTACATCTTGCACAAATGCTGGTGAGCCATGTGATAGAAAAGATCAGAGAGCTAGATATGCTGAAAAAGTAGCTTTTTGGGGGGCAGAGGAACCTATGTTTCAGCCAAGTCAGTTCCCAGCGGTGACTCACCACATACATGTTTGCGCCAGAACCGCACCAGGGCAGAAACAAGTGGTCAATAGAGCAGAAGGGCAGTACTGTGCCTGCTAAAGCTACCACTGCCATTGAACACCTACCTATAATCTAAAAAAAAAAATAAAAATAATAGTTTAGATACAGCGTTCTGCCTCTTCAAGGATCAGGGTCAAAAATCTTTAGTTATCCACTCAAGGTCGCAAAGAAAGTAAGCAGAGACAGGATGAGGTGCTAGAAGTTTGTTTACTGGGTCTGCATTGCCCTGATAGAGAAACACTGTTTAAAATAGCCCTTAAAAAGTTTTCACAGGCTTGCTTCTTAGGATATATAATTGCACATTACTGTGGCATTCTAATCACTTCTGAAAGTACTGTCTGGAATTGTAAAGTTAGTGGAAGACAAAGCAAAAAGCAATCTCCAGCATCCATAGTTTAAAACAGGCTAAGGTTAAAAGTCTGTGCTGTTCATGGGCGCATTAACTACATCTTTTTCCTCCTCCTCCCCTAAACTGCATGCCAAAAGATGTATGATCCACTTTCCGAGCCAGGTCACCTTTAAGAGCACAGTGACATGCCACAGAATTATTTGCCAGTCCTCACCAGAGATGTCTGCAAGTGCAAAGCCTGTGACAAAGGACTGAAATGACAGCACTTTGACTCACTTCTACATTGTGTTTGTTTAGGAAGGTCCTAGAAATTGTATTTCACCAACCACATTCGCTATCAACACACAATTATCTGGCTTAATCATGTGGAACAGTGGCAAATTCACCTGGGGCTTAGGAACTAATGACATTCTCGTCTGAGCTGCTTTAGTGAAATGGCCTAGCACCTGAAGCAGGAACAGCAAGATTGCTCAAGAAAATTTGGTTTTCTTTTTTCATTTCACAGCATAGGGGCTCTGCTCAAATCAACAAACGCTCCTGATTAAATAGCTGTGGTAGTTGACTTATTTGCACTTGTGTGTATGGCTCTGAATGTACATTGAGAATCCCTAACCTTTACAGGAAAAGAATTGTCTGTGGCTTGTTTTTAATACATTGTCTTTTTGATATAGAAAATAGTCAAATAATTTTGCATGATATAATTCTGGTGGATTGAGATCTGAAAGTATGGGTAACCCCAAATATTCCAAAACTAGAATGGGGCAACAGCAAAAAAACCCCACCTTTTCTTACACTGAATTTGTATCTATTTTTTTCTGCAGCCTGGGCAGGGCCATTTAAATTCTGCTTGCTCAACAGATTCTCAGACTCTTATGTTGGCCTCCCGCCTAGTATACAGGAGATGAGTTGTGTTGCTGCTGACTATGCCACTCAATCTCAAAAGTTTAGAGGCTTGCAAGGATGAGAAATTGAATGTCCAGGCTCCTGAAAGCTTCAGAAAAGGGATAAGGCTTTGAGGATCACCCAGCTCCTCCTACACTGGCCAAGGGAAGGAAACTAGCCCCATTTCCATGAACATGTCTGTAAAAAAATATTCAAAAGTATATGATATGTGAGATTTTCATACTCACCTCTCACAGCCCCCTTTAGCACTTCATGCTCAAAGACTCTGCTTCTGAGCAAAACCCCCACAGTCTTGCACAGGTGACCCCAAAACAAGGCAGCTTGGTGTTGCACTTGGTGTGACCACTTTCCTTGCTATGAAAACTAATTAGCATTAACTGCAACATTAATATTAGCTCAGACTGATATACAGATGAAATTGAGTTCATATGGATAAGCCACAAAGCCGCCCACTCAAAGTTGATTCTGCTTTCGGCTGCTACTAATTCTGTATCCTACTAATGCAGCACAAAGCTAGATTTGTAGCAGAAGATCCACACACAATATCTATACCCTGATTACTTCCACATCAGCATGAGAAGCACTCATATAGGGTTGTGCAGAGAGCAGTTTTTGCTAGAGCAGCCTATGCAGCCCACCTTTCAGAAGCCAAATGTCCTACCACTGATTACCTGGCTCATTGTAAGAAAGCTCTGCCAGCAAAATCTTTGACAATTTCTCGAGCAGTCAGTGATTCACGATCCTCTTCATAAGTAGCACTATCACAGATAATCCTGCTAGGTTATGTGCAAATATGCATTTCCCCTTTTTGGGTCAGTGCCTCAACACAGGCAGAAATCTGGCCAAAAGAGTCACTGAAAGATTGCAAAGGCAAGTCCATTCTTTTAAATACAGGGATAAAAAACATCCATAGCCTCAGAAGACCAAAGGAATCTATTCAATATGAGCACAAATGAGAGTTTTGATTGAGGTTGATCTCCAGAGGAAGTGATTGCTGATATGTCATGTCATTTGACTGGAAAGAGCTGAAGCTTTGCAGCAGGTGGACTGAGGTGGAAAAGAGTAGAGGGGCAGAGTTATTCAGATTAGCTTTAATGTAATGTTGAAGTATATTAGGAGGAGTCTTGAGTATTCTTTTGGTTGCTGAGATACCTCAGCATAAACCTAGGTAAAACAAGAATAATTTTGGAGGTTATGAGATAAATCAGTTCTTCACAGCAAGCCTTATGTGCTGTAAGATGCTGAGGCTTACCTGTTCACAACTGAACAGCCACCAGAATAAGCTTCAGCAGTACCACTTTTGAAGTCCTCAGTATATTGCATTGTGCCTGGAATTTCTCAATCATCCAAACATTCAATTTCTAACCTATACCTCAACATCACTACTATCGACCTCCTGGGGGCCCCCAAAGGCATTGCACCTATTTACTTAACAAGCACTGTGGGCTCAGCACTGTCTCAGCAAACGCATGACAGCTTGCCCTTGGTGTCTACATGGGCCTTTGCATGACTGCAGGGATTATTTCCCCTTGATGTCTCACTCTGTCATAATTGTAGTTTCATTAGCACTCCAGATCACAGGGCTTTTTATATCTTAACTCACCACTATTATAAATCAGCATAGATACTCTGAAGTCTAGCAAATAATATTGACAGAGAATCCAGGCAGTAAATCCAACTCACTGACATGAAGAAAGTGCTTTTTTCCATAACACCCCTATGTGCTCTAAGGCCATGCTTTAACACTGGAATATCTAACACCTCAGGTGAAAGATCACAGCTACCAAACTAGCTGTACTTTGGTAACAGATAGTGGATAAATGCAGTCAGTATGGCTTCTGTGACACAAGCGTGTTGCCATCAAAAGCAGTTTAGGCAGAAAGTTCAATAGTTGGAGGGCACAATAAATTCACCATATGCCAGCATAAGAATGCCACTGATAATGAGGAAGACTTGCTTCCAATTGGTCTTACCCCATGGTAATTTTGGATATTCTGTTGTTAAGACTTTAAGTAACAGGGAAGAAGAAAATGTGAGACTGTGTGCATTAGTGCAGGTATGTACCTGAATCCCATCATTAAAGCATTTCATTCCAGTCCCTACACAGAAGTTACCATATGTACAGTCACTTATCACTAAGTTTCATCAGGCATATCTGAATCGGGAAGTAATATGCTAATTCTCACAGTCACCAAGTGGAAAATATTTATGGTGCAGCCGTTTAATATATCCGTACTTTATATTTCTAAGATTGTGCCTGATGACATAATAAGAGTTTGAGTTTAACTAACAGCTGGATGATTTCAGGAAGAAAAAAATCTGCCCTGGTAGAAAGCTTACTCCTTTATAAAAAATCTTTTCCACATTCATCCGGATTGCCAGCCTGGGGCAAACTTAATTAAAGTCAATGGAGAAAAAAATTGAATACTTAAAAGTGTTATTTGGGTCTCATACAGCTTGAATGACTAAAAATATAAAATATTCAATTACTAATAACTGTGGGGTTTTGTTTGGTAAGCGTTTTGTCACTTACTCCACACTTCACATCATCCTCCTTTCTTTCTCTTCCAGACAGAATGGTTAAAAGAGAAGAGAATTAGCAGCTCCAGTTCCAGTTCCAGGAGTGAAGAGGAACCCACATTTCACCAGCCCTTTGCTTTTCATCATCCTGGTCTCTCCCTTTGATTCAGACCTTATGCTTGCTGCTTGCTCACTGGCTCCTTCCCTCTCTGCCCGAAAGATGCTCACCCTCTTCTCAGTCTGTTTTTCTCGCTTGTTCTGGGTGCGAACATGATTCATGAGGCAATGATATGACTTTGAACACATCCTTACATTTAGTAGCTCCCTGGCTGAGGTGCCAGAGAAAGCTGGAATTTCTTACTGACTTGATCACACCATTTAATAAACCAAAATGCTTCAAATGGCAATTTGGAAGAAACGATACCAGGAGATACTTTTCAACACAAGTCCAACGGGCCTTGTCGAGGGAAATCTGTTGGGCAGGGGCAATGAAACTGGAAATGGTTTTGTTTGCTGGATTGCAGTTATTAGAGGAGGTGAGCTCAAATTTAAATATATCCCTTGCCCAAAGGTGCATCTGATTCCAAATACCAAGTTTTATATTGTGGAAGCAGAGCTCACTAGGACTGATCATTCAGTAGAAGAGAAAGTGCTGTTCAAGAGGTCAAGCAGTTTTCTCAACTTTGGGATTAAAATCAAAACAAACAATACTTAGATAAATGTATTAGAATAGGACACAAAAGAACTATAATCAGCCTGCCAGACCAATATTAAATGTTTCATAATTTCAAATATACCCCAAGAGCTAGGAAAAAAGGATAGTTTAGGTTCAGTTTTGGGCTATTCAAAAATTCTAGAAATGCCGGAAGAAACAAGAGTAAGGTTCATTAAGTGACTAATGAGAACAGGCTATTTGAGTAATATTTTTTTTAGAATATTTTGCTTTCTTACCGTAAAAGAATATCCTAACCTGGAGAAATGGCAAATTAATTAACATATTCTACAGTACTTAATGACACCTCAGTAGAAGGCAACTCTTAAAATGTGAAACCCTTGACATTGCCAGCACAGAAAAATAAAGTACATGTCACTCAGTGGGTACCAGAGACCTATATTATATCCTACTGTTGGTTACAGAATTTTCAATATTTTCTTATCCTTTTTCACTCATATGAACTGCAGCTTATAGCAGTGGTAATCATTTCCTGTGTTTGAAAAAGAGATGAAAGCATTCATGGATGAAAGCAAGTTGGATTTAATCTCCTTCTCTCTCATCCAGTGCACTGTACTGATCATTTTCCAAAAAAACAAGACTTAAGCTCATTTTTGTCATGACAAAACTAGTTTCATAATAATCAGATGGCAATTCCTAGTGTACACAATTCTAATATAATTACCAGGAGGAAATGTAGAGGGAGTTGCAGGTTTGAGATAAAGAAAAGCCTGTGAATTTTGTATTAATGTCTCAGACTCTCTTATTTGTGCAAGTAATCAATCTTTCGGGGAGTAGAATAGTAATTCTTTGTGAAAAAATGACAAGAGTCTGAGGAAGAAAGAAGATAATCTGAGTTTCATTCTGTACACAGCAGGTCAGCTGTGATTGACAAAGCTCATCACAAAACTATAGCTCCCGGAATAATCCCAATAGCAGAGTTTCATTTGCAGCCGAAGCAGTGTTAATGACATGTTTAACAGCTGCTTGTTGAAGTTTGGAATCTGCATTAACCTGCAGAGCAGTGAACAGAGAAATGAGGGGAAGTATTGAAATCAAGCCTTCATTATGCCGACAGCCCAGGGTAAGGGGTAGTGAGGAGTTCGTCGAGCGGGAGGGTGGAGAGGTGCAGGTTTGGAGGGTTCAGTTGCAGATAGGGATAGTCAAGGAGATGACAGCACCCGATCAATGAGCACAAAAGGCTGCTAAAGGGAACTGATGTGCTTGACTCGAGACACTGAGGAAGGGGGAAATTAGAAAACTGGAATGAACAAAAAGGGAAAAGTGGAAAAGGACTGACAGCATGGCTTGTGAAGAGGGGAACCAACGGTACTGTTCCTTGCAGGCCATCATACTCCTCAGCCAACCCGTTCTCCAGTCTGTAGCTGTTCTCTTTTAACCAAAGGCCTTTGTCTACCCTATAAAGGGAACCAATTTCACAGCATTCAGTCTCCTGCTGATATTACTTTTATGATCAAAGGCTATCCCCTAATGAAGAAAAAAAAGACAAGACACTGAATGCCTTTCCACACCACACTGATATTCAGCAATCAGAAATTTGGAAATCCCGGTCTGACTCCAAGCTTCCTACACCAATGCACATAATAAGAGCCTAAGTGTGTGCTTGAGTTGCCCGTATAATGTACTGTTCCAGACCAACCCCTTCGTTCGTACTATTAATACTAACATCAGTGTCACATAAGCAAAGGGCAAAGGCCTGGAAGGGTCTGATCCCTGCATGCATGTTTCAAAATGTTGGCAGTGCCAGCAAGCATCTTTTGATGGAGGCGGCAATTAATACTGACACATATATACAGTACCTTCATAGGTTAAACAAAGTGACTCATGCTGTGCTTTGTTGCTCCTAGTACTGGATCAGCTAAGGTTCCATCAAAAGTTATTGGAAGACCATCCCTCACACCAATTCTACTGAATTTTTTTGGTTGAGGGGCAGTGCAGTCAGTTTTTAATTGGACTGAACTGTTCTCTGTTGCTTCCTGATATAAGTGGGACACACTTAATCCTTTTGAAAATCCTATAATTTAGACCATGATTATAGGCAGAAGGCACTGAACTTTCACCTAAGTCCCTGACTCTCTTAAGTTTCCAAGCATCTAAATCCAAGTACGTTTCACTTTGTACTGAAGAACTCCTCATAATGTCTTTCCAAAGACAGGCACTTCCAAAACATAGACACATTCTTAGTTAAGTCAGGTGTAGGTAGGCTAGACTTAGTAGACCCATCACAGAACCTCTATTCTGCTGCTATAGGGGTCTTTACCACTAACCCAAGTGACCATTCCTGGGAAGCCTGAAGAGACTTTTGTCTTTCAGAATATTTGATATTCAAAGCCAAGACATCCTAAGAGTAAGCACAGGCCATGAAAAGCAAATCCAGGCTTGGAGGTGTGCAGGTCTGACCTGGGTCTAGAGGTCATACTAATGGTAAGGTCTACCATTCAAACTGCCTATAACTTTCTTATCATGCCTGAATCCCCAGTGTTCTATTTGTTACCTCTTTTTAATTTTTATTTTTATTTCATATGTCTGTTTCTCTAGTGAGGGTCAAAATCTCTGTTCTGGAACAACGTTGTCTGGGAAGTGAGCCAAAATACAGTTGATGCTCTCTGAAAACAACAGGAGAAAGCAGAACAACATTGAACTGGCATAGTCCAGAGGCTAGAGCAGGAGACAGGGACCTATGTTATATAAATGCCTTCAGAGTAACTTATCAAAGGACCAATGGCAATATTTCTTGACAGTCTTGGTCAGAAGAGGGTTTGTTTACAGAAAAATCAAAATTAGGCTAAATATTGACTGTTCCTGTGGTCATTTTCTCTTGCTTGCTTGGTTTCATGTGATGAACACATTTGAAAGCATTTTGTTGGGGAGTCCTTTCAAAAGCTTTGCAGACAACCTTCGATATCTCAAAAGCTGCATTTAGAGCAAAACTAGAGATAGATACGTATGTAAGGTAGAAGTAATATACATCATCTGTCCCAATAAAAATCTTCCACAACCACAGAAAATGTATGTGTTTTGTCATTCTAGCCTCTTGCCCATAAAAATCTTCGCATCCTGTGAAAAATTTCACTTATTCTCTCAGCTGTTCTGCGGACTTAGGCATTTAAAATCAGCCAAACTTTGGTATCATTTTCGTATGTTTAAATAACCATTTACTGATACTGAATAGTGTCAGATACTGCTCTTTATGCATACCTGCCAGCTATTGCATTATCAAAAGACTTAGATAGTATTGTTAATTTGTCCCCTAAAACATATGCAATGGATTTACACAGATCCTGATGGTTTTGACAGTAAAACCTACTCCTGGGACAGTCTTCTTAATCCATGTTCCCAAACAAACCTGAGGGCAAAGACTGAATGATAGTAAGCTGTTGAACATGAAAATAAATAACAAACAAAAGGAAATGAGATATATCTATGGAACAATTTGGCAGTGTGTTTAAACAATTTTGTTGTGATTTTCAGAGCTACTTTTTAAATAAAATTACTATGTTAGATAGAGAACTTTCTGAAAAAGAGCTTAGGAAGTCTTTAATTTTGCAGTGGCCAGGAAGTTCATTATAGAGAGTATAAAGTCAGAAAAAGGGTTAGTCATTGAATCTAAACACACAACATTCACAGTCACTATAACTAACCAGCAGTTCAGTCACCACTGAGTGGGAAGGCGTGTTGGTAGTAGCATCATGTACTGCTTTGAATTCTCCATAGCTGACTTCGCCAACTGCTCTATCTTCTTCCATTTGGCTTCTCTGCAATAGAGTTAGCTGATACACGCTAGTATTACACTTCTAACAGCAAGAGCTCAATTTCACCTGCCTGTGCAGAGGTTGGAAGACAGGGAGTTGCTAAAACTTGGAGACAGAGCATGTAGAAACCCCAGTCTGTGGGAGTTTCCTTGGAGATAAGTATTTCCTGCTGTAAGCAGTACAACTTTGTTTGAGGATACCCTTTGGGAAACAACACTGCTGTTGCCATCTGCAAGGACCACGACTTTATACCAGGGTTACTTAATGTTCTCCATTAGTACTATCCAGTTTTGCAAGTATTTTACAGGGACAGTATCACAGTATCTGAAACACAGAGAGATGGGGGGACTTACCTGAGATCCCTCATCAGGCCAGAGGGATACTCTTTCCTATTTCTTCTGCCACACAGTTTCCCTAACCACGGTATTCTGCAACCTAATGGTTGAACTACCAAGACTTTCAGCTTTATCAAGGTAAATTGTCAATAATATTTCGGGAAACTGGGATAAACATGTAGAAATTATGATGAAGATACTGAAATGGCCTCAAAGCCAGCAGTAGGACTTAGATATATAGAAGAAATACATAATTTTAAGTTTACTGACCAAGGAGCACCCTTACCAAAACCCTATTTGAAATTAAAGATACCAATCTGTGGTTGTGTTTATGCTTCATCATGAAGAAGTGTCTCCACAGGCAGTGGGATCAAGCCATTGTACTATAAGGAATTGTCAAAACAGTGATTCCCTGTATGAAAGGGGAATATGCACAAGTTAAAGAATATATTGATTTTCAATCTGTTTTGTGTAAAAATATTGCAATCATCCTATGGCCTTTCTACAGTTATTTAATTTCAGACCAAGGAAAAAAACAATTGCATAAAATTTAAAAAAAAAAAAAAAATAGACTCAGGTTTTGCCCAAATACATGAACATTACACACACACACATTAATTTGGTGTAAGGAAGCAAGAAGATTTTGACACCTTTTATTGGGAGCATATGCTATATTTGCCGTTAGCATTTCAGGACATTTTTTTTTATAGCCAGATAAGAATGGGGTGGCAGCAACATAAATGAGAATCAAACTCTATACCTGTCTGAACAAATTTCTTGCACTAATGGGTTGAATTACAGGAGATGATCTTGTTGCCATATGTGCATTTTGCTCCTCTTAACCATATGGCTTTACTGCAAAGCAAAATATTTCTAGATTTCTATTTTTTTCACTCTCAAGCTGGGACAAATGTCAGCTTTTTGAAATTTTTCCCACACTGAGAATCAGGGAGAAAAATTGCATTAATGCAGTTAAAATATTTCCTTTATGTTTCAGACTTTCACAAAAGTTTACAGTAAATTACTCTAGCTTACTAAGTAATCAGTTCTTTTGTGCTGGAAATAGGGATATTTTTAATACAGATAAGGACAGAACAGACTGATAATTTACCAGGTTTTTGAAAAGTTTAAATTTGAATGAATCAGCATATTTAGCAAATAAATCCAATTTCAGTTAAAAACTTGTTCAAGTCATGTCAAATAAACAAAATGCATGCTTTTTGATTAGAAGGAAAGACAGTAAGTTTTTAGTACAGGAAGTGACTTAGGGAAATGCAAAAGTAGAAGAGGGAAGGAAGACAAGAGATAGGTTCTTCATAAGATGAAGTCATTAAGCTAACTATGACTTAAGCAAATTGCTGCCCTTATTTTAGATTTGAGTCATAAAACCATATGGTCATGAGAGAGCACTAACCGGGGCCTGTAATTTCAAACCCATTGCCACATCTAATGCACTAGGGGCATTCCTTGACAGGGCCTCCTGATTTAGTTTCAACCAAAAGGATCAGTTTCACAGACCCTTAGACTACCCCATGATGGAACCAAAATGGTAAGAAGAGCCAGGGACAGATTTGCCTCAACAGCCCACTTGTGAGCTGTGAATAAAATGCAAATGCACCAGATCTTTGGCTAGCTTTTTTAAGAATGATAGAATCAATCAGATCATTTTCCCTTTGAAAAGGCTTTCTGACTGGAGAGAGAAACAGTGGAGAGCTATACGGATGAGTGACAGCCTTCTTTCAGCATTTTCCCACCAATGTCCATCTCTCATTACAATAAGAAAATATTGTAATCCATCCATCATCTTTCCCTTGATCGCAGGTGTCTTAGTTTAGAGTAAGCTGAAACAATTTAGAGCTCCTTTCTCAAAAAAATTGGCCACCCCTCTTTTAAATTTAGAACAAAATTTTAATTTGGAAAAAAAAAAAAGTGTAGAAGGAAAGATAACAGTTCTTAACTACTAAATATAGTTATATATATATGTAAACCACCAGAACAGAACAGATAACAACTCTATAACCAAAAACCTCCAAACAATGAGTCCCTGAAGCCACTGGGTTGGATCCTCTCCTGTAGGCAGTGTGGACTGTCTCTCCTTTTGTCCTCTGTCCAGACAGCGCTGGCCCGGGACGGGGGTGGTGAGCAGAGGGGGCCGGGGATTCCCTCGCTGGCGCCTTGGTGTCTCAGGAAAAAAATGGCAGCAACTCCAAGACAGTGAAGATTGTATGTCCCTGTGAAGCTCTGAGCCCAACGGGCTAGGAACAGGAGGCAGGGAAAGCAGCTGGAACACGCAGCAGAAAGCAACAGTCCCTCCGCGCGCTGGTTCCGTCTCTCCCGCCGCCGTGGAAGAAGTGAAGAAAAAAAAACACTCCCAAAACAAAACAAAAGAACTCTCCTCAGAGCTATCAAGGTGGAATTTTGGATCGTTAGCCGGGTCTTTGTTAAAGGGAGGGGGCGGTGTCAGCCCCCCAAAGTTTGTGTTGGTAGGAAAGGAAAAAAAAATCCTGACAAACTCTAAAACTTTAACAGCAGGCATGAAAAAAAATCAAGACCACTGATTGCCCAAAGAGTGAGGACGTGGAGAAAAAGCTAGAAATTATGTCCACCACATAGCAAGACAGAAATTCTGGTTCTCTGCCACGTTTTGGGGCAGAACGTGGCAAGAAATCCTGCTCTCCAGTGCCCATCACTAGGAGGCATATTCTCCAGCTACATGATCCAACACTGTGAACAGTTTTCCCAGTTATCTATTCCAAGACTATCTATTCCAAATTATCTATTCCATGTTAAGAAAGAAGACACCTGGGATGTTCACCTTGCCACAGCTAAAGGGGCAGAGAGGGCCTGTTTTGTTTTTCTTGGTTTTTTAAACAAAAGTCTTTCCATTCCTGATGTGTCTTTAGATAACTCATAGAGACCTCATGCTGTTTAAACATGCAACATAGATCTAAAAAGAGATGCACTCTCTGTATTAGTGTGGGCAAATATATATGCGATTATTGCTCATTTGATAATAATTTTAGATTTTAAGAATCAATTCATGTTACGCTAATGCATGTTTTCCCTGATATTTTTAAAGGTCATCCACCCTTTTCTTTAAAAGATCAAAAGTATGAACTAATAACATAGTAAATGTTCAAGCCTGCAAAGTGCCCCTCCTCCATGACATGACTCAGGTGTTTGTTCCTTTCCTTGCTTTGATCTTTTCCCAGTAGCATCCAGGCACTGTAACCTTTATGTCTGAATTAAACTTGTTAACTGCTAATGACTGAGCAGGAATAGAGCAGAAATAGAGGAGTCTTCCAGACTTTACATTGTCAGCATGAAAGAAGATATCCATAAATACTTACCTTCAAGTAAAAGAAGAAATTTTCTACACTTTCTGCTAAAGCTAAATTTTACCCAGTTTGCCCTGTCACTCTCACGGAAAGCACAGTTTTAAGCAGTATCTTCCAGGAAAGCGAAATATTTGATGAATCCTTCAATGGCAACAGGAATTGACCCCTTTTTCTGCTTAGTATGGCAGGAAATGTGCTTGGGAAGCATCTTTAAAAAAAAGAAACAAAACAAACAAAACAAAAAAACCCACACCTTTGTCCTCCAAAGCCATAAGTTAAGAATTTAGGGGAGAAATTAAAAGACACTTCTGGAAGGTAGAAGCTAATGCAACTTGCCATGACTACCTCTGCTGGATTTTGGATCATTGCAATCTCTAGAGATGCTCTTGTGTCAGAATCAGCTGTCACTTGCAATGGCTAAACATGCAGCTGGTCTTCTACATAAATTGTCTCACATTGACCATTTGCTCACTACATTTCCAAATCAAAATTTTAAGTAACTAGGAAAAAAGGATTAATATTAGATTTTTTTTTAAACAGCTGTATTTTCCTGCAGGAGTGGATGAAGACATGTTTCATCCTTGCTTGAGATGCAGAATTATTGAATGGTGACAACCTGAATATCAACCTGATCTAGTCATACTTTTAGTATGTGCTAAAACCTGTTGTGGAGTACACAAATGTACCAGCACTTTCTCCTTGAATGTAGAAGTATGACTTATAGTTCTGTGCAAAGACAATGACTCATTTCCTAAGTTTTTATTTATTTTGTGGATAGAAGGTTAAGAACTACATATCCACATTTATTATAAAATGTACAGATTTAATTAAGAGCCAAATAATGAGCAATTAAAAAATGTATCTTTGGGAGAATGGAGTGAGAAGTAAATTGCTCTGTTAAATTTAGATTTCTTTTTCACAGTTCTACCCATTATTAAAATCTCTTTTAAAGTATGTGAATTGATTTGAAGCAGTGCTCTGTGGATATCCAATACACTCTCTCCAGGGGAATTTAGATATTGCAGCATGTTCTGAAAGGGTTCTAACTGCCCCTTTCCATGATGTCAACACAAACTCCTCTCCTAGACAGATAGGAGCTGTACTTCAGCAAAAAAAGGAATTGAGAGCTGTTGTTTTGTTCTGAGATGGTTAATTTGGGTTTCTTATTCAATTGCCTTTTTGGTAGGGATGGACTCTGCTCCTAGCCAAATTTTACAGGCAAACTTGAAAAAAAAGAATTTTATTTTCTGCATGTATGTTTCTGTATTTGAAATCCACTTCCCATTAAATTTGTACATGTAATGTCAGACAAAAAGAACACCCAGACTCCAGGAAATGGATTTTTTGGCATGTGATCACATCAGCATGCAGGGAAGTGTTTTTGGCATACTTCTTTTGCTTCTTGCTTTGTTTCAATCTGTTATTTTTTGGGTTTGTACTATTCATACACCTCCAATTTAAGAAATAGTAATTTTTAAAAATGTTACACAGCAAAAGGCACCAACACATGCAGAATTTGCCCAGAAACAATCCTACCAAAAGTGACTGATAACCACAAATTGTTTTTCTGACTCTGCAATATCACGAAATATATGTCTTCTTCTTGCTCAGGCAGCCACCAGTTTGCACTAAAGCTAAAATCTTTCTTGAGGTTTGGTTATCAGAGAGGAGAAAACTTTGATTCTCAAAGTCAGGAGAAGATGAGTTCACATCTTAGCAATGTTATGACCATTTAATCACTTTTCCATAAGAAAAGATTAAAATGCCTTAGTTATGCTAGATTAAATGCTCATTCAATAATTGCAATGGACAGTATGCTTTCAGAGTAGGAGAATTAAATTAAAAGAAAGACAACTACAGAAAATGTACTAGTGGTAGAATTAGACAATGTTTCATCAGTCCCTGATGTCTCTACAGTAATGAACCTGTCAAAAGATAATAATATTTTAGTGAAAGGTGTGATTGGATAAGTCACGTTATTTATTAACTGTTACCCTAAAATATCACTTTTGTCTTATTATTAAAGAATGGTTAGAGGGCAGCAGGGATGCCTGACATAAAGCATTAAAATATGGATTATGGCTTTAACAGGCCATGAAGTGTATATGATATGCAGTAAACTCTGTAGCATAGCTGGCTAATACCTGACGACTCAGAGCATTCAAGAAACTATAAACCAGCCGATTTTGTGCAAATTCTTTGGATTGATCTGCTAATTCAGCAGTGTATTTAGCCAGCTTTCTGGAGCTATGTTGGTGAAAACATTTTAACCATCCAGTGGTTACATCCTTAGATTCTAAACTAGATTTTCAAAGCATTGCGACGAAATAATTTCTTCTCTTGTTTTTTGTTTGGTTTAGGGTTTTTATATTATAATGGTAATGGTACTAGGCAGAGTGTGTTACAGAAAAAAGGACTATACAGCAGCAAACAGCAGAAAAACATTGGTCAAAGATCACACTACACTCTCCAGTACTCCCATAGCATATGGGTTGGTTTTTTTTGCGAGCCCAGGCAAGGCAATCTATTTGTATGGTAAAGAAGGGATCTCTGTAAGTCCACTACGCAAGATAATGAAGAGGGAGGAAACAAGCAGTGATGCTATGGATGCGAGCAAAAGAGGTATTATGAGAAAGGAAGTATCTGGCTACTATAATGAGACCATATCTAAACCACAGATGGGATGCACACAGAAAGCCTCATTCAAAATGCTTACTTTCTTTGCTTTTGTAAAAGCAACAGGACTGAAAAACCAAGAGTCTAGACTTCTCTAGCAAGGCTTGACATTTTTAACAAAAAGCAAGGCACAAATAATTTTCTATTTATTTTATTTTTTTCTATCCATATTTCCTCAGCTCAGGATCAGGAATTACAAACAGGACTCTGCCAAATCCTACTGCCCTGTAGCAGCTGATGGTTGCTTAGGATATTCTGTCTTTCCTGTGGCTGTTATATCCCATCACTCTGATAAAATGCAAGATATGGCATTGTATAAAGTAGAATCTTTTAAACTGCAAATATACTACATTTAACTAACTATATGAGATTGCCTAAAACTATGCCTCAACTTCACTCTCAAGAAAAATGTCTCTTGTATTTCCAGAAACTGTTTCAAGATGAAAAGTTACCAATCATATACCAAGAAAAAGCTAGCCTTGTGGAAAGAGGAAAAACTATTTAAAGAGAACCCATTCATTGATAAAAACCCAATAACTACTCTTAGATGCAACTTGATCCAAAGTGCTGAGTGTGGGGTTACAATCCCTCATGTTTACTGAAATAGAAAATCTTCAGTAACTCAGGGGCAGTGGCAAGGTTTTGACTTTTCCCATCACCATCAGAAATACCTCTGTTAAATACATTAATTCAGGGAATTCAGTGCAACAGTGGACACCACCAAACTGTCAAAGTCCTGCAAGTACACCTAAACTTTTAAGCCTTTTAAGACAGGCTACTCATGAGCAAACCAAGATTTTTATAGTAGGAAACATAAAGGATGAATGACACACTGGGACAGTGTGCACATCATCTCAGCTTCATCAGCACCCTCGGTATGTACTCTTGCCAGCGGGCAGATGGGGCATTCAGGGCTCTTGGAGACACACAGCACACATGCACGCATACACACCCACGTGGAAAGAGAAAATTCCACAGAGTGTGTATTTAAATATATAATTCTCATGCTTTAATATTGACCAAAGTGCACTAGCTTTTTTTAATTCAATAATGTTACGAAGACCAAAGCAGATGTTAAGTTGCTGAGGAAAGCCAAACTCTGGAGATGAAGCTACATTCCTGTTTGGCTAAGTACACAAACTTTGTCCTGGTTTTCTTTCTGTGAAAAACTGAGATCCTGAAAGGCTTCCTGGCATGGTTCACATTTATGAAATTATAGCTGAATCAGTACCCTGGTACCAGATTTCTGCCATAGTCAGAATGATCATGAAGATCTTTCTCATGGCAAACCAAGGCTCACTGCTTCTGGAGAAATAATGTCAAATATATTTTAGTGTTTGACTCTATTAAGGATGATTACTGCCAACCTAATATGTGAGTGGGAGTATCAGAAATATGCAGATTATACACATTTAAGCTCTAATACAGGATTATACGAGAGCACCTAATATTGCAGTGTTTGTCATTGACACAACTTTATCGAGATAATGTGGCTGTAGCAACCAAGACAACAAACATACCATGATGCCCAGTTTCATAGGAGGGAGAAGAATGGTTACAAGCAAAGCAAATTCATGATTTACCACAAAGCTGAATGAACAATTGTCCAGAACAAACACATACAACAAACCCCAAAGACAGTCAACATACACTGTAATTTGGAGACCTCCTCAATTATACTGCAAATCTCTCATGACAGCAGCTGAAGAGTAGGTTTCCGAGGTGGTTTTGCATGGGCTGTTAAACAGCTTATTTACACCTTTATGGTTAGCAATTAGATGTTGCAAATACCTGTCTAATACTCCCCCACAAACCTCTACACACTTACATGAATGCTCTTGACCCAAGGAAGACCTGGACCATATGATACCTTTGGAAACAGTTGGACAGATGGGAAGATGGCCCAAGTTTCTAGAAAAGCATATTGGAAGGAAAAAAAAAGACAGAGGAAAGATTTGTTTTCCTCTTACAATAGATGGATACTATTTGTAAAGTGGCAAAGCAAGAGTTAATTTAATTCCCAAAAGCTCCTTATAAAATGACAGTTCTTATAAGGGCTGTACCTACACTTACAGCTAACGATGCAAGTTGCAAGGAAGTGGAGAATCAGACCCACTTGACTCTAATCCTACTGAGTAAAATATATATTTGTACATTAATCAGAGTGTGCACAGAAATACCTATATAACAATACATAAGGAAATGAACAGATTAAAGCACAGAAAACTCCAGATGCTGGAAAAGATTTTGCGTCCTTATTTTTAGCAGTCAGCATCAGCAAGATTGTCTTTCAAAGGAAGAAGAGAAACTGACTTCACAAAGACACTTGCGTTTCAGGTCAGCGGTACTTAGGGAGTATTTCTGTTCCCAGATGGCTTCCTGAGTATATTTATAAGATGCAAAAAAAAAAAAAAAAAAAAAAGGGACCTGTGAATATTTCCGCACTCAAAGCGTTTTAATCTGGACAAGGGATTAAAGGGAGTTGCTTCCCATGTCTTGCATAACAGTCAATAACCCACTTCACATACCAATCCCTGTCTGAACAATTTCCATGGCAAAAGGACAGAAGATGCTTGGCCCTGAAAGTCCTATTGGAAGAGTGCACAGAGAACCAAAGCATGTGCATGGATCAGCACCAAGGATCAGACACAAGTTATTGCCACTCTGTGTTATTTACTCCTGAAATTCTTTTCACAAGCAACAACAATGTACAATGATCTGATAAACAGTACTGCCTTTTTTTTTTTTCAAGGTCAGTTCCAAGAAACCCTTGCTAGAATCAGCTAATTAATTTTTGGCCTCTTTAACTACAGGGTATTTGAAGCCACATGTTATGAATCATTTTCAGTTGAGATATTAAAATCAGATTACAAGAGAAAAGCCTTGTAAATATTTGCCTTCAAATGAGGCTAAAAATAAATATATATTCAGTAATTCATCCATATTTAGCAGATATTAAAGAGACAAAGCATAGCTTTAAATTCACTTATCATTTTATACAAAGAGGGGAAATATGAAACTTGGCTTGATTAGCTTGTTTCTTCCTATGCTTTGTAATACCTTATTAAAATTTGAACTTTGAAATTGATATTATCAGTCAAATAATGTCAGCAGAAATATTTAATCTGTGGTTAGAGCTTTATTAATAGAACTTTTATTTGAAGTGTTTTATGTCTAAAGTGAAAAAAATAATAATGAAAAAGAAAGCCTGAAATGGACTTGGAAGGTTGATTTGACTTCACTGATTCCATTTTGAAACTCTATACTACATGCTGCTAAATTCCTAAATCTAGCTTCCCACATACACACACTTTAGACTTTCAAGACTATGGTGTTCACTAAAGGAAACTGTTCCTTTTTGACTGGAAGGTATTCAGATCTTCATGCAACATAGGGCTCAACTGGCCTTCCACACCAAGCAAACAAAGATTGTTATATTCACTGGGAAAGATTCCTAAAAGATGTTTTCTCTTTTCCTCCCCTACAGATAACATTTTAACCATTAAAGAGTGTCCATACAGGATAGAAGGGAAACAGGGAAGTGATCTTTTCTTGCCTGATTTTGACAAACTAGTCGTGTTAACTGACGAAACAAATTTGTAGACCTATGATAGACCAAACCCCAAAATTAAATATAATTACTCTGACAAAAATGAAAATGACATTGCAGAGCCTCCAAGGGTGACATTAGAATAAAAATCACTTCAGACTTTTGCTTATAGAGAAGCCACCTTTATGGAAATCTGAGTGACTGTCATTCATAGTATTCCGTTCTGTGCTATGGCAATGACATTGGAAATAGATTTCAGTTTCCCCATAAAGTATCTTTTCATCTCCACTGACACATGCACCAAATACTGCAAAATGCACCCTATAAAGAAATATATATGAGAAAGAAAATCATGAAGTCTTGCTGTGTGTTCTTTTTTTTCCAGTAAATATTCTAGTTGTCAGCCCTGTCAGTTATGAATTTGCAAGGATAGGATTTGTGTTGAAAATAGGTGAAGGACAGAGACAGAGGGGAGAGGAAGAGACAGGAGGGAGAGGAAAAGGGGAAAGAAAGGGGAAGGGGCTAGGGGAGAAGAGGAAGGGGAAGGGAAAGAGGAAAAGGAGAGGGAAAGGGAAAAATAGAAATCAAGAAAGAAAAGCAAGAGGGGAAAAGAAATAAAGATAAATGTTAAAAATTAAGAGACAGAAAAAGAGAAAGGAAAAATGTGTCTAACTGGACAAATTCTAATGAGACTCCCAGTTTGTTGCGTGAGCATGTCAATGAGTAAAATGCCAATTTCACAGTGAATCTGATTTCAAAAGTAATCAATAATCTTAAACTCTTTTTAAAAAATTCAGTACCTCTATTCATTGCTTTGTTATCACCAAAGTATTCTTTATATAAGGACAAAATAGAACAATTTTGCTTGTAGTCAAAAGGATCCCCACTAATGTACCAGACTTTCTCTTGTACACACATACATGGGTCCAGATATTTGATTCATACAAAAACTACGGGTCACAGCTCTTAGGAACAAAGATAATTTGCACCACTTCAGCATGGTTTTAGTCAAATCAAAACCAGTACAAAGCCTAAAATCTAGAGATATTTGCTAAAAACTGACCACCTTTAGTTAAACCTGAAAACAACAAAAAGCCTTCCAGGGCTCTACCTCCCTGTTGATTTGCGAATGCCTGCCTTTGATAATGTTCCGTTTTACTGGTAGAGGTTATGGTGTTATCCACTGTGAACAGTTTATGAAGACAGACAGTAAAAAGAGGACTTTGGATTCTCTACTTGATTTTTTTTTCATAATGAAATTTATGAACTTGTTTAGAAATCACTTTACAGTAGCAAGGTGAAACACATTGTTTCACTCTGAAACCTTTACTAAAACCACACAACCACCACTGAAGTTTCTGTACATAGCAAAGCGCACTAAATAAATTGCTTTTCCAGGACTATGGAAATAAGGATGAAAAGGGGGAAGAAGGGTACTTATGACCCATATGAAGTATTAAATGACATGATAAAGTAACTGAAGTTTATAACAGGGAACTTTAACTTTGCTGCTGGTGCTGTTTTACAACCAGTTTGCAGGAAAAGAAAACCACTGTGTCTAATGCTCTTCCTGGCACTGCTCCCTTCACCCCTCAGCCCCATCCACAGGTGCCTGCTGGGTGCCATCCAAGGCAGGAGGATCACATGCCACCTGTGGCATCCCTCGGAAGACCCCAGTAGATCACTGTAGAAATTCATTTGGATTTTTATTTCAAGAAGCATTAACCCTTACTCTCCTTCATAACCTGCCCACTCAGTGACAAAATCTTTATTTAGGTATGGACAAAAAATGTGTAACAACCAAAAGCAAGGAGAAGACAGTTCCTGCCAACCAAACACTGATCAGAGGCAAAACCATTATATTCAACAGTCTTTCAATTTACAGAGATCACTTTTCATGCCAAGCAGGAAAAAAGTAGAACATTCAGGAGCAAAGGTTTTGTGGCCCTTTAAGCCCAGTCTGCTTTCCTTTCAATTTAGGGATTTTTTAATTTTTTTGGTTTGGTTTGGTTTTTTGGTAGCAATAGACATTGCTTGGATGCTACTGTTTGCAGCTTTTAGCCTGCAGAGTTTACTTGGTAAGGATGATGTTAGCACTCACACTTTCTTAGTAGACCTTAACCATGCATCATTAATAGTATACTAAAGCAAGCTTTGAAATGTTAGTATTTTTATAACTAAAAAAAGGCTACCAGATTTAAGATCGGTTACAATTATGAAAAGGGCTGATAGCTGAGATCAGCTTTTTTTTTTAAAAGCACCCATTATTAATGAAGTCTAAATATTTAGATATCATTTGGCTTAATCCACTTCCAAATGTCAAGGTGCTACTAAAAAAAAAGTGGTTTGTTTAGTCCTGTTCATCTGAATATTGTCTTAATATTCACAATGTTTACTTTATTGTAGGAGAATTTGAAAACAACAGTGACATTAAATGGGAGACTGTCGAAAGGAATCAAGAAATTTGGACCTCATGTGTCACTGTACTGCAGAGGAGGTTCTTCCCCAAGGAGTAACAGGAGTTTTTCAGAGTCCTGCATCAAATTAGCAATAATATTAAAGGCAAGTGTTGCATGATTATATCAGCACTTCTTGCATTTTCTCTCCAGCATCTCAGCATACTGCATTAATTCCATTCTTCCCCTGGGATGGAGGCATAAAATAGCATGAAAAGATGCAAAATAACATGGTACCATTTTTAGTAGGGGGACTCATTCGTGATGTTTTCTCTAGGACTGCAATCGCCTTAAAAACCAGAGGGCACAGTTAGTTTTACAGGGTTTGTATGAAACAATGGCTTCAGTATGCATCCTTTGGGCAAGACCATGGGACATAGTAACTAGTTGGAATTATCAGGCTGAAGTGTGCATAGGCATCTCCCCTGAAAAGTAGCTATGGTCAGAAAAGCCTGCTTTGTCAGGCACACAGGGCTGGCTGACAATCATTGCCCACTGGCAGAGAAGCAGTGGCCCAGTCATGGAGCTGACCTGAGAGTTACCTCCTTTCCTCTTCAGGAGGCCTGTGGCAGGAGGACATGGTGGGAGCTGGAAGTTTGGAAATGTGTAAGGAATGGCAGGGAAAACTGAATTATGGAGACGTGAGGCTGCTCAGGATGGGAGGGAGGAAGGCAACAGCTCGTCAGGTGAAACCTTCCGTGCTGCAGAAGAGGAGCAGAGGAGGCTGTGTATGTACTCTTGCAGGAGGTATGCCAAGGGTATGATTGCTGCTGATGGGGAAAGAGTTTCAGTGAACAAGCACATTCTTTGTAATGCAAAGGAGATGTTTCATTACAAACCGGTTGAGGAGTGTTACTCTGGCTCCGCGGATGCATGAAACAGAGGCACGGCATCCTGACCCATATGGCGTGACCCAGCTGCCAAGGCACCGTGGCCGCATGGGCCCGAAAGCTGGCTTGGGGAAAATATTGCACACAGTCAGCGTCTAGGTTTTTATATTTAAACCCCTGAATTTAAGTGTGAGGCCATTCCCAGAAGGAGTATATCATACAGTTGCTCCGTGTGCAAGAATAGCTGCTACCTCAGCATTTAAAACAATATCTGAAAAACATTTTAAGCAAGAAAGTAGCAAAGTCAGTATATGACTTAGACAAAAATACAGACTAGCTGGAGTCTTTTTGGCTTATAATACCACCTACATGGCTGCAGTGTGACACTTGCCCTGGCAAAACCCAGCAATGCTCAGGTTGCAAATGTTGAGAAATCTTTAACCTCTCTGAGAAAACTTTTGTTTTTGACCAGTTAAAAATATTTCTATTCAGCATCAGTTCTGGAGTTTTCCCCTCTAATGAATGAAATCAATGCGCAGGGTCCAACTTTTCGGCCGCTCTCCTACTATATGAAAACGATGCTGGTGTGTGCTTCGTGCTGCCTCTCCCCATCACCCAGTGGGTGAATTTTGTAGCCTGCCTTGTTAGTGGCACAGCAGGCCGCCAAAAGGAAACCGAGTTGTTTGTATGAGATGAGACGTTGGGCTGCCAACTGTTATAAATCTTGTGCTACTTACAGCTTCGGCTTTTCTACAAGCCTACTCCACCCCCTGCTGTGGTTTCGACTGTTGGAGCAACATTAGGAGGCACAACTGAAAGCAGTAATATTGACATTTGTGGGGAAAATAAGAGAAAATGTGAGGCAGAAATGTTTCATTGCAAGAACTGTACATATCAGACCTGTAGCCACAGAGACCTGGGCTCTGTGACAGTGGAAAGGGGGTTTGCCCCCTGCAATATTTACCTGTAGGTGTACACATTGCCACCAGCTTGTTTTCTAAGTGTAACTGCTTGTAACCTCACACGTGCTTCCCCACTGTCATATCATATTAAATGAGCTATAATTGTAGTCTATTAGAGTGCAATAACCTAAAAGTGATAGTGCATGACAGCACCTGTCAACACGTCATGGAGGATTGTATGGAATGCTGAATTATACCCATTTTATACCACATTAATGAGGCAGCTCATTCTTATCCAGTCATAAATAAACAGGTTTCAATTTCTTTATACACCATGAGAAGCTTTTTTTTTTCCCTTTTGCATGGAGAGCCAGAGAAGGCATGATAAAGTGATCTATTGTCTGAAAAGGAATATCAGAATGTGGTCGTTAATGACAGTAAGGATGTTATTTCATCATTATTAATTGTTCTATGAATACATCTTGGTGTGACTGATTCTTACCACTTTTTTCCTGGAGAAGAAAATAGAGAAACACATAAAAACATGACTGGTTGTCCCTAATAAACTTTAAATATAAGATAAATTACTTGTCTGATTGCTTCAGCAGCACCCAAAGGACAGAGTGATATGGGCAGAAACCTGATCCCCTTTAAGATCAATGGCTGTGCTGGGGCCTGGTTCTCCTTCATAAACTCTTTAAGTCAGGTTTGAAAAGGGAATGGTAAGAGAAAAAAGGAAAATGACAGGAGGGAGAAAAAAGACAGAGAGTGAGAGGCTTTCAAAAAATCAAAAGAAAAGCAAATGTATCAAAGCGCATGTATAGTGCCCATTATTTTCCATAACCTAACTAGATCAAGGTATCTTCATTTTGAATAGCTGCTTAGGCTTCAGAGCCATAAATAACTGCCTGTGCTCTTCTGCTGAGCCCACGTGAGGAGAGGCTGATACAGTCCCTGTGAGCAAAGATCTCACCTCCCTGACCCAGACAGAGGCCCAGGGCCCCCAATGCACCAGGCTGGTGATTCTGAGAGATGGATGTGGGGAGGGTGGTCATGTCAGGCAAGTTCTTTCCTTTTCTCACTCGAAGTTATTTAGCTAATGTAAGAAGAAGTGACTCATTTAGGAACTTCAAGTGTATGTAAAGCATAATGTGCAGAAATAAAGCACACCTAAGAAAGAGGACCAATAAAGAGTAGATGGCATTTAGAAGAGAAAATATTTTCCATGTAATAAATCTTAAGGGACCGTGAGAAACTGGTTACTAAACAAAATGATCAGTAAATTCTGATCCTTTACCAGGCACCTCCTGCAGGGTCTGAGCAATGGGTGTCTTTTAGGACCCTGGGAAATAGCCTCTGCTTCTTTTTTGATCTTTAAACTGTTGCAGGAAGAAGAGCAAGCTTGAAAGCACAGCCCACAGGAGGCAAGCCAGCTTTTCCTTAGGTAGTGAAAAGGAGAGATCCAGCCTTGGGACCTGATACCTGGGCAGTCAGCATGACCAGATGATGATATTGTCCATCTTCAGCCCCACCCAAGACCCCCAATTTGCCCTCTGCACCAAGGGTAACCACCAGCATGCCACAGGAATGATGATTTTGTAACTACAGTGACCTTTATCTGCATATTCTGACACTACAGGCTATTTTATTCTGATGTATTTCTCAGGATTGGTGATTGGCAATTTCACCAGTAGTGGTTTATATGGACTGCTTAAGAACAACTTTCCTCATTTGTCAAGCCTTATTTATGCTATTTATGCATTACTTAAAAATAAAAAGCTAAACTATTTCAAAATTAAAACCTAATTTCTTCACTGGACTATTTTCTCTGTAATCTTAGCTTCATAACAGAGGAATGGATTTAGAATTATGTTGTTTATCTCCAACAAAAGTGAGTTAAAAATTCTCATTTAAAAATCAAGTCATCATTTCCCTCAGAAGTTGTTTGTAACCCGTCTTCCAACAAATGCACTGGCCTGTGAAAGAACGGTGGAGGGACAGAGGGAACTGGTGGTTTTAGGTACTAGGCAAAAAGGTCAGGTCAAAATTGTTTCTGAATTTGGCCTGTTTTGGCTAATGATTTTGACTGGGAAAAGTCATTATTTGAAAAAAAGAGAAATTATTTTCATATTTTCACAATATTTCAAACTTTTGTTCAAGTTATTTTTGAATTTTTCTAAATTTAAAATGCATTTAACAAGCATTTCAGTTCCTCCAAATAAATGAATCATTAACTTTGACTTCAACTCCAAATCACTTTTTTTAACTTTTTTTTTTTTTCATTTTGACAAGAAAGCCAATAAAATTTTATGCTTCAGGTCAACCCAAAATGAATGTTTGTTTTTTTTCTTTAGTTTGGCCAGTGAACTGAAAAATCAATTATTCACACAACTCCTCTCTAAAATGGCTTGGAACTGTCTAATTGGGCATGTAAGCAGTTTCTACTGTGTCATCTTATTACTGCCCTCCTAATTCTTGCTCTTTTCCCACCTTGTTCTTTGTTGTGTCTTGTTCTAAGTCAAACCATAGACCGTTATGGTCAGACACTTTGCCCTTCTGACATATGGAAGAATAGCCTGACATACATCCTGAGATATGTGTGCAGGGCAATTATTTCTATACCAGTGGCATATAAATAGCACAGGGCTGTGTCCTTTAAGTGTTCATCAGCTCTCCCAAACATCTAGATGCCTTCCTCATTGCTGCAAGTAACATCTCCAGCACACAGGATTCATGGCCTATTTTCTCGTGAAAGTAATAATTCAATTTTACAGACTAATCATTTAACCTTTCCGATCTGGCCTGTCCACTGCTGTCTGAAGTGGAAGTCAACTCAAGGAAGGAAACACAACAGAAACCTCATAAATGTCCATAGCAGAGGGAGAGCTAAGTGTTTGGTTTCAAAACTGGAAAGCAGATGAGAGAAGCAGTAAATGACAGAGAAGGTTGGAAGATTTTCATTTCTGCCTGCTCACCAATGCTGGCAAAGGAAGAATAGATAAACAAATCAATGGTTCTTGGTGTAGATATAATTACCAGATCATTCAAAGATACCTTTACCTTTCACTATCTTTCTCAGCTTTTTTGCAGCATGATTTGTTTGTTCATTTTCTAATTTCTTTCTCTCCTAAAACAAATGTGTAGCACTGTTTTCTGGTCTCTGCTTAAACTGGTCTGAGTTTGTTCCAGTGGACTTACACCTCATTTACAGTGTGGTAGCAAATGTTTCTTTGCAACCCAAGAATAACACTTTAACTAAGATAAGATGTGCTGTAAAAATGTTTGATTCCTTCTCAAAACCAAACAGATCTTTCACCTCAACCCAGACAAATGGCAGATGCTGCCAAATGCTTACTGCAGCAAGCAGAGACAGAGAAGAAAGCAAGGTTTGCTCATACACTAGCCTCTAGATGACTTTCAATCATTAATAAATAACTCCTGTGTTGTTTTGATTTTGCCTTTTCTTTAATGATTTTTAGTGTCCTTATGAAGTGTCACTGCATTCTTCTTCACCCCATAACTAACAATGCAGTTGTAACAAATTTGCCTTCAAACCTGATGTGCCATCTGAAAAACATGTCTCTCTCAGAAAGGGGACTGGCAGCTTATAAAGCAAGAACCTTTCTATTTGTAAAGTGTTTTCCATATATCCTCTGGACATATAAGTGATAGCTTTCTGCCTCTGTGAATGACTGAAGCCAACCAAGAATCTCTGCATTAGGTTACTCTGTGCTGTTTCAGTGCACGGAAAGAACACTGGTGGGGACAAACATGAGTGACTGGCATGAAGCTTTCACAGAAATCCTGATACTAGCTTAGAAAAGTGACCTTTCTCATCCTGTACCCTGCACTGTCATTTTCCAACAGCAAAGAACGACTATTGTAGTTCTTTGGGATCCTAGTTTAGAAGATAAGAGATTGCAAGACAGAAAAAAAAAAGAAAAGAAAAAAAAAATTTACAAGTCCAGACCCCAAGACTAATCAAGATTTTCGTTCAAAAGATGACTTTACATTTTTGGTGCTAGTCATGGCCTCTACAACGCTGGATGCAGGCCACAGTCTCGCACAGAGTAGAGAAAAAGAACAAGCACCTGAGATCAGGACCAAAAGGGACAACTCTGGGCGCAACAACCTACATCGCTAGGAGAAAACCACACACCATTTTGTATGTAGGGAACATACTAAGGAATAAATTGTACCTACTTAATTAACTGTACTTTGCAGTTCTATATTACTCGCTGCTGAGGGCAACTGGTGCCTTGGCACTGCAGTCAGTGTGGATTACATACACAGCCTGAACCTGCTAATTGAGTATGAGCGAGTGTACGCAGATCGGCTGGCTGGTGTCCCAGACTCTACTGCCCTGCTCGCAAAGTGTCTCAGGGTCTTCTGCTGGACACCCAGTACAACAATGTGTGTTAAAGTAGCATCACCTCTGTAACCTGTGCATGAGGAACAACTTGCCAAGCGCTTGCTCGTTACATGATACCAAATTTGAGCCCTGATTTGCAGGGGCTGTGCTGGGTACAGGAGGAGGCTTTCTTCTCCTCTGCTGCATTTCTAAATGAATCTTTATCTGACACCCAAGTACCACCCACATTTGCCAGCTGACACCCTGAGTCAGGCTCTGCTCCTGATTTTGTAAATTCCATGGAGACCCCAGGGACAGCCAAAGTGTAACAGTAAATAGATCTGGTGGCTTTGGTTTGGGGTTTGGTAGTGGGTTTTTGCTGCTCCTCTATGCCAGTGGAACTTAGAAAGATCACTGTAAATGATACAGACTTGTGTAACACTTAACATCAATTTCAGCAACATCTGAGCTCTCTACAAAAGAAGTTTGCAGTTTAATTAGAATGGCTTACATCCAGCAACTGTGTTCAGAATAAACAGGAATTAGAGCATAGGGATAATTTTTTTTTCCCCTAACAGTAGCTCAAACCCCTGTTGAGAGGGAAGTATTTATTTATACCCACACAGTCCAAGTTTGTTTTAGAAGCACACTGCCGGGGCAGATGCTTGTGGTTGGAGGCCAAGGGGAGACCCCGCAGGCTGTTAGACAGGGCCCTTGTTGTTCAATATGCTAATACGAGAAGGGAGGGGACCGATATTAGACCTCTGCCCAGAACCCTTCTTTTTACGGTCCCAACTCTACATAAAGTACAGGAAAGGGTATGTGAAGCCTGATTGTCTTCATAGATGATTTCCTATCTTTTGAACTCCTCTTCTTGCTGAAAGTATCATGGGTAAATCACATTAGCTTTGATCAGACCCTTTCCCAACACCCCATAAAACACAACTTTGCACACCAGGGCATGAACAACAGCAATAAAAGGGGTGCGCTTAAGTGTGGGATTTTATGGATCCATCTGCCAAGCATATCTTCACAAAAGTAGAAACACATCATGAGTCTCAGCAGATTCCAGGTCTAACCAAAGTGTTCATTGACAGCAAAACACCAAGCCCTACCCATAATTGCCTGACCTGGCTGCTACACTTTGGAAATGACTCTGAAGAAATCACCGATGCACTGACTCTGAGAGAGCACTTCGGGGAATGGAGCATGGCAGGAGATGATGTTGAGGGCATTCAAGTCCTTTTTCTGTATATCTTTGACCAGTTATGGTCCTCAACTGAAGAATTATCTGAGTTCCTCTGAGGATGCAGAAGAAGGAAATATGTACAAAATATTTGTAATCAATTGAGGAGATGTCACATTCATCCTGATCATATTCCTGATCTCTGAGAATGGCAGAGCAGAAGAACAGGCATTGACAATGCTTAAAATGGCATGCAGGAAAAATAAGGGCACTGTTCAAGGACATAGATAAGTACATGTGACCACACATTAATAGAATTATGGAGTTATTTTGGTTGGAAAGGACATTTGGAAGTCATCTGGTCTGATCACGTTTTCAAGACTGGGCTAGCTTTGACATTAGCAAGTCAGACCTACCATAGCAAAGGAGTTCAACCAGTCATGAAGGAGAACATGGCTTTTAGAGCACTGGAAACACCCTCCAACACCCTCCATCCCCCGGGACAGACAGAAGTTATTCAGGTCCCTGATAAGGAACTGGATAGGGACAAGTGGACCATGTAGTGTTTGAGCTGCCACATAGCACTCATCTAGCATTACCACTAGGCTGGGACAAAACTCTTAAGAACTGGATCCACCCCAGTTTTCCCAGAAAGTTAGGCAGTCCAAGTCAGGTCCAACATCCAGTGTGTTCAGAGCACGCCTAAGAGGAGATTTCTGTGAGGTGCTGAATTCCCCTCTACCTCTTCACATAGGCTGCCACAGAAGACTTACCGTACAAGGGTACTCTGGGGTCAAAAAAATGTGAATTGCCTCTAGATGAGTGCCCTTCCCACTCTCTCCAATTCCTTCTCTTCTTCTCTTACCTTCTCTCTTGCCCTGTTGTTCTTGATATATAAACTCCAGGTATTGTTTGGGAGAGGTGGCCACTTAACTTCCACCTTCCCAGGCCTACAAACACCTTCCCAGCTGCAAACACAAGGGCAGAGCATGGGCAAGCACTTGACAGAAGGGCCCATGACCTGGGAGAGACATGCTATTTGCATAGACAAAAGCTCCCACTGCATACCTAGGTGCCAGCAAAACCTGACCACCCAAATGTTTGTGCAAAGGGAATAAAAGGAGCAGGAATGTGATCAGATGGAATCACTAACTGGCTTTAGCAAACACGGGCTCTAATTAATTTTTTCCTCCCATTGTTTACCCAGCTTTGTATGTAACTGCGAGCTGAACTGGGCTTATCAGTAATTACCAACCGTTCTGGAAACTTTACACGTTATTGTGCTGTGTTACTACACAGTGTAGTGATCCATGAAGATGGGTGTCTCTTCACTCACTGCGAAGCAATGCTTTAAAAAAATCAAACAACTCCTCTGACCCACTACTGTGGCTGCTGCGATGGAGGGAAAAGAAGGAGGGAAGGCAGAGGGTGGCAGCGCATCTCCTTCAGATCTAATTATTAAAGTTTCCGGAACACAGTGGCATGCTACCTCGGCAGCAGTGTCAGAGGATGCTCTGTCTGCAGCCAGGCTTCTTTCGAGCCCTGGAATTGCATTTTCCCATTCCACAGTGACACCTGCTGGGAGCAACTCAGCAGAGTCTCTCCCGCTGCTCTGCTTGGCAAGGGGCTGAGCAGTGCAAAATGAAGGGTCTACAGCAATCAGGCAGATTGATTCCCCTCCTTTCCTTGCAGATTGAACCAGGCTCTTATCAGAGGGAAAACGAATGTCTGTGGTGTGATTAATGCTCAGAAGCACCCCACATGAGCAGCCCCTGAGATGAGACACCAGAGCATCAGCTGGGGGCCTGAGGAAGAAAGCAGTGAAGGAGATGAGAGAGCCGTTTGCATGCAGAGGGCCAAATTTAGCCCATATAGCAAGGAGGTGAAAGCAGAGTTGAATTTGTCCCCTTTGCAGAAGCTGAAGGGTCATACAAAAGGAAAGGTCATGTTTCACTTGTTGTTTGCTGACAGTCTTTCTGTAAATATTGGCCACTGTAGGAAAAAAAGATCCTAGGCCAGTACCTTTGGTCTGATTCAAAACAGTCATTCTGATAGTAGCCCAAACTGTGGCTTCTCTGTGTTTTCTATTCTCCTTTCCCCCTGAGGATTTCACTGCTCCTGCTCAACATTTAGATCCCATCACGCCTGGCATGTGGGCTGCAATGCATGCATTCAATAACCAGGGAAAGGGAAAATCTCGCCCTAACCCTGCACCTTCCCTTCCCCAACTCAGAGCTGAAGGGAAAAGACGACTCAGGAGGAAAAGTGCCAAAATGTTTTAGAAATAAACGGCAGACACCAGAGTCATCACACATTTTCCTAGGCAGGATAGTAATTCCTGTAATGTATTTTTAACCGTGAGGAGTGATGGGAGGGAAGCCACTTAAATCTAATGCAAATGAAGGATTTGTCAGTTACGCAGTTCGTATAATGTCATACGTAGAAAATGTTATAAAAGTGGAGGGATTATGGTGAGGAGAGACATTTCTAAAACTGGAGGCCTCCTTTTAGGGCTTTAGCCCCCTCACTCTTTCAGATCACTGAGGAAGGGCAGAAGACTATCTCAAAAACTGTGACAGCTCTCTAAGCGATACGTTATTCAAGAAACTTTGCTCTCCTCGCTGCTATCTCTTCCAGTTTTTGCCAACTGCTGCTTCTCCTCATTTCAGCTCTTCAGTGATCCCCAACCACTTTAACCACAGCAGGGCAGTTTCCAAATTCTTCCAGGCTATTTTTTCCCTCCCTTCTAGGCAGTGGCAGCTTCTGTGAGCAAAAACCTTATCTAATACGGAGACTTCCTGCTGTTTTGGTTTTGGTTCCAGATTGGATTAAAGGTGTTAGAAACGGGGCCATTTGTCCGGCTGATGCACAGTGACAGCAGCAGTTATGAGCACATCTGGAAATTCTTCGCAGCAGTGGTTCGATAGGGTTAATTGCACTGACCTCATTTATAAAGCACTTTGAGATCTTATGAATGAATATAAGTGTTTAAAAAAACCCCAATATATTATAGTTATTAATATGTATTACTCTCACAGCTAATAGTTTAAGCAAGAAATTATTGAAGCACCCGTTTACAGCAAAAAGTAGAGCAGCACCACAGGAACAGGAGCCTGGCAGGCTGGACAGCGCGTTTAGCCCAGTATTTGGGGCTGTCCTGCCCCACAAACGGGCTTGGTTGTTATTACGCAAGAGTCTCGTGCTTAAGTGTATGAGCCTCTACTCGGTGAAAGATGACAGGCGTGAGACCCTCAGAATAAACAGGGAGACTGAGATACCTTTAAATGGCTAAACACTCAGCTAACAGCAAAAGCCCCGCCGCGGGAGCACAACAGCCGGGATCTCTCTCATTAGCGCTAACGAGCCTCTTTCTCGGGAAGCGACTCCCGGCAGAGCTTCTTTCGAGGGGAAATGAAGCCCCCCGGTGGCCGCCGGATGCCTTGCAGCCCCCGCCCGCCCGCTCGCACCCCGCACCGCTCCCGCACCCGCGCCTCTCCCGGGCCCCTGCGCTTCGGCCCCGCGGCTCTGGTGGAAAGCCCGCGGGTTTTCCGCGGCCCGGCCAGCCCCTTGGCGCGGCGCAGGCATCGCCACGGCGGCACATACGCCTGCACCACCCAGCGCCTCGCCAAAAAGTTGGTCACCGTCTTAATCCAGCCTGCCTCTGTGCGGGGCTAAGTGAGGGTAAGCACGCCCTCGGCCGAGGCGATTTCCATCCTGTCAACAGCAGGTTGCACAGGTCATTCGCGTCACCCGTGTTCGCTCTTAGCTAAACAACAAATACAAATCTCAACAAACGCGATGCACAGGGAAAGAAATTGGCAGGCATCCCTGTCTCATGAGCGGAGAGTTCAGTGTTGCCAACCATTTGTCTTACACTGAAGTAGTTCAGAAGCTCTTGTAGTACAAGCGTTCTTTCCAAACTTAAAGCCCCACCTTCAGCATTCTTCACTGGCAAAGTCTAGGTGCATTGAAAAACTGGTGTGGGCCAAATGCTTTTTTGTTAAATCACTCTCTCAAGATCCTATCTTTTTCTAGTATTGAGCAGTTTTTAGACACTGCTGCATCCACAGGTATTCCTGCATCTAGACATACAGGCAATAATGGAACAGACTGTTTGTGTGGGGATAAGGATCTGACTAAACAACCCAAGCATATGGCTGATCAAGGAGTTTCAGATACCAAGACGTAGGGCATTAGCCTCTAACTGGGGCTTCTACTTTGGTCTCTCTAGTTCAAGTTCCTGCCATTCTGAGTGCAGAAGCTCTTTGCTAAATTAAAGAGCCCATAGCTGATTCATGCAGAGTCTTCCAAGGGGATGGGTACATTTTGCTGGGGCAGTGGAGCTATGGGCATAGATTACCAAGGGCAATCTGAAGAGTATTTCACTGCCATTGAAATATGCACAGAATTTGTTTCGGTTTTTCTTTTCTGCAGAGAAAAAAATGTGAGACATGCTTTTTATAGCAATTTATAACTGGAATATAATTACTTAATATTCATATACATCTGAATTAGAAGTAAGGCTTCTTACTGCAGAAAGGTTATCCAAATATTCACTGGGTGAATCACAGGTTAGGCTTTAAGAGGGTTTCACGTACCAGAACCAGCTGTCACCATCCTGTCTTCGAGTGTGTACGTCACTGCCTTGTGACAAATTTCTATAGGACTGTTTGTATAATAAGGTCGTACTAGGTTTTCATTACAGCTAGAAAAACTAAGCTGATAGGAGTTGGCTTTTTTTTATCAGGCTGGAACTTTTTTCCTGATAGTGACTAGAGCAAGTGCCTTCTGGGGATTGCATTCTCTGTAGATATAGAGAGTTGTCTATAAAACACATCTTCCAAGGAAATATGAAGCTCAGCATAGCTTTTATATAATGCTGTATCAATCCAGCTGAAGAGCCACAACCTACACATACCACGTTCTGTTCTGAACACCACCAGGCTCATTTCCTCAGGCACAACTAACACTGGAGAAACTACAAATTAATAGTGTATTGTGCACCTTCAAGAACAAAACAAACATTTAGAGGCACAGTGATGGGACCACAGCACTGGTACACTGGGCCCTGTTTCTGTAGGGAAGGCAGAGATCATAATCCAGGTTATTGTTCCACCTCTCTCTTCAACCCTTTGTCTTGCACAACACATGCAGCATAGACACCATTAGCTGGCAGAATAATGTACTTAAGCTAACTTTTTTTGAGCTAGTTGTCCACACTACATTGCTACATAGACATCTCTTGGAGACTGCATACAAAGCTGTGTCCTCCCACGTGTGGACCCCAGTGTAGGTCCTGGAGCAGCTCATGTAGCTTTGCAGGCTCATCTCAGCACCAGGCATGTGCAGGACTGTTGTGTGCATGGCAGCAGCACACCAGTGCCTCAAAGCATGTGGTGCTTCAAGGGAGGCTTAACAGTTCCCTCCCAAAAGCCTGGTCCTCAGGGAAGGCTGAAAGGGTGCTTTGTACCGGATTATGTGATGTACATGCCAAGGAAACAAGCTACTTAGCACTAGTCCCAGAACATACAGGAATATACTGTTCATATTGCTCTGATTAGCAACTTGTTATTTAAAGTTCAGGGCAAAGATTTAACCCCTGAAAAGATTTTGTCATAATTGCTGGGGACAGGGAGGCGGGAGGAGAATGATGAGGAACAACTTGTCAGGACTTAAGAAAAAAAAGGAGTAAAAGAAGGATTACATATAAAACTTCAGTTTCCTAATCAATACTCACTGGATCTTCTTTGAAAGCACTATCCCGTATTTCTTGAGAGAGGTTAATTCAAGCTGATCACCCCAGCTCCTGAATTTCATACATCAGTCAGAGTTAACAATGGGTATGGGATCAGTCACTTTATTTCCTATGGAAAGTTCTCCTATTCTCCATTAATAAAATAACTAAATTCCCTACAGCGTATTTATTGGTTAATTCTTCTTGGGAGCAGCTTGTCTTGATTTTGTTCAATGTTTTGTAAAATTCATGATTAGGTTCATGATATTAAAAGCAGGATTCAAATCTATTTCAAATCTCATAATGGTATATTCTTCCGTTACAAAATCTCACCCTAGATTGAATATGGGAAGAAAAAATTTATCCTTTTCAAGGCGCAATCATCAAAGATCAATGACCATCAAATTGCTTTACTTGGGGGAAAAAAGAAAGGCCAAATTTCAAGATAGTGCAGACAGTCAGTGAGACTGGAGTGCTTGAAGCTGCTGGAATTTTTTTAAGTCATTCACAAATACTATATCTACCCTTGACAGGTCATTTCATTCTATTTAGCACTTTTTATTCTCTGTGGTTTATAAGCTCTTAAGCAAATGTAAGAGAGAGGAAAAGCTAACGTGTCTGATAATACACTATATCAGGCTGACAACCTAACCGAATTTCCCCTGTGGTGCTAGCAAAACGCTGTTCCAAAAAGTAATAATGCATACCAAAAAAAAAAAAAGAAAGAGAGAAAAGGGGGAAAAAAGGGATCATAGAGATCATGCCGTCACGTTTAATTTCAGAGAACAAAACCTGAAGCTGATTTCTCTTTAGATCAGTTGTAAACCAGTTGGAACATGGGTGCCTAGCACTGCGACAGAGTAATATGATCTGAGCTTTAAATAGCTGCCAAATAACCATGTGGTGGCTGGCAGCATTAAACGTGTTGCAACGAGAATGATCTGTTTCAAAGTAAAGCCACATAACAGAGGATTAGTCAATCTGATGTGGTATAGAAAAGGAGGGGGGAACGTTTTTCATTATCCTTCTGGGTTTCTGGTTTAAATGTGTTTCCATCTCAAAGATGCATCAATTTAAGCTCTTTTTCTTAACCGGTTTAAAACCTGAATGATGTGCAGGTCATTTCAGATAACATCTCCTTGTGCACCGGGGTACAAGGTGGAGAGACAACAGTATGACAAATGTGAAGTACCACTGCTGAGACCATTCCCTTGATTTAACCCAGTACATAGTGGCTGCCTCCCAGCATGAAAAGCACCTTCCCCATGCAGAGCCCCATCTCCACCTCTATAGTTAGCACCAAATGCATCCTTGCCAAATTTTAGGAACAGATAAGGAACAGATCTATAGCAAATAACATGGGGTGACGTGCTCCAAGCCCTCTCCTCATCCTCACAGCAAAATGTGGAGCCTTTCAGCACTCCATGAGACCCTTCTGGGTTCTTTGGGATGTAGGAAAAAACAGAGCGCAGTTTAGAGGTGTCTAATGCAGAAGATGCTGCCACCCCTCCACTGGAGACACTGCCAACCCTCCATTCCTTCTTACCTTCATGTCATATGGCTCTCCTGATTGCTATTGTAAATGTGTCTCCTGGGTAGATAAGGCACATGAGGACTGTAAAGAGAGACCAGTAATGATCTTAAACTGGTAATGTGAGTAAGAGACACAGAAGGAAAAGTGATGCTGTAAATACTCATGATTCTTCATCCCTTCTGTAATTTTTCATTATAGATGACTGACTTCTGTTTTCAATTTCAGTGTCTCCACCATCTTCAGCTGCATCAGTCAAGACTTACTGTAAGTTAACACAGCAGAATTTCAGGTGAACATACTTTATCTAGCCTTCACTGCCTGGAAATCGCACTGCAAAAAGGATAGGTAGGAATGGGAGAGCCAGAGGAGAGCCAGCTGCTTCATCAGAAGGTAAACAGCTTATTTAAGAGGTTCAATATGACTTCTTAAAAGATAATAAGCACAACAGGCTTTGCAGCCAGGATTTTGCAAGAATGGAGACACCAACAGACATTACTCACAATTGTTCTACTAGCAGTTTACTAGCACATTATAAAGTACATGTAAATGCCAATAAACAGCCACATGTTTCATGAAGGTCAGCTCCAGTGAAACCTGCAGCAGCAGCCCCAGTGAGTAACAAGGATAACTTGGGGGCAGATCCTTTTCTGACTGGTTTTGTCCACAGCTGCCTTCTCCACATTGTGTCAGTGCATCCCCCAGGAATCCACAGCATCTGCACAGTGGGCTGGCAGAGGGCATCACGAGACACACTCACCTGTCTTTTTCTCCCTCCTTTCTCACCATCCCCTCCTTGTTTTCTCACTGCGTCCTTTGTAGGCAGTCATGGTCCTTGCCATGTTTGCACTGGACAAGCAGATGATTTTCAGATTGAAAGGAATCAGAAAATGCTTCTTGCTTTCTCTTGTTCTTTTTGCCATCCCTGTTTCAAAGACATTTCTTAGAAAAATAAATCTCTGTTCTTCCAATATGATCACAGGCTATTAATGCAGTGAGGAAATTATTTAAAAAAACAAAACAAACAAACAAACAAAAAAAACCCAAACCCAAGCAAACAAAAAATAACCGAACACAAACTCCTATGGAAGAATACAGTTCTTTGACCGATTTCGCAGAATACTTTTATTACAGTATTTAATCCCCTTTACAATATTTTACACAGCTCTCATGACAATCCCTGCATCCCTGACAAGGATTTTCTAGACAAAAGCATATCTGGAAGCATGCCACAGAGCAAGTCTCTTTAGCTGGTCTGTCTTGCCTGAGTTCTCACAAATTCTTTCTCCCACACACCGTTCTTTAATGAAATCAGAAGAACAAGAGTTTGACTGCGCTTTCAGTCAATATCAATATAGAAATGCCTCCCCACCACCCTGAACACCATTCCTTGGCTGCAACGACTGCAACAACACATGATGTGCCGACCAACAACCCCTCCCCACCATTCAGGAACCTCATTTTTGGTTCTTCCACTAAGAGAAGATGGCAGCTAATTAAAGCAAATGGCTAGAGCTACAGACTACTGCCAAAGTGGGAGTTTAAGTGAAGAATTAATGAGGATTCAAGCAATTTCTACTGACGCCAGAAAGGCTTCCAGACCTTTCTCAGGAAATCCTCAGAAACACTTTGTATCTACAATGGCCATTACATCCATGGTCTGACCCAAAGGGTTGCCTCTAAGAGAGGACATCTTGCACACAAAAGAGTAACTAATTTAGCAACATAATGGCATTCTGAAGATGCACATGGGCTGAATTAAGGGTGCCCCGGGAGCCTTTGGCTCATTCCTTGCAGAGTTTATTAGTTGCTGCTGCACACATGGTTAGCTTTGCTGGAAGAGGTCCAGCTCTGAGGACCGCTCAATTCCTCCAGATTCCAAAAGCTGCAAGAAAGTGGCTCAAGCATATTGCCCCCTCTAAGCTCTTGTGCAGAATGACTCCCCTGCAGAGAAGCAGACAGGGTTTGGGAGGGGCACCTAGTCAATAACTCTTGATTATTGAATTTACCTTCACAATTACCAGTGAGTAACCTAGACTGTAAGAGGATAAATACCAACAGATTGTATTATTTGAGAAACAGTATGTGACTGTGTAATTTAAAGTGCATGAATATAATACCATATGCACAAGGGCAGGGTTAATTTCAGCATTTCCTGACTAACCAACGGCATTATGGAGCAACCCTAATGTTCTCCGGATGGCTATCATTTATGTGGAGTTCATATATATGCTTATGACTATTTGGTTAAAATTCACCCATCGTACTCTCTGACACAATAATTAAAAACACCATGTTAGCTGCCAATAAAAATATTTTCATGATTTGGTAATTATTCTAAACCACCCAGCTTCCCTACCTCCCAACCTTGTTGCCTTCCTGTTCTATGATGTATAAAGCTAATCTTGATGATGGAAAAATAAATAAGTAGCAGGAAAGGCTGGAAAGCTTCCAATCACAAAAGCTCCCAAAATGGAAGTAACATCCAATCTGGCCCACCACATCTTCTATGTGGGCATTCCTTTCCTGCCTTTTAGAGATGCTTTTAGTATTCATAACAGCTGTGGAATTAAGCATTACAAAAAAGAAGAAACCAACACGCAGCCTTTATTTTTCCCCATCAGTCCCAAACTATTCTGCATTGAGTTACAAAGTGAAAACTAGCACACTCTCACATGGATTTGATTTCAACTTGGGCCCAGTGCCAGACAAAGTTTCCCCATTGTTAAAACTCAATCCCATCTTTTCCATACCATGCATACAGTCTCATCCTTACTCCATCTTCCACACACATGTGCATACACACATCCCTCCCTACACAGAACCAGCCACTCCTACAACATATAACCAAATCCACCTACCCTGCTGTGTTAGCTAGGTTCATTGCTTTCCCTAAGAAGCCTAGTAGGCAAGATGGACTTGGTCTATAAAGCAGATTTTTAATATTTTGGAAAATGAAGACTGCATAAGACACACATTTTCATGTCCTAGATATAGTCTTGACAATAAACCTTTTTTAATAAAAAAATTAATTTCACACAACCAGGAAAATATTTGTTGGAGGAGCCAGTTATTCCATTGGAAAATAAAAGGGTTAAAGCTTAATTAAAATATTAATACTGCAATTCAAAATACAATTTTGGCATAACTTCAGCTAGTGATTGTACCATGGGATTTTGGCTTACAGGATCATGCAACACATATGGATTTCAGAGCACAGAAGTATACATACAGAAAAGAGAAAAGGGTAATAGAAGCAGTTAACCTTTTACATGTTCACGACAATTGTCTTCTCTCATGTCCTCTTCCTATGGATGCTGCATGAACAACTGCACTCTATTTTTATAAAGTACAGACATGTTTTCTTCCATTAAAGCTAATGCAAGTAGTGGAAAACAGGAGAGGAGGTAGATTGAATTACTGTGTTTGAATGTTTGTCTTCTCCTCTACCTTGTGCCATTCTCTACGAACAGAAGCACAAAGCAAATGCTAAAACATAAATGTATAAAATGTTGATTTGGGCCACTTCGTGTTGGGCTTTTACTTCCAAAAAATTTTTGTTGCTGTCTGTTTGCAAACCTACAAAAATGCTACAAACAGTACAATGTGTAGAATCACATGTGCACTTTCCAAAGAATCAAAAACCAGTTGAGGCTAAATGTGGCTTCTTCCTGTATTGAGTTTTGTGTCCTTTACACTTAGACAAGTAATAGAAGAACTTCCAGAAGTCTGCCTGCATACGTAGGCTTGCCATAATGGTAATAATGTATAAAATTGTGTTCCAGTTTACACTTGTCACAAAGTTTCACAAGTATTCCTGTACTTCCTTTAGCAGTGTACAATTAGTCTGCATGTAAATAAATGTGACGACCTACCAACAAGAACAGCATTCCTGCTAATAAAGCAAAAAATGCTCCTATAGGAGCCAGCATAAAAGACCACCCATAACGTACATAAACAGCAAAGTCTGGGCAATCCATTTTTTTCATGTTTGTGTAGTTTTCCAGATCAGCCATGGCCTGGACCCAGATGACATACATCACGACTACCAGCGAAAACAAGACACCTGGAAAAGAAACACCAGGTTTTAACAACAGAGTGTGAGATAGATAGATGCTAGGCACATTTACTGTAATACCCAAAAATCCATCAATGCTTGAGGCCCTGTCTGCAAGGCACAGTCAGCCACCACTGGACAATTTTTGCCTTTGGCTTTCTCTAACTAGCACTACCTCCATCCTGCTTCTCATTTGCACTCAAAGGCATACTCTCATGATAAAGGAGATACCTGGTTTTGGTAGGCAGACTTTAAGAACAAAATTCAGGGGTCAAAGTGGGGGAAGAAAGGGGAGTGGGATGAGACAATCCGGGAGAAGTATCTACTTTCCCTTCACAAACCCTGACACTGTTTGTATCAGGCTTTTGGATGAGATATGGAAGAGTGGGAAATCTTTCTATCATCTTCACCTCTCTACATTTGCATTTTTACTCTTATGAAAAGGGCTTTGTTTTAAACATATAACTTTCAGAATATTCAAATATTTTGCAGGAAAATTCAAATGGATTTAATTTAAAATCGTTTGCATTTAGAAAAGAAGCTCTTCTTATAGGAAAAAAACCCAACAATAATTAAATAATAGCTATGAAACAGGTTACTAGTATTAACCTCAAATTCTATACAACAGTTTCCTGTAATTAATCCACCACATAATTCACAGCCTTTTCCCAACCACTCCTCTGGATTGTTTACATATGACAGTAATAGGAGCACATGTCCTCACAAACGTTGTTAATCTCCTTGTTCTATATACCAGAAGGAGATATAAGAAGAAAGTGCTTTCCAAAGTATCAGTTGCATTCCTAATGTTTCATTTCACTCTAGAGGCATGTGAACACTTGAGAAATGCAGTCCTGCAGTACAGATGCTCCAGCAAAGATTTGCTGGAAAACTGAGGGCACAAGTCTAAATTTTTCACGTGCTCCAGCCTGTACCCATTTGTTCCCTGAGCTCCAGCTGTCACAGCATAGTTACAGCAGCAGGACTATCTATTCCAACATTGAAATATTTAAGGGATGCAACCCCATCATGGTTTTGTCCCAGGATATTTCAGTGCCTCGTTAAAACCACAAGCTAGTGTATAGTCCTGGAAACACTTAACTGCCAAATTTGAGTCTAAAGGCTGTAGAACTGCAGTGTATAAGTCAAAGGTATTTTTGGTCTCTTCTCCATCCTCTTAAATACATAAATGCAACCTTGAACAAATGTGACATTTGTGGCAAAACCTAGAAATGCACTTCGTAAACACCAGGAATTTTCTTCTAGACCCACATGTCCTGGTAACCTTTGATGATTACCTTTCCCCATCCCCAACCTGAGATGCTGCCTCACAGCCTCCTTTCCCTGCACTTGCTGCCCACTCAGCCAGGGAGCATCTCTTGTCCTCACTCCCTGATTTGATTCAGACAAAGCCATACATGTTAGATGCAGCAGCTTAACTTGGCGATCTGGTGATCTTCTTGTTGGTGCTTTATGGTCAAAATGTAATAACTTCACATATATCCTCAACATCTGACAGATGAGAGCTAATGACTCAACGCTTGTAAACATAATCTTTTGAAGCCCACCAAAAAATGAGCTGAAGTAGTTAACATGAGGCATAATCAAAACATAACTGAAATTTCCAAAGGATCGGCAATTTTTAGGAGGCTGAAAGAAAAGTAGAAAAACTAAATAAAGAAGGAGGCAGACACATTTCCTGTCTATGAAATACATTTCCAGGATTATATTTTTTGCTAGGGCTCAAATTTCTAACAAAGTTTGAAGAAAAAATAACACTCGACTCTAAAAGGCATAAATTCAATTTTGAAAGTATTTTACATAAGTAAAACTCAATTTTGATGGAATTCGGTACTGCACTTGTATTAACCATAAAATCAGTGAAACAATCAAGAGAGATGTATCACTTTAGGGCCAGACATGAAGAACGAGAAATTAAATTGAAGAGTCTCCAGATATAATTCAAATTGAACTGAAGATTCCCAGAACAGAGTGTCTAATGATAACAGATAATGTAGGCAACATAGGAAAATTAGAACCAAATACAGCTAGTAACTTTTGATTTAAAAAGTAAAATATTCAGGGCCAAATTCATAAATGGACTTATTAGATACATGGATTTTGCTCAAGGTTTCAAGACTTGAACACAAACAAAAAAACCACCATACTAACACTGGAATTTACTTCTTCATCTGGTTGTGCCTATGCATTTTCAAATCAGTCCACTGTTTATTCTCTACATTAGGGAAAAATTAGTCCAAACCAATAATAATAACAAAAAGTAGTCATATTCCCGTGTTATAGCAGCAGGTAAGTATAACCAGGTCTTGCACGTCTGGAATGTCCTCTGGCACACTGGGCAGAAACAAAGTAGAGCAGTTAGTAAAAAACATATGCCACTAAAACAAGACTTTGTCAGAGGTGCCTTAATCTCAAAATGGGCACCCCTTGCTTTTCGGGCAGTCTGAAGAAACACCAAGGTGATCAAACTAGAGTCAACACCATGGAGGTGCAAAATAGCAAGGCAGTGCTGCCACACTGTGCTACCACAAGTGGTAAAACAGCTTCAGGGAAGCTGAAATCCACCGGATGCGACTTCCCAGGAAGCTGCTATACCTGTGAGGGGCAAATGTTCAGTATGGAAATTTGCAGAAGAAATGTATGTCAAGCAGAGATAAATGTCCTTCTTTAAAAGAGAAGGAAAAGAAAGAAAGAGTATGTAAATCCTTTTAGTTAATTAAGGCACTAAAGGAGTATTTAAGGGCTCTCACCACCTGCTAATGGAGACTAATTAGTAGGTGTATTACTTACTGTGTTCAGGAAATATCTTGAACAGTAGAATCAGTCTAAGTGAAAACTGACCATGCTCTGTTGTCTCCAAAACTATTGTATTCATTAGCACTCCTTTTGTCTGATTTTCACAGAGTGATGATTTCACAGGAGTTAAGCACTTAGACAGGAGGTTTACTGAATACATATTTATTCTGAGAAATCTGTTCTGTAGTCTTGCATGGACTAGCTATTGGGAATGTCATGAACTCTCAAAGCCAAGTTCCAAGACAAAATTAGTGAGACTGAAAAAACTCCACAGTTTCATGAAGCAAATATTATTAGGAAAAATGTGTGCTATTATGTATTTCTACATTTTTGGCATTTAGACCTTTTGCATATTGTGTGGGCGTCCTTTTGCCCTTGCCTTTTAGTGAATATAAAATAAAACAGCAGTTGCATGAATCAGGAATGATGGGGAAAATTACTCCTAGAACACGAAATATGTTTAAGAGAGATTAAGACAAATAAATATTTCCCTCTTACTCCTTTTTCTTTCCTTTTTTTTTTCCGGTTTAACTTTTTTTTTTTTTCATAAACACACATTTGATACACAGCTCTGTGTAGTGTGATAAGACCTGGACTTCTCTGAGGTCACACTTTTCTGTCTTTTGCATTCATTCTTTTGAATTTCTTTCAAATGAATACTTGTGCATATTGTAAGGAATAAAGAATACAGAACCTTTAGAAATGTCTGTGAATTCAAGAAGCAGTTTGCTGGCCTTTGGTACTGATTCTTCCCACGTAGAAATGCCTTTCACTTGTCAGTCGTGAATGGCTGTTTATGGCATGAATCTTTTACTATGCAGACATGAAGACAACAGGTGCTGGAAAGAATGATGTGAGCTTTTTACTTGTGCCTAGAAGTTTGGAACTCTTTCTTTTACTTGAGGAAAACTTGTATGTATATGTGTGTATAATTTTTTTCAACTGCATTTTTCTGATTTTGTCCTTATTTCAGATTCTACCACCTACCTTGGCCTTTTGTGACCTTTATTTAAAAAGAATGGTTGACATTCCACACCGAAGTACATGCAGAGGATCCCATATAAGTTAAAGGAGTTGGCATATGTCTCTGAATTTGTCCTCACCTAGGATCTACAATGAAAGTATCAGGTTTTTTTCACTCTTTTGTACTTTGAATCTTGCTTCTTCAACAGGGAAGGATTCTGTAATGCTCTGTGCACATCCTGGGATATTGTCTGTTGATATCAGTACAATAGGACAGTTTTTATCACCACACAGGCAGAACAAGATGCAAGGTAATTATGGACTTTATTGAATGCTGCTCTAAGTGATTATTTTATGGCCACTTTCCCTTATTTTCCTATGACCTTTGAAATAACTATAAGGCTTCTTACAGTTTGCAGTACTGTAACTGCTCTTGGACCATCCTCTGATGTTGCAGACGTGGAGGTGAGACTGCAAAGGCCAGCACTTGACTGCAGTGTCATTGAACTGATACGCACTTTTCCCCCGTGGGTATAGCAGCTGGAGGTTCACCTGCAGCCTTAAATGGTTTATGAGGTTACAAAGATCAAGAGGGAAAGCTGCACCAAAAAATTTTGTGTTCTACTCCATTTGTCATAGTTGATACCACTCATAAGAGAAGTGGGCAGCCTTTCTTAAAGATCAGTATTAGGAGAAGGCAGATGTGTGACTCTGCCACAGATCAGATGTAAGAGCTGCTCTGTGGGTAGGTTTTCGGTTATTCTGGGGCCCTGATATACAACACTGTGAAGAAGCTTCTGAGGTTCCTTTGACCCTTGGAGACCTTTGCAGTTCATCCACATGGGCACCAGTGATGCTGTCAGAGAGATCCGGAGTGGGCAAATACAGAGCTTTAAGAGTGAGAGGTAAGGGCCTGGGACCCAGGTGATGATGGGCTCAAATCTATTGCCCAAAGGATAAAAAAAGTTGCAATATGGTGTGCATCAGCTCCTAGCTTTGTAGCTAGTGTCACAAGCAAGGCTTTGACTTCTGTTACTACAGGACCCACTTTGAGATATGAACAAGCATTTATAACGGAGTGGGATGACTGCAGTCTTCAGAAAGAAATATCTTGAATGAACAGGGACCTTCTAAGTAAGAGGAGCTTATGGGTTAAGATCAACAAGTTGGACAAAAGGGTGCAGTCATGGTGGGCATCTGCTACAAGCCACCTAATGAAGGAGAGAAAATGGACTGGGAAAATAGTTATGATTTCTGGTTCTCACAATGGACACAGACACCCCAGCATCTTCTAGAAGAGCAATGCTGCAGAGAGAAAGTGATCCAGGAGGCAAGTAGCTGGATTGCAACAAGAAAAACTTTTTGAAAGAGATGTGGAACAGACCAACTAAATGGAAGTGCTTTGCTGGATCTGCTACACACAAATAAGGAAAAATCAGTCAGGAATATGATACATGGTTGTTACTTGTGGTTATAATGGGCATGAAATGGCAAAGTTTAGTATCCCAGGAGGAATATGGAAGCCAAGAAATTAAAGATCCAGAATTTAGGAGGACAGACTTCAATCTGCACAGGAAACTGGTAGGCAGGATCCCAAGAGATTCTGCCCTGGAGGGCAAAGGATGCCCAGGAGAACTGGTTTCTCCTAATAGGCAGGTTTCTTAAAGGGCAAGAATGGTCCCTCTCCGTGTGAAAGAATTCAATCAGATCTGGTAGAAATAAAAATTAATCTCATGCAGAGCCAGAATTAGCAAGAACACCGTCATCAGCTTTGAAAATACTATTATTCCCTTTTATTCAACACTTGTGATATTGTATACAGAAAACTATGTTTTTTGGGGGGTTTGAGGACCCCTTGTGAAAGGGAGATATTGATAAAACTGAGGTGATGACCACCAAAATGGTTAGGGGGATGGAGAACAAGAAGAGGCTGAGTGAGGTGGGAAATCTTAGTCTAGAGAAGAATCCAGTCCTCATCTTTCTAAATGGAGTTACAGAGAAGTTGGGGACAGACTTTTCAGAGACTTGTAGACTTGAAAGAATGAGACACAGTGCTCACAAACTTCATCAATGACAATTTCCGATAAAAACAAGGAAAAAAGGAAACATTTTTCACAATGAAATTGGTCAAAATGGGACAGGTGCCCAAAGACGCTGTGGAATGTCAGTTATTGCTGATTTTTAAAAACTTGTTTGGATAAGGATCTGAGCTACCTGATTCAAGTTTGAAGCCAGGCCTGCTGTAGATGGGAGGTCAGACTTGACTGCCACAAGAGGTCCATTGCAACTTAAATTTATTTTTGTCACTCAGGATCTCTGTTTAGGCTTCTTCCATAGGTCCCTCCAAAAGGCAAGTTCTATCTGCCCTATCACAGATAAGGTGAGGTGTCCCCATGAGTGTTTCTTACTATTGACAAAAGAAATTTAAGCAGCTGGCTCATACAAAATAGTTTTCATATAGCTGAACAGTTGGCATGAATCTCATTCCCAATAATATCTTCAGCTGCTTCCTGAACCCTAAGGCATCACAGCAGACCATGCTACAATTACTCTTCAGTTGAGGCAGAGCTTTTATCTCCTGACTAAGTTGTTAGTTAAGGTTGCAGAAGTAAAAAGATACTTCAGTCCAACAACAGGAATTAAAATTATTTCATCTAACTTTTTTTAAAGATATGTAAGTATGAAAACTACTGATCTTCCTATTATCTTCCTAACTTCCACAGAACAACCATCTTGTCTAAATCCATTCTCAAAGGCTATTCTCTCCAGAGTAACAAATACTTGAACTTTGTGGTAAGACAGCATCCAGGCTCTTTCAAAACAATGTATATAATTCCTTTTTTTTTCTTCAAATCAATCAGCTGGTTTCTGTCTTAGAAGAACTCTACCTATAATCTAAGTCAAATTACGTCTTTTCATTTTCCCATTAGGTCTGTTTAAGTAGATGAACACCCTGGCTGCATCCTCATCACATGTTTGTATGAGTGGTAAATATGCACCATTTCTCATCACTCTCCCTTTCCATGCCCTGTTTTTCTTTGGCAGACAGTAAACAAACAGCTTCTCTAGTCTTGAAGGAAATGGATAGTGGAAGGGGTCAGGGCAGTAAGGACACAATAGAGCACACCATCCTGCCTTGTAGAGGCAGGCTAAAACACTCCTCATCTGCATCATATTCTACCCTCCCCTTCCCTATGTTATCCCAGATTTAAGATATTAACTATTGTGAGAAAATCTTATTGGGAGAGAAAGAGAGATAGCAACTTCATGATGTAATACCATCGGTCTGAGAAGCCCTCTTACTCTCCATTTCACATGATGGGCCATTGATCAGTAACACCCAGGAATGTAAGATGTTGCCCAAGACATCCCACAGGACATAGCTTTAACTACTGAAAATGCAAATTATTTATGAGGTCTTCTTACGTCAGTATGGTCACACCCGCAAGCATGATTTTAATACATGGTATAATTAAACTCTCACCTTGGCTATGAGGAGTATCTGTGAGAAGAGATGAAAGCAACAAACTTCTTTTTAGTGTTCTTGGGCATGATCTGAAGTGTTGGGTAGGATAATGATATTTATAGTAAGTACCTTGCCCAAGCAGCCATGCCCTATTGGTGAGACAGGGAGTAGGTGCAGAAGACCTTGGTCGGGAACCATGTCCCTCTATCCAAGCCATAATGTTTTGAGCAAGCTGAATGGGTCCTATATTCTTCTGCCACCCCTACTTTTTACCAAATAATAGCAAGATTTTGCTAAAGATCTTTGCTTTTCAGGAACAGCAATGGTAATAATAAAACTAACAGTTCTTCTCTGAAGCCCTGATTGAGAACAGTCCTAAAGTTGAAAGATACTACACATAGGGAGAGTAAAAAATCAGGATTTCCCTTGAAGAACATCTCCTCTATAGGGACAAAGGGTGAGGGGCAAAGACATAGATCCAAGGTCACACACTGGGATAATAAAGCTCACTTAACTTCACACACCTAAAGAAATAGTCTCTCAATTCCCTCAGTAAAGGAAAGAGAGGTGTAAGGGTTCCTCCACAGTGCATTCATCTGATCCAATTAGGACCCTCTTCCAGTATGAAATGAATCCCCAGCTGGGGAACTTCTTTCATACCTGCTATTTTTACTGCCAGTGAATGTTATTCCCTCTTGCAGGCCTCCTAGGGAAGCCAAGGGAGGCAAGTGCAGACTTGGGGATCTAACTTTCCCCTACCAAAATGAGGGCAGATTAAGTGACCCAGAGTGGTGAACACACACATCGCTTTGCACCTCTACCCATCAGTTCCTAGCATCTTTCAAGTGCCCTTTCCCTCTCAAACAGCCTCTGCTACTTTCTAGTGGCAGCTGAGGTTTTTTGTGCATTACAAATGCAGAGAAAGAGAAGGACTCACATGGGCTCTTGCCGCAAATTACTGACAAAAAGCACTGAAATATCTTAGGACTATGAATATTTTTTGTATGTCTGCTAAAAGTGTGGTGGAGTAATTCTCAAAGGATCAAATGCAAGTATGCAGGATTTTCTTCAGCTACAATATTATAAAGTGCTTCCCACACTTCACTGAATAATGATCACTAGCTGCATATGAAGAGCTGTGAGGCGCAGCAGGTAAGTAAGGTCAGCAGGTCAGTAAGAGAGGGAGAAAGAGAGCCCAGGCCTTTTGGTCCTGACACAGGTGGCTCTACCCTGTAGCACAACATGCTCTCACAGGGCTGCCTCCCACCAGGCCTTAAACAAAGGAGAATAGTGATGGAGCACGTACTGTTATTTACATCCCATATATCTTACACACCAGTGCGATATCTTCACAGACTTTTCAAGGCTAACCAAACAGTATGTCAGAGAGCTGCCCATATCAGCTGAACCCTGGGAGGGTGCATTCTCCACAGTACATGTGGGTTATGAGGAAGGAAGGAATTCACTTATTTGTTATTTTCCATTCACAGAGGTTTAGAGCTCCTACTTACTTATATATGACAACTATTTTGTTTACGCTTATAGCATCCAAAACATTGCTCCTATACTGGTCATGTGAATGTGCTCTGTCCCTCAGCGTCTTCAGAAATAATCATCTTTGCATCACTAATAAAAGACAAACCTTTCTCCTTAGCTAAAGCCCTTGATAATTCTATAAGGCAACATCCCTCAATATGCATTCTTTTTCTCAAATAAAAAACACAAAGATTGAAATTGCAGTGTAATTTCATTATTTGTCCGGATTATTTTTTTTTTAAGTCTTAACCCAAAAATAGCTTTTATAATAGCTTTATGACTAAAACAATTATGGAAAGAATTGGTTCCACAAGCCAAAGGACAGAACCACATGCTTTTTCTTTCTTTTAACCAAGATTAATATGATTTTTGGTCAAAGAAAATGAAAGAAATAACTCATCCTTTCTATTCTTTAATTGACTAAGCAAACAGTATACCCACCAGCAATGATGAAAAAGCCTCCTCCTGCTTTGTATAGAATGTGACTGTCAAAAGGAGCTGCACAGATGATGAAGAAACCAGCCATCACAATAGTGAGCACTCCCAGGAGCATAAGAACTGTCCAGAAGCCTCGATAAACTGGAGAAAAGGAGAAGGGAAAAAAACAACAATGCTTTTTAGAACTTATCCAAGTATTTCTTTCTCCATTCTCTTACCACTTGCCTTGTTAACAAATGAAACGTTAATTCTATTTTGCATATACATTATATATCATGTGGACCAAATTAGGTTTAAATGCCAATCCTTAGCTGATGATCATGGAAAATAGGTTGTAAGTTACCATGAAGGAAATTCATCTGCTGATTATTTAGCAGTATCGTGTAAAATAGCAACTTGACCAAATTTACACTCTTTTGAAAATGGTATTCCAAAGCTGTAGCATTGGTTCCTTGGGATAAATGATTGGACTGATGTTATTTTATCAAAATTGCCTGGGAGAAGCAGAGAGTTGCAAAATTATATTCTAAGTCCTCAGGCTATATCACCAATTACAATCTGTAAGTTCTCTACAATTTACAACTGGTTAATACTTGATGTACAGTCTTATTCAGTAGACAGAAATGTAAAGCAGGAGCAGGGAGAAACTAAAAAATGTAAAGAGGGTGTCTGAAAAACAGTTAGGGGTTTTTAACCAGCCTATTTCTGCTCTAAAGATCTTTGTATTTTATTAGATTTAAAATGTTATGTTTCAGAAGCCCCTGTTAGACAGTGCCAAGCAGTGCTGAATTAATGAATGCAGCTGGTGATAAATGAGCTGAGAGTTTTGTGACATACTCTGGCCAAAAGAATCTTTCTAACAATTAGTTTTTAGCTGGTTAATTGCACATCCATTTAACAAAGTCATCATTTTACAAATGCTACAAGAGTGACATAAATTTCTCCCATGAATTTAAAAATTGGTACATTAACACAACCCATTAATAAAATTACGAGTTGTAAAGATCTCCATCGTCAGATCTGAAAATCTTGAAGCACTGACAATTCACTCAGTGAAAAACATTTCCACCCAACTGAGAGAAAGTATATAAGCCAGCTGGCAAGTCAGGAAAAGTGAATCACAAAAGAAACTGCCACTTATCATCTGACAGCACCTACTTACTGTTATGGCAAAACACAACCAAGCAACTATTATACTGGTTCATATCCTGAAAGTTTCAAATTCATACAGCTTGTTAAAGATTGCTATTCTGGAATAATTTGGGTTTGCTCTCATCTGAAATCTGAAGGTACACTAGACATTAGCAGCTTGCGTTCCCCACTAATGTGTTCCAGAAGCCTACAGTTTTTAACTTGACCATCTCAACTCTTGTTAAAGTATTCACAATCATCCTTGTAAATGTCTTAGATAGATCACATTCACCACATTACATTAGCCATACTTTTCAAATAACATCCTTTTTAATCCAGGCAAACATTCAGAGACATAATTTTCCGCCACACTGATGCCTTAGCAGACTTGGGCATAAAAAGGATAAATGTGTCTGAAAGTAGCTGACAGAAGGGTTAAAATTGTGTTTGAGTTCATACTCAATACAAACAAAAAATGCATATAAACATAAAAAATCCATATATACATATAAACAAAATATTATGGGAATAGTAGGCAAGAAATAAGGCCATGGCTCAGCAAAGCAGTTAAGTGTGTGTTTTAGCACTCTGCCTCTTATAGGATTTAGGCACCTGTTTAAAGTTAAACACATAGTTAAATGATTCACTTAATGCAAATAGACAGTGAATGGAGACCTAGAAAGGTAAATCTCTCAAGTCCTTCAGTCTTGGGTTTCTGAAGCAATTTCATATTATTTTACTCATGGGGCTACTTTGATAAGCTTCACTGCAGTCCCCAAGTCCATGGGACATTACCTCCTCGTTTAAAACCTAATATCACTAAATCAGTCTATAACCACCCAACTCTTCTACATGGCTGGCCCAAGGTACTTCAAAGTCATGCTACATAATAAGACACATCGGCCAAAATGGACCTTGAAAAAGCTTTTTTTTGATATTATTACGGTCAGTCATGTAAGTCATGCAGCAGTGTTTCTATTTTCTGAATGGATGAGGACCCAAGATTCTCCAGCATTACAAAATCAGCATCCAGTTTCATTATCTGCTCTTCATATAGGAAGCTTTGAAGTCTGCTTTCAGTGAAATTTTATGAGAAAAGCTTTATTTGAGGCTCAAATATCCTTAGAAACAGAGCACAAAAGGAGTACAAATGTAACTGATGAAAATTTGTTTAAATCTCTGTGTAACTATACAAGAAAGAAGCTGTTTCTCTGCTCCAATAGTGTAACTACTTTATGCATTATATATGAAATACCAATTTGACCTAGCTATCACCTGAGAGAAGCTTCCATTCTATTTCTCTAGAAATACTTATTTATTCTAGAGAATCATGGATGAATTCTGATTATCCTAATACTTGTTTATCAAGCTAATTCTGTCATTAAACATCACTTAAAAACAGAGTGCAGTTGACAGGCACAAAGTCTGCTCACAAATCTGTGACTTTTCAAGCAAAAGACAGCCCCCTCTAATTTGCAAGGTAGTAAATCATTTGAATAATCTGGGGCACAGGTCTGAAGAAACACCCTATGAGATTTATACTTTTCTTTTGTAAGGGAGTGAAAAAGCAACCATTTTTCTGCAAAGATGGTTGCACTTATTTTATACTCGGACCTATTTTTGCTCAGATCACATTTCCCATCTTCTGTCCCTAGATGGGCAAGATCAGTTGCTAAAGGGCTAATCACTCAAAATTACAAGGCAGGCCTCCTGCCGGATGAAGCTTAGCTGGCATCTATAGACAAACACAAAATAAGAGGCTGAAATGAAATCTTCCTAAGAATGAAATTACTCTTCAGGTCAAAAACTTTGCCGCTCAGATTGAGGTTAACCCTGACAGATAAATGCAACAGAAGATGTTGCTTTGAATTATGCTTCTTTACACCTCATGAAAGGGGCTGACACCATAATCCAAACAGTCTATTTCAAGAAATAATGGTTCCGTGTACCTATACAAAGTATTAATAGAAGTTCGCACCATTTCAAGTCACACTGAGGTAGTTCATAGGACAGCCCATATTCTGGTCCAGATGACAAGGAGTACAGTACCCTTGTCTCTTCCAGGTACTTCACAGATATGTTAGAGTCAGCTACCTCAAATACATGCATTATTCCAAGTATTTCCTACAAATAAAAATAAAACCATTGCAGAGTCCAAAGTAAACATATCTGCAGTGTTTGAAATCTTAGACACCACTGCTCTGTGTTGCAAGAGTGCTAAACAGAAGGTTTTGTAACTTGGTGAGCTGCCCCTTTGCTGAGTACAACATTTGCCTGGGAAATGACAGGCAGGCTTAAAAATAAAATAAAAAAAAACCCAACACAGCAGAAACCAGGAATACACACGCTATGCTTTT
>VWZG01003873.1:0-89501 GCA_013396735.1 Grallaria varia
AGTAGAGATGAGCTTTGGTTAGGTGACCATTTCTATGCCCCTCTCCATGCAGAGCAAGCAGTGCTCTCCCTGGAAAAGGCTGCTTGGTCATTCAGGATGCTGCGGAACTAGACTGTCATCTCTGGGTCAGTCTTGGGTGACCAATGTCCTGAACCGCCTGCATAGAGGGTTGGGTCTGTGGCTTCCAGTGCACCTTACCACCTGGCATTTTGTCCTTCACCTGTAGCTACAGGGCTTTGCCAATATGGGTGAATCCTTCGAGCCTGTGCAGTAGATTTTTTAGGTGAGGCGCAGCATGCGCAGAACTGGTCCCACCCTTTAGTCCTAAGATTCATCTGCCGGGGCCTAGTAAGCTTGGACAGTGGTCATGAAGTCCTCAGGATGTAGATTTAGTTAGAGCACCCTTCTCTTAGATGGATGACCTTCCAGGGCTAAGTGAGCTCCATCTGCCCGGGATTGGAGTTAGAGTTGTCCTTCTCCTAGGATGGTTGCCGGAAGGCTAGCGAGCCCATCTTGCCCATGGACACATTTTGTCTGACCCTTCAGAGGAGACCTGACTAGCAAGGGAGACCATATACCACTGCCAAGCATAGCTCATGACCTCATAAGGGCATGCAAGCTTCTCCCCTGCGACAAGGGGGTGTCCATGGAGAAGAGACCTAGATACATACTCCTGAATAAGTAAGGAAGCAGCAAACTCCATTAGGTCTGCAAACTCATTAGCATCTGCCTCAGAATGAGACATATCATTGCCCTCCCTTTAAATTATATATTACTGTTTTAGCAGGCTCTCTATCTCCTGATATTATATGTGCCACAATATTTACTTATCACATCAGTTATGATCATTCCTAGTTCCTGGCTTCCAAATAACATGAATTCAGTTAGTTTAAGAAAATTCTTGCTCTTCAAATTTGGAAATCTCTGTTGGGTGCTTCTTCCACATTCTGTGTTCTGCACAGTTTTTTATTAATCTGTTCCGCTAAGAAAAACAGTTGTTAGTTAGCACCCTGGGAGTGGAGGTGTCCATCCATGCTCATCCAAGCAATGCTGCTGATCCATTGCTCATCAATGTCCAACATTGTACATAGCTGGCAGTTTCAGAGTTTATGTTCCATCTCCTCCTGAGACCAGACTTCAACAATTTTTCTCAGCCACTAAGTTCGACATGGTGATATGTTTGAATTTGATTTTGGACTTTTTCCAATAGCAGGGGTTACAGAATAGACAGTTTATACAGACACTGAAAAATTAATAACAAGGTTAAGTGGTCCAGTGACTTTCAGAGTTGACATGGCTTCCTTTTTGAGTTATTTTATCAAGTCCCTTCATTTTGTTATTGACCAGTATTTTCGCCACATATCCATTACATACTTTTAGGAATATTTAATTGCATTACATTTTAAGCATGCAGTCACAGAGTGGCAATCTAGAATCTTTGAGTACATAGACACTTTGCTCCACTCCTAATTTTATTGCAGTTTTTCTGTCTCTGTGAAACACACTGTATCCATGTAGCCCTGTAGTACAGTTTTGCCACTGACCATAAGTTTTGTACTGAGTTTGTAAGGTCTCAGGACTCATGTTTGTGCTTTCTGAACTTATCCTGATCCTTCTGCCATTTTGTGTGACTTGATTTAGTAGGCAGCAATTTCTTTACTTGATCAGGTGTCTGTTGTTAATTTTTTACTTTTTTTTAAATCATTGTGTGGTACAACTCTATCTTTATATAGATAGCAGGAACAACCAGTTACTCTGGGTAGAACGGGATATTTATGACTAACACAATGATCAGTGCAGAGAATGGAGCACAACATGAAACTGTAGACTCCACACTATAAACTACTCAGTAATACTAAGTTTAAAAAAATGCATGTGTGGATCTGGATGAAATAGGGGTTAGAGATAATGAAGAGAACAAAGAAATAGCATAGGCAAGAGGCACCCTATATAGTGCATTTGGGTGCAACCTTGTGTTACAGTACAATGAAGAGAGAAAAGTGTGATTATATACCTATGAAGAGTGTTCTCTTTCTTCCTGTAAATAAGATTTTGAACATATCCATATAAATATGACATTAGAATCTATTAGAATGACAAGCAGGACTCTGAACCAGACTGCAATGAACTAAGGATGTAGTAGAAGGCTTTGAATGAAAGAAAAGTGTGTTGTTTAAATAGGAATGGGATAACAGGTTCTGCCAGCCTAAATTTTGTCTGTGGTTCAGTTCTTAGCATTATTTAGTGTAGATTGCTTTTTGTGTCAATTCTTACTGTAAAATACCTTTCACTTAGAATGAATTCCTATGAACATTTTATCCTGCTGCATGGTGTATTCTATGCCACTGTCAGTGTTTATACTGGATCATTCATTTCCTTGTGTGAGTTCAGTAAAGATGCATTATTATCATGAGATAATTTGAAAATAGTGTGTTTATTGCTTGCATTTATTTTAGAACATCAAGGCAGAAGCATTTTTGATTGATTCTCTCAATTTTCTAAACATCCAGTGTTGGGTTGCGCTTTGCAGTAATTTCTCCCTATTATTTGTATATACAAAACACTATACTTATTGTACTGACAAGATTCAAAGGAATTTCCTGTAATTTTTTTCTTCCCAAGGGAAATTGCAATCCATAGCAATATTCCACTGCTCTATTTTCATAAAAGCATTTGTCGAGAAAGTTTTTTGTATAATAGTCTATTATAGTAGATAGTTTTATTGCCAGAGATAGAGAAGCAGCAAAGTTATTCAAAACTCACAAGTGCACATTCGTTCTATCTTCCTTCAAATGAGTTGAGGAGAAAGTATTATTTATTCCCTTTTTTAAAAAGTAAGGATCCATCCCATACACAAGGAATAAAATAATTTTTAGTAGGTTTATAGTGCTCTAACTCATAGTTTGTTCTAATCCACAGAAGACATATCTGTCCTGAGGAATTATCTTCTTTCTTGACATACATGCACTACGGGAGTGCTTCATTAAAATCCCTGTGATGGAATGTTTTTACTGCTGTACAATAAACAATCATGAACTAAGCTAGAAAAACAAAACAACAGGGACCTTTTGCAGAAACTTAAGGAAAAAAAGAGAGCTTATCGCCTTTGGGAAAAAGAGTAGGCAACTCATGATGTGTTTAAGGATGTCATTAGGTCACGCAGAAAGGAAATCAGAAAGGTGAAAGCCCAATTTGAACTTAATCTGGTTGCTTCTGCTAAAGATAACAGTAAGTGTATTCATTTTTTCAACAGCAAAAGGAGGGGCAAATAAAACCATCATTCTTTGACACAAAAGGTAACACAGTTACCAAAGATGAGAAAAAGGCTGAAGTTCTTAACACGTTCTTTGCCTCAGTTTTCAACAATAAGACAGGTTGTCCTCAGCACAACTGGCCTCCTGAGCTGGTAGACAGGGGTGGGGAACAGAACAGCCTCCCTGTAATCCAAGCAGTTAGTGACCTGCTGAGCCACTTGGATCCTCACAAGTCTATGGAACCAGATGGGATGCATCCTAGGGTCATGAGGGAACTGGTGGAAGACCTCACCAAGCCACTCTCCATCATTTATCAACAGTTCTGGATCACTGAGGAGGTCCCAGATGACTGGAAGTTGGTCAGTGTGACATCCATTCACAAGAAGGTCCAGAAGGAGGATCCAGGAAACTAGAGGCCTGTCAGCCTGACCTCAGTGCCCGGCAAGGTTATGGAACAGATCATCTTGAGTTCAGTCACACAGCACCTACAGGATGGACAGGGGATCAGATCCAGCTAGCATGGATTTAGGAGGGGCAGGTCCTGCCTGACCAACCTGATCACTTTTTATGACCGCCTGACCCACCTGGTGGATGAGGGGAAGGCTGTGGATGTAGTCTACCTGGACTAGAGCAAAGCCTTTGACACCACCTCCCACAGCATACTCCTGGAAGTAATTAGCAGGTAATAGTTCTTGCAGTAGATCAGCAGCATGAAATATGTCATATCCATTTATAAGAAGGGCCCAAAAGAGTACCCACTAAACTACTGAACCCTCAGCCTAACTTCAGTCCCTGGGAAAGTAGTGGAATGAGTCATTCTAGAAAGTAGTGTGAACGAAATGAAACAAATGATTGGGAAAAAAACAGGATGTACAAATCATGCCAGACACTTTGTCAAGCCACGCCTGGATTATTGTCTCCATTACTGGTCCCCACAATTCAAGAAAGACAGACAAACTCGAAAGGTTCTAAAGGAGACCCACGAAGATATTCAAAGGTTTGAAGAACTGTCCTATGAGGCAAGACTGAAGAAGCTGTATCCCTTCTCTCTAGAGAAGGTGTTCTACAGTATTTTCTACTTCATGGGAATAGAATAGAGTATTTCAGTCATGCAGTTATGCTGCTGGTGTAAAACCTTTGGCTTATGACAATTTTCATTATGCCATTTCATTAACATATTTAGAATAGTAAAGTTACTTACAAGCACCTGCACATTCTTGGGTTTATATTTCACAATATAAATATCAGGCCATTCTACAAATCCACTTTAGATTGGTGCAAGACATTAAAAATGGTGTGGTCATCTGATAGCTGTTCTTCCTATATGAGGTCATGTCTTAAGTCTGCTGAAGTTAACTGGAATATCTGTAGAGAAATTTTTAGGACAAGTTTCTGTCATTATTTAACTTCATTCTCCTACACCACCCTGTGTACATACATTGAAGACAGTTAATTCTAGTAAACGAGTTCAAGTATACCATTTTTTGAAATGCATGAGACCAACTGGGAAGAGATAAAAATCATTGTTGAGTGAGGAAAATGTCTTGATATCTTTCATAACAAAGTCATAGTTTTTTGGCACAGTAAAAAATTGTATTTTTCAGCTGTCAATGATGATTCAAATGGAGAAGAAAAAGAGTTGAGGCAATCATTATCATTGAATCACTGCAGTTTTAAAACTACAACAACAATAGTTTATTTACTAATTTCTTTAACAAAAAGTGAAATATTTGTGAAAGAATGTGTTCTAGCTGGCTTCCTGGCTCTGCATTTTCCATTTACAAAATAAAAGGGAAAACTATTCTGAAAGCAAATTTTGTTTTTAGGAAGACAGCATTCTGTCTGAAAGCATTATATCTACATCTTGTAACTTTTCCCTGAAGACCTGCACATTACATTTAAGGTAACTTCTTGATCAGTAATGAGGATTATTTTGCAAATCTGCATCACCATTAGACCTTTTGCCATATGGAGGTGACTCCATTCTCACCCATGAGGAATAAAGTCTGTCGTGAGTGCTGTCCCAAATTCTCATAATCTTTAACAAAGTTGGATGAATCATAAACAGCTGTCCTCTGTCTTTTGAACTGCCATCTGCTGCAACTGGCTGGAAGATTGCTGGCTATTTCTGTCAAAGCGTGTAAACTTCTTTTCTGAAAAGCCTATTCTTTAGACAGCTTGTGTTAAAGAGTAGCCCTGGAAAGACAGCAGCTGCTTTTTCAAAGCCTACCAGGGCTCTTCTTCAGTTAATTATTTTCTTTTTAGTCCTTTCAGGATGAAAACTGGTTGCTGTTCTCATTCATCCTGAAAGTTTTAAGAACTGTCCAGGTTGTGTAATGAGGATTCCTTCACAGCCATCTTCTGCTGTGTGGTTCACTACTGTTGAAACAGATGGAGTCATAACAGCTCTCTGAGTTATTCTTAAATTTGTTCAATGTAATTGATGAATGTTTGCATGTGTTTGATGTGTTTTTTTTATCCAGGGATCATGCCTAGATAGGCAACTAGATAGTTGAAGGAGCTTAGCATGTACTCTGTAAAATAAGCTCATAAGCATTATGGTAAACAGGCACTTTTTGTGAATAGTATGCTTGTGAATAAGTCCGTGCAATATCAACCTTCAAAGCAAGACCTTTCAAGAGACACTAACTTTCTAATTTTAGCATGTACCTGAAATATTTTTAAGTTTTGGAACTTTCCCTATCTTTTATCGTTCTGTATGAAAATTCTTACCAATTACAACATTCTTATTTCACCAAGTCTGGGAGACATTAGCTTTAGGTTGCACCCATGTTTCTGGTTATCCCTCTATATAGAGAATGCGATTTCTGTAGTCTCCCCTCTTCTTTCTTTTTCTGATTGAACACTATAAATTACATGCCAGGGAAAGACAAATTACAGTGATGTTTTAATTGTGAATAAACTTATTTGTCATAAAAATTGCCAGTCCCTTCAGAAAATTTGTTTGTGATGAAAGAAATCACAACTGCTACTTAAAAGCTTATCCTCAGCTTTCAAATAGCAGATGCTCTGAATAGCACAGATCCTCTGTTCTTTTATCACAGAAGTATTGTGCTGTGGTCGAGTGACTTTGCAGAGCTATCTGTTTCATTTTCTGAACCCAGGGAATTACAGGTTATCACTTGCAAAAAGCATAGCTTGGACACCATTCCCTCACATCAAAATGGACCACTCAGCCAAAAAGTTGATTCTTTACATCAGGAGAGTACTTCAAGGGGCTTGAAACTCACTTTATTTTTAATTTCTAACCCGGTGCATTATTCTGCATCACTGTATCTGCTTTTCTTTTCTCTGGTTTAATTTCAAGTCTGCTTATAATAGAGAACATTCATGTGACATGTATTAGGCAAAACTGAAAGATTTTAAATGGGATATGTTAATGTGTATCCTCCAGTTTTCCACACATGCTTATGTATCTGTCAGTCCATTTATCAATCCATCCATCCATTCCATGCATCCATCCATGATGATGGAAGTAAATACACACATCTTGGAAAGAGAAAGTTGTGCCTTTCCCATATTTACAGAATATTATTGCATTTGAATGTGATTCTGAGAGATCAGAGTTCAGAACAGTTCAGGATATTTCATATCGTATTACAAAACACAGGTTATAAGTGGCAATTTCTATCCAATATTCATATTCATAGAGGCATACAAGGTTTTATGTAGGGAAGCTTTTGTAATACATTTGAAATAACAACAGTAAAAGTAAAAGCAAATATATCAACATGTGAAAAAGAGATATGATCTGAAAATGAAAAATCAAGAAAAGAGATGGCAGAGAAGTAAAAATTAGTTGTGAATTAATAACTAATGAAGAATGGAAAGAATATATTTTGAAATTTTGTAGTATTTCTTCTTCTTATTCATAATTCTATGTTAGCAATGTGAATCATTTATTCCAGGGCCAAAATCAATTTGTTTTTCCATTGACAAAACATAATTGCAGACTTTCTGAATAAAACTTTTCATATTTTGTTCAAAGGAAACAGCAACAAAGAAGATAAACATTTGCAAGATATCACAATTATATCTTTAACTTTGTAAGCTCTTTCATGAACCCCCTTTCACATATGACTGACTAATGTTTAGACATGTTAAAAAAAAAACAAACCACTGGAGTGGTCTCAAAGTTCTTTGCAGCAGCTAATGAAAAGAGTTGTTTCTGACTCAATAGATTTGGGACAGGGAAAGGGTAAAAGAGGGTGATTGGGAGAACTGGATGTCATTTGAAAGCACACCAGACTAGCACACCCAGAAGGAATGCTGCTGAAGTAGTGACCAGAAGCAATGAAAAGTAGAACTAACCTAACCAACCAATTGTTCTGGTTTTCCTTAATTGTTATTGGGCAGAGAAGAAGTTCCTCCCAAAGCTCAGTTACTTCCTCATGTCCTGAAACCTAAGAAAAGGTATGATAATGTGCTGAGACCATGAGCCACAGAAAGCTGTTACTGGGTCCAAGGTAATTTTTGCAAACCTCAGCAAAGTCAGAAGTACCTAAACTCCTACCAGCAGCTTGAATTTACTGGGGCTGCTGCAATAGCCTTCAGCAGTCCAAATCTAATATTATTGAAATGTAACATCAGTATTAGTTAATTATATTCTCACCATCACCCCATAGCCTACCTAAGCAGATGTGAGAGCTTTTGTTTTGTTGGAGGAAAACAAGACTGTAGGGGGATAATTAGCAGTAATAAGTTTAGACTTTAGGGCTTCACAGTGAGTATATCTGTGTTTCTGCTCATTTATTGTTGCTACTAAAGAAAGAGAGAAATGTTCTACCTTCAGGTCAAACAGCTCCAAGCTTTTCACAGCCTCCTGCTACTTTCTCTCCTACCCTGAGCACGGTGTGTCTCTGAAGCACAAAGCATCAAGTTCAGTTGTAACTCTTCACCCAGGTGTGTTCAGAGTTTATTGGTGGTGATGACCAGCACATGTTAACAATAATATCCTGTTGCTCCTTCCTGCAGAATTTCATCAGTGTCTAGAGAATTCTTTAAAATGGCAGATTTTTTACAGTTTCAGTGTTGTCAGAGTATCCCGACAGAATTGAGACAACTGGGTAAAAACACACATTTTACCATCTCCTATTGCGTTGAAGTAGTTTCTAAAGCTTCAAGAATATTAATGTTTTTACATAAGTATTCATTTCTTCCTCTCAAGCGCTGTGTTGATAAGCTTTTTAGATTAGGAGATAATGTAAAGGACTTCAAAGGCTTATGCAGGCATTCCCACTTGGCTTCCTGAATACAGCTGGGAGTCAAACTAATTGGCAGTCTGCAGTGAGGCAATTAGCCACAGGATGAAGCAAAATGGAAACACAGACCTAACATTATATATGCATCATTACTTGAATATGTACTTTGTTTTGTGTGAGTGAAACTGCTATCAGAGTGTTAAGATACTTTCAATACACAAATAACAGAAATTCATCTGGAGGGGAAAGGGCTGAACACTCCATTTGTATTATGTAGACAAATTGGCCATCTAGGTAGAGAAAAACTACTATTTTTAAAAACCATGTATTCCAACTACAGACTTCTTACATGGTAAACTAGCACTAAAGAAGGGAACTGAGGGAGGTTCTGACCTTGATCACACAGTGAAAGGCGAACTAACTATTGACTTCCATTACATTTTTCTGTCTTTCTTCAGAGGTTAGAATTTAATTCAGCTCCATTATAATCACATCATGGTCAGACAGAAAAAGTGTTAAATAAATATTTCTTAGGCAGATACTGGCAGTAAGATAACAAGATTGCTTTTTTTTCTTTTTTCTTCCTCCAAGTTCATAGAGGCAGCAGCAAATGTACAAAGAGTAAAAGCCTTATAAAAAATAAAAATGGTGCCATTTAGAGTGGCAGGTAAAACAATCTGAAAATTTCTTAGAATCATATCATAGAATGCTTTGGATTGGAAGGGACCTTAAAGATCACCCAGATCAAATCACCCTGCCATGGGCAGGGACATCTTCCACTAGACCAGGTTACTCAAACTGCCACCCAGCACGACCTTGAACATCTCCAAGGATGGAGAGTTCACGACTTCTCTGGGCAACCTGTTCCAGTGCCTCACCAACTTCATAACAAAGAATTTCTTCCTTATATCTGTAAATCCAGAAAAGAAAATCTGAAAGTAGCTTACAGCTGGGAGTAGGAGGACTGAGGTTTAGCTCAGGTGAGTATACACCAGATCAGGAGCAAGAACTCCCTACAGTCTCAATGTAGAGTTTAAAGTGTATTTCACTCTTGCTGGTTCTCCTCAACCTGAACCTTCAGTAGTTCACCTCAAAGAGAAGATATGGTATGAGCCATATTCTGCCTGTTTAAACACAATGAAATGTATGTTGATGAGGTTTTGCACTACTTCATGGTGGCAAGTGAAATTATGACCTTGCCGTCATCAGGAATATAACCAGGTTCATTAGGTATTATTCCACATCTAGTTTGGAATTGCCCTCAAGGGGCCACTGCATTTTGAAATCAAACGGCTGTAATCCTAAAATAGATATTCTTCTCATGAAATGACTATGCATTTCTGAATTATTTACTTTTATTTCAAAGCAGAAAACCTATAGGGATTACACAGAGAGAGCCAAGCTGGTTACTTACTACTGTGTATCATTAATATCCTAATTGCATTTTCCCACTCACTTTTCTCCCCTGAATTGAATTTGGTCTGTTTTACAGTGTTGCTAGGGAAATCTGGTAGAGCATTGGCAGTCATTTCTTCAACTTATGGCTTGCCCCATGGACTAAAGTTATCTAGAACAGGACAATTCAGAGGGAACACCATGGTGGGGGATCTGATGTAGATGTAGTGCAATCCTGTAAAAAGAAAATTAGTTTAAAAGTACTGAACTCTTTATGCATAAGTTACTCTAGAAACAGAGTTCTTTGCAGCAGCTTATGACTTTATATTAAATTATGTCTCCCTCCCTTGGTTGCTGTTTGTACTTAGGATATAAAAGGACATTTAGGAGGCCTACAAGGAAACTGTAGAGAGACTCTTCATCCGAAACTGTAGTATGAGGGAAAAGGAGTAATGGGTTCAAACTGAAAGAGGAGAAATTTAAGTTAGCTATAAGGAAGAAATTCTTTACTGTGAGGGTGGTGAGGCATTGAAACAGTTTGCCCAGAGAAGCTGTGGATACCCCATACCTGACAGTGTTCAATGCCAGGCTAGATGGGGTTTTGAGCAACCTGATCTAGTGGAAGGGATGCCTGCTCAGGGCAGGGAGGTTGGAACTAGATGATCTTTAAGGTCCCTTCCAACTCAAACCAGTCTATGATTCCATGCCTGACTGAAAGTTGAAAGGGTTTGACAAAAATCCTATGAGAAAATAACAGAAAGATCAGACAGGAAACATTTTGATGAAACTAAACCATTAACATCACTGTAGTTCTGAGGTACCTCCTGTTTAAGCCCTCTAGTTTTGTCATTAATCATGCCAGAAAGACATTGGTTCTGCCACTTCACTGGCTTTTCAATAACAGTTCAAAGGCTCTGACTCTCCAATCTCAGACAGTTGTAGACTTGTAAAGAAAACAACTTTAAAGCATGTCTACTTTTTCTCCAATAGAAGATTTTAGTCACACCAAAGGCAATTGTTAACCAGAATTTTCAACCTGTTGGGATGACGAATAATTGCCATTGCTGGCAAAATTCTTTATTCAAGAGGTAATCTCTAATCCCTCCACACAACCATGGGTTTTGTAACAGTGACTTGCACTTTTCTAGGTTTATGCTTCTCCTAAACTATCACTGCAGTATGTGTAACAACAGCACATGTTACTAAGTCAGTCCACTCTGTCAGTTAGATCCCTTTCCATTACGTCTAATTGCATTTATTGAAAAGGCAAATATACTATTTTCATTGTGCCTTTGAAAATGTTTTATTGCACCCTGAACGCAGATACGCCATATGTGGAGTTGCACACATTAAAGGTTCCAGTGGCAGAATAACTTGTTCTACGTTTCCCCATTTAGCTTTTTAAATATTTGTTTGGATGTTTGTTTCTGCAGTGAGCAGGATTTAAATTGATATACAAGCAATAATGAAGCAATAAAGTGTTCTCCTGTGTAGAGTTCATACTGCATTTAATTGGCACAATGGAGCAGTTTATGGCAAGTATTCTTGGGTGTGTGCTGCAGATGTTTCTAGGTAACCTTTAAAAGGAGTGGGAAATACAGAAATTTCAGATTGCTGCCTGTGCTTTACGAGCATATTTTACAGGAATCTATAGAGATGAGAATGACATTATTGCACAAGAACAGACCACCATTTATATGACTCAATGGGAGTCCAATAAACCCCACAGTCACAGTGCAGCTTAGTATGAAAATCAAGTTTGACTTTTGCAGGCACAGAGACCTACAGAAAATCAGCAGTGGAAAAAACATATAGGAAAAAATTAAAGCCAAGGTTAAAAGAAGGAATACTGAAGTTAATTAAGAGACAGGGTAAGAGAATACAGTATTTGTAATATTATTCTAAAGTACAAAACAGTTATATATATATAGGTATGTATACATTTATAATGTTGTTATGTTCTTAAGACTTTATAAATGCCATGCCCTTGCTGATAACTACAGCTGCTTAAAACCAGCTCTGGAATTGAATGAATGAAAATTTTGCAACACTCTATCTTTTTATTTCCATTGCATTGTGGTCAGAACTGTTAGTAACATCAATTTAACTTATCTGAAGTCCCTAGAACTCACTAAACTTGAAATTATAACAATGGCTGAGATATCAGCAGAGAAGATCCCCAAATGGAATTGTCTGGATGTCTCAGAAGAGCTGTAAAACTCTTCAGGTTTTGTGGGAAGGTACCTTGCGCGCGACAGGGTGGTTGGATCTAGATGATCTTTAAGGTGCCTTCCAACCCAAACCATTCTATGATTCTACAAGTCAGATATCTAAACATAGATATCTAGTGCCCTATTATTTATCATTGGAATTGTCTTCTTGGAGAGAATGGGTTCAGTTTCCTTAGTGTTAGCAAGGATTTGAGAGTGGGTTTCTCATGTTCTTTGGGTGCTTTTATATGAGTAGGAGGGGAGGTGAGTAATGCATGCATCTATCTCTGTATTTTCTTGAATTTTATTACAAGTGTTGCAAAAAAACATTGCTGCCAGAAAGCTAAGGCAATACATTAAGAATTTCTAAAACATTTTGCCTCTTTTATTCCAGCTGTAACTGTAAAAGGTTTTATACATATAGGTTGCAATCACAAATTTGAATATGCAACTTGATTAGAAAAGGGATTGAATAGGGTTAGGCAGTAGGAATTGAATTTTCTTTGACAGCAACTGCAGACATCCATTCCGTCAATACTGAGGTTTATGACTGAACCTCTCTCTGCATTATTTTGGTTCTGCATGAGCATACACTAACCAGCTAGGTCAACTGAGTGCTAAACGTCCTGGCTTCACATTCCTCCTTTCGTTTAAAAAGTTGAAGCATGCTTTATTTCTGTCACTTGAACACGGGCAGTAGCTGCCTCTAGGGTGAACAATGATAAGTGTTACACATTGCTGGCTCATTTACAGAGTGCAACAATTAATGCTGTATTTTCTCTTGTGCTGTTTGAGTTTTATCTTTTGTTAGAGGTAAACTTATCCTCTCATGATGAACGTTTTTTCCCCTAAGGTCTACTGTACTGATGCTGATTTTCCCTCCTTAAGATCTTCAACACCTGAATCATTTAATGTACATTCATTTCCATGGGCAAAAATTAGACATTTTTAAATAGAAAATTGTCTAACTTTTTTTTTCTCCCTTCTCTTGTAAATCATCACATTCTATATTTAGTATATTCATTGAATATACTCTATGTATTCTGTTTAGAACTGCACTTCAGTCTGTCTGGCCAAGGACTGTAACTTAGAGGTAGGATCCCTGGGTTGGATTGACATTAATTAGATGTGACAGCCACCCAACATTCAGGTTCAGCACAGATCCTCCAAGTGTCAGGAGCTCAGCACGTTACAGCAGGAGCTTCTGCCCTTGACAGCAGAGTGGTGAATAGTAATCTAATATGCCTGAAAAGGAGTTTGCAATATTCATTGCTTAAAATTGATGGGAGAAGTACCATCTCATTAAGAGTGGGATTCTTTAATTGCTACTTGCATTTTTAATGTGATAAGTAAGACTCTAGCCCACATTTCAGCAAAGAGTATGATAATGCAGGAGTGATAAATGTGTGTCTCTGAGAGTCTGCCATACATCCAGCTATGCAGAACAGGCAACTCAGATAGATGTTAAAAATGCCTCTGCAGGAACACGGACAAAAACGCCTCAGCAGGAACTGCAAGCACAGTCAATTTAAGGCCCCATAGGCCTGATTCAATGAAGTGTTTGCACGTATCATGTCTGGAGATGTCTCTAGATTAAGTGTGGGCTCTGGGTCTTCATAAAATCACTGAGGTGTGGCTTTCAAACTAAACACATTTAAGGGCATTGAGAACTGGGTTTGGGGGGGAATGAGAGGATGAAAATTATGAGAGTATAAAGTTTGGTATCTTGATTTAGAATAGTACTCAATTTTAAACACAAGCCCAAAGCACTTTTCAGCACAGGATGTGTGGGATGAATCCATGCATTACAAAGTATGGTATAATGCGTGGTGGAGTGTGACATTAACAAGAGAACACAGCTGCTTAGCACTTGAAACAAGTGTTTTAATCTTTTAATTCCAGCATTACTAACGGTCTAAAGCTTTGTGGGTTGGAATCGTTTCTTGCACTCTAGACTGCTTTGTTTTCCAAACCAAAGCTAAGGAAAGTAAACCAAAAATTGGTACAAGAAAGACAGCAGCACACCTTCTTCTATTAACATTGGCCAAAACATCTAATCTTGTGTTAACAATCCTGGTTAAAATAAATATACACAAGGAAACATGACTGAGTGGAGGACAGTACACAAGGTGCAACTCTACTAGTGCAGAACTACTGAGCTTTTGCTTTTCCATGAAGTGACGTGTGATTAAGCAAATGGAGCCACACTGGGAAAGAAGACTAGACACACATCTTCCTATGGGACAGGGCGTGGAGGATTTGTTTTTTTCTGGGTTGAAATCAAGTTGAACATAACACATTAAGGGTAAAGCCCCTTGTCAAGTCTCTGTTGCCTCTTCTGGTAGCAGTGACTGTCTCATAAGGTGTATTGACAAAGACAGATATCCTTTTCCTCATGAAACTTGTTTCCAAACTTTGTTTCTTTCTGAAGGTTTCTCGTCCCCCAAAATTCAAATGTAATATGTCTACAGGAAGGCTCTTGGGTCAGTGGTCGAAGGGGTGGATGCAATCCAGATCCATCCAGGTGGTGGTGGGAGCCCCAGGTGTTGAGGGAAGCCCCAAAACTCAGAGTAATATATGGCCAGGTTAAGGTGGAAACGTCTCCTTTACCTGGCCTGGTGCAGGGAGTTTTACACTGGATTATGTAATGCTGTGAGTCTCAGAATACTTTGGGAGTCTTTGACACCTTATAAAACATTGTATCTGTCTCTTACATCAGCACAGCTGAGTCCATTATGACCCATTATGGCTCATCAAAGAGAGATGGATAGTTATCACAGCTGAGTCGACTTTGGAAGGAAAAAGAAACACAAACCCACCTCATAGGATTTGCCTCTTGTTTAACACCCAGCTTGTAGCCTGAGGTGTCAGATGTGCAGGCCTTCAGCCCCTGGATGGTGTAGTCACTCTGCACATTATTAGCAAAGCACTCTGCTGATTGAGCCATGAGCACCAATAGTCCAGTCTCTTACCGTGGTCACTGCAGGTGGTCAAATGTTTGAGTCATTAAGCCTCAGCAGTTCAGTCTCTTTAAAGAAGGTAAAACACCAAAAAGCCAAAAAGGCATGTTTGATGAAAAGAAAATGTGTATACCAGAATTTTTGTGAAACCCAGAGCAATTGGAAATAAAAATGTTCCTCTGGTTAAAACCTGTGGTGACTGTAGCTGAGATCAATGCTGCTCCATGCCCTAGAAAAATATGTCTCAGATGCCAAAATATCCCTTCTCAGGAGGGAAACTGGAAAGAGATTTCTGTAAGTTTTCACCCTAAACAGCCTTGCACATGTTACTCTGTCATATAAGGAGATTTCTCTTCGAACTCAGATGGAGAGGTTGTGGACTCCCTGTCCCTGGAGGTGTTAAAGGCTGGGTTGGATGGGGCTCTGAGTAACCTGGTCTAGGTGGAAGGTTTTCTGCTCATGCTAGGGGGTTTGGAACTAGATGATCTTTAAGGTACCTTCCAACCCAGATTGTTCTATGATCCTGTAACCTAGGGGTAGACAGACAGAGTGAGCTGTGTGAGTGGATTGAACCCCATGAACAGACAATGAGACAGCAGTGCCTTTTCTAGTTTAACGAGGGCAGAAAGAAAAACCTTTTGGATTAATCGATGTGATTAATGTCATGAGAATGTTTTTTAAAAAATCCCACGATGTTTCTTGCTGCTAAGACACAGTGGGAGTTAAAAATCAGCATTTTAGTGTAGCTTGGTAGATCACTTACCATGGCAGCATTTCTTTTTTGTATGCTTTATAGATGTTTTCCTTTCAGCATGTCTTTTATCTTACTGAGAAAACCACTGTATTTTACAACAGTAGGTTAGATTGTTCACTTGTCTAAGTGCACAAGTATTTCCTGAAACATAATTTGTAAACATCTGATTCACTGCACACAACACACATGCATATAAGATATTTCATTATCAGAAAACACTCTGATCTAACATTTTAGTGCAATTCTTATGATTCTGGTAGGAGGACTAATAAAACCAAATAATTTCAGGGAACTATCCACAGTACCCACAAAAAAATGTTTTTCCCACTAAGAAGGCTCAAAAAATATTTTATATAACATAGTGAATTATTCATTTTATTTCAAATGCCTCTTAAGAGTAGCTCCATTATGAGTCCTGCAATACACTGAGTGATAAATATTAAAGACACTTACAATTGAAATAAAATCCAACTATAAATTAAATGTGCAAATTTACTGCTGTCACACTTGTGTGGCCTCATCCTTCAAGTGCAGTCAGTAATTATACCACAAATCTGTTGAAAGAAGACTTCTAACTTTCAATTAACACCTTTTAGGAATGCCTTCATTGTTTAAAGTCAAAATATAAGATCCCCACATAAGCAGGCTGTAAGTTCACCTACTGAGTAACACTGTTGTGTTTGGGCAAGAGCAACCCTTGAGTCTCTGAAGAATTATCAGATTTGTGAACTTTGAAATTGTTGCAGATACATTCTTAAAATTACTCTAAGAAAATTAGTACTTTTGCCATTTCTTTCTAATTCATTTAACATATGACTGGCGGATCGAGATGATAGAAGGGTAGTTTTCACCAGTTATAATCCAGTTCTTTCCAATTCTCTCCCTGGCGAGTCTATTGCAAGGACTTCCTGGCAGGCAGAATTCTGAGCATTGGAGAAACCACGAAGCAGGAAGATGATAAATCTGACCTAAGAAGTGATGCTGAAATGGAGGAGGAATGCAGTGAGGTTCACTATTATGCAAAATTGACTACATTTCTGTCAGATACATGAAGCATGTGGAACATTGTACACCTTCTCAGAGTATAGTTCATGCACCTGAGCTGACATTTATTCATGTAGTATGAGGACAACATGTGATTTATGAACTAATCATGAGATTAAGTGGTGTTGACACTTGTGTTGTTTCTGTGGGAAAGGGCGCTTCTTAGCCAGGATTTCCATAGAGAGATGTCTTGGAAGGTCACATAAATCAGGCAGCTGCAGTGAAGACCAATGCATGTGCTGAAAGATGACCCAGTGCAGAAGAAGAGTGGCCTGGCTAGGCAGAGAGCTTTTGCAGGAATATGGGGAGAAAAAAAAAAGCATTAATCACCTTTGGGAAAAAGGGCAGGCAACTCATGAAGTATTTAAGAATGTCTTTAGGTCACGCAGAAAGGAAATCAGAAAGGTGAAAGCCCAATTTGAACTTAATCTGGTTGCTTCTGCTAAGGATAACATAAAATGCTTTCATAAATACGTCAATAGCAAAAGGAGGGGCAAAGAAAACCTCCATTCTTTATTGGACATGGGTGGAAAATAGTTACCAAAGATGAGGAAAAGGCTGAAGTTCTTAACACGTTCTTTGCCTCAGTTTTCAACAATAAGACAGGTTGTCCTCAGCACAACTGGCCTCCTGAGCTGGTAGACAGGGGTGGGGAACAGAACAGCCTCCCTGTAATCCAAGCAGTTAGTGACCTGCTGAGCCACTTGGATCCTCACAAGTCTATGGAAGCAGAGGGGTGCATCCTAGGGTCATGAGGGAACTGGTGGAAGACCTCACCAAGCCACTCTCCATCATTTATCAACAGTTCTGGATCACTGAGGAGGTCCCAGATGACTGGAAGTTGGTCAGTGTGACATCCATTCACAAGAAGGTCCAGAAGGAGGATCCAGGAAACTAGAGGCCTGTCAGCCTGACCTCAGTGCCCGGCAAGGTTATGGAACAGATCATCTTGAGTTCAGTCACACAGCACCTACAGGATGGACAGGGGATCAGATCCAGCTAGCATGGATTTAGGAGGGGCAGGTCCTGCCTGACCAACCTGATCACTTTTTATGACCGCCTGACCCACCTGGTGGATGAGGGGAAGGCTGTGGATGTAGTCTACCTGGACTAGAGCAAAGCCTTTGACACTGTCTCCCATGTTATACTCCTGGAAAAGCTGCAGCCCACGGCTTGGACAGGGGCACTCTGGTGGGTTAAGAACTGGTTGGAGGGCTGGGCCCAGAGAGTGCTGGTGAATGGGGCTGCATCAAGCTGGCTGCTGGTCACCAGTGGTGTCCTCCAGGATTCAGTGTTGGACCCAGTCCTGTTCAAGTCCTGATGATCTTGCTGAGGCGATTAAGTCTAGCATTAGCAACTTTGCAGATGAGACCAAGTTGGAGGGGAGTGTTGATCTGATGGAGGGCAGGAGGGCTGTGGAAAGGGACCTGGACAGGCTGATAAATGGGCAAAATCCAACAATATGGAGTTCAACAAGGCAAGGTGCTGGGTCTTGCAATTCGGCCACAACAACCCCATGCAGTGCTACAGGCTGGGCACAGAGTGGGTGGAGAACAGCCAGGCAGGAAGGGACTTGGGGGTAATGACTGATAGCAGGCTGAACATGAGCCAGCAGTGTATCCAGGTGGCCAAGAAGGCCAAGGGCATCCTGGCCTGTATTAGCAATAGTGTGGCCAGCAGGGCCAGGGCAGCGATTCTTCCCCTGTACTTGGCACTGGTGAGGCTGCACCTCGAGCGCTGTGTCCAGTGCTGGGCCCCTCAGCTTAGGAAAGACATTGAGGTGTTGGAAAGTGTCCAAAGAAGGGCAAAGAGGCTGGGGAAGGGTCTGGAGCACAAGTCCTGTCAGAAGCGGCTGAGGGAGCTGGAGTTGTTCAGACTGGAGAAGGCTCAGGGGAGACCTTATGACTCTAAAACTATCTGAAAGAAAGCTGTGGTCAGGTGGGTATTGGTCACTTCTCCCAGGCAACCAGCAGTAGGACAAGAGAAGAGTCTTAAATTGGACGAGGGCAAGTTTAGATTAGGCAGTAGGAAGAAATTCTTCACAGAGGAAGTGATCGGGGATTGGAATGGGCTGCCCAGGGAGGTGATCAAGTCACCGTCCCTGAATATGTTTAAGAAAAGACTGGATGAAGCACTTAGTGCCATGGTCTAGTAGACAAAATAGTGTTAGGTCATAGGTTGGACTTGATCTCAGATGTCTTTTCCAACCTACTTGATTCTGTAAGTCTGTGATTGGAAAGGCAATCAAGCTACAATGTATAAATTGTCACAAAGTTATGACAGGAAAATGTTAATGTTCTTCAAAGAAGGTACTATTAACAAAAAAGTCCAGCCAAAAAAAGTCTGAATTGCCTCACATTTCATGTGAAAAATTTTCTCTTCTGTTCCTACTTTAGAGAATGAGATGAGGCAGAAAGATTTTCTAGGGTAAAGTGAAAGCTGAGCAAATTTTATTCATCTTGATAAATATTCCAGGTCATTTTCAACACATAGGAAAAAGGAAAAATGGTGAAATTTCTCAGGCTTGCAAGCTGTTGTTACATACTTCAAAATAAGAAAAATTACAATCCACATAATTTGACAGCTATTCTGTTAATTGCAAATTTGCTTGTACTAAAATGAACATTCTTTGTGCATGAAATATTCATATAATATGGTTCTAACCTGGTGGAAAAAAGGCTAAGTCGCTAGAAATTAGGAGACTGATTTCTAAAGGAAAGAAATGGATTTTGGTGGCTAAGGCTTTAGCTGGACTGATTGTTCAAAGGAGCTTAACATGTGGATATAATTTGCTAAAGGATTTCCCAGAGGACTAATGTGGTAAAAGAAGTCAGATGTGTTACATGATTAATACAGCTGCTTTGTCATCATAATTCAATTGGTCATCAATTAGATCAGTGTAATGGGGTCAACCACAAACCGTCAAAACTATACAGACCACAAAGGGGACAATCATTGAAACAAAGAGGGGGAAAAACACGGTGGAAAAAAAGGCAAACCTCATATCAATTTGTTGGCTGACAGAATGTATTCTTACGATAGATTGACTAGCTGAAATCTCATAAATGAGTTATGACAAGATTAACAGGCTTATAGTCATTTAGAAGTGACACCTTCTATCAAATGACCTGAAGGGGACATTTGTTGCAGCAGGTGTATTGGCTAAAATTGGCTAAAATCTCAGCTAGAAAGGGAAAATCCATCTTCACCTATTACTGTCTTTGACAAGATAAAATACAGGAAGGCAAGATATAGCAAAAAACCCCAAACAATTGACTATTAACAAAAAACAACCACAAGTTAACTGATGTCTCACTTCATCTTGTAAAAGAGAATCAAAGAAGATGCAAGCAAGACCAACAATTTTGAATATAAAAGGTAAATAGGAATATATGGACAAGAAAAGAGAAATCTAAACTCATCTTCCTCATAGAAAACCTATAGTTCATGGAGAAAAACAAGATGTTATCTCAAAATAATTAAATTTTCCTTAGAAATGTTCCTGTTAACCTAGGATTATTAGGGTGTTTTTATGTTATCTACTTTTCCACATTTATGCTGTACTCCTTCCATTTTAAAACATTTTTGCAATTAAACTTTTCTAGGTTTCAGTTTTATTTGTTGTAGGCAGACTTGTTAGAACATGTGATAATGCATCTCATCCACATTTTTGCCTAGAGGTCAGCCAAATATTTGCGCTGGTTATGTGTGCTTTTGCCACAGTCAGTGTCAAATCATATCCAAAGAATCTCTCAAAGATTCCTCCCTAAGAGAAATACCTAAACAAGTGAGATCTTCTCTTGGGATGTCTTTCTTGCTCTCCACAGTGCAAAGGGAGAAGAGGAAACAGGCTTAGATTAGAGGTCAACATCTTTGGAAACAGTAGTTGGCTGAGACAAGTCCAACTGTGACCAAGGGAAAAAGAAAATGGAAACTGAGCCAGTTGTCATGTCAGAGTCAGGTTTATTTGGTTTATGTGGCAAGATTTTAGTAGTGGTGTACAGCAGGGATAGATTCTGTGAGAAAACAAGGAGCTGTCCCCATATCAGGTAGAGCTAATTCCAGCTGGCTCCAAGATGGACCCACTGTTGGCCAAAGCTGAGCCCATCAGCACTGTTGGCACTTCAGAGAAAACTTATTTAAGAAATAGTGAAACACACTACATAGGAGCTGTGAGAGAGGGGAGTGAGAACATGTGAGAGAAACAGCCCTGCAGACACCAAGGTCAGTGAAGAAGGAAGGGGAGGAGGTGCTCAAGGTGCTGGAGCAGAGATTTCCTTGCAGCTCATAGTGCAGACCATGGTGAGGCACCTGTGCCCCTACAGCCTATGGACACCCCCAGTGGAGAAGAGATCCACCTGCAGCGTTTGGAGGAATCCACAGAGGTGGATGTGTCCCAAAGGAAGTTATGACCCCATGGAGGGTCTGCACTGCAGCAGGCCCTGATAGAAACCTTGGCCTGTGGAGAGGAGCCCATGCAGGAACAGGTTTTCTGGCAGGACCATGGAGAAACCACACTGAAACAGTCTGCTCCTGACTGGATGGGAACCTGCTGGAGCAAGGGAAGAGTGAGGAGTTGGGAGGGGCAAATACGAAATGCTATGAACCGACTACAAACCCCATTCTTCATCTCTCTGCCCTTCTTGAGGGGAGGAAGTTAAAAATTTGAAAGTGAAGTTGAGCCCAGAAAGAAGAGAGAAGTGAAGGGAATGTGTTTTAAGATTTGTTCTTATTTCTTACTATCTTGCTTTGTTATTTACTGGCAATAAATGAAATTAGTTTCTCCAAGTCAAGTCTGGTTTGCCTGTGGCAGTAATCTCTGAGTAATTCTCCTGTCCTTATCTTGACCAGTGAGCTTTTCCGCAATATTACATCCCCCACCCTGCCCTGTTGAGGAGGGGAGTGATAGAGTGGCTGCTGGGCACCTGTGTATCAGCTGGTGTCAATCCTCCACAACATGCTATGCAAAGGAATAAAAAACATTTTACATCATGCTAAGAATTAAAACAATAATCAGGATGTCAAACTGCATGGCTCCAAGTGATTACTGGAGAACAATTTTCCTAACACAAGGTACAGTATGATTTCTACAGAACAAATGTCAAAAAAATTGTTGCCAAATTACCCTGGTTTCCTATTGGATGAAGGCTTGTAGTCCCCGAAAAAGATTTCAGCTGTCTTCATTCCTTTCATTGCATTGTCTCTGAATGCACATAAAGTCTTCTCTGGCTCTTACACGGTCTTGCTGTCCTGAGATTCTTGCTGTGTGAGAAAAGCCAACCAAATGATCTGTTACAAGCACATTAGAAGATTTCTTATTAATGACTGCAATCATAGGCAGCCTAATGACTCAATTGGTTGCAAAGATTTTTGTGGTGGGTTCACCGTGGCTGAATGCCAGGTGCCCACCCAGCCGCTCTATCACTCCCCTTCCCAGGGGAGAGAGTAAGGGTGGAAACAAAAAAAAACCAGCACAAATCGTGGGTTGCAATAAGGCAGTTTATATTTGTACAAATAGCAAAAGCAGGGTGCGCACGTGCAAAGCAGAAGCAGCAACTAATCTCTACTTCCCATGTGCAGCAATAGTTAGCTACGTCTCTGAGAAGCAGGGCCCCTACACATGTGTTGGATGTTAGCAGGAAGCCATCGGAGACAATGAGTGCCCTCCCCTCCTGCTTCTTGCCCCAGTTTTTATATCTGGGTTGACGTCATATGGTATGGAATATCCCTTTGGTCAGTGTGGGTCAGCTGGCCTATTTGTGTCCCCCCCCAGGATCTTGTCCTCGACTGAACAGTGAGTGCTGCACTCAGTGGTAGCCAAAACATGGGTGTGTTATCGACACCAATGCAGAGCACTGTGAGGGTTCCTACGGGAAAATAAATTCTGGCTCAGCCAGACCCACGACAGGTTTTAATGAAGATTTCTGTGAGGCCAGTCATTCACTGATGTGTTATATGTCACTGCAAAAAATGGGCACAAGAAAAGGTGAGAAAAAGGGATCCAGCTGTTGGGTTGAAGTGTGGTCCCAGGGAGATGGAGATTTAAATACCTTACTGTGTAATTCTTAGGGTATTGGTTCATGTACTGAGTGATGGGTACACTTCAGCAGCTCAGCTGCTGAATCTTGGTATTTCTATCTTCCTCACCAAGAAAAGAGAGATACGCTTGAGTTTAATCCAAGAGGATGGTTTTTGTTGATCTTCACCCTATTAGGGTATTGCTTTTGTATAACAGCCTTCAAGAAATAGGAAAGCAACTGCACATCACCCTTGCTGTAGCATGCTGAGATTGATAGATCCTGAGAGACTACAAAGTACTGTCCTCCACACATTTTATGAAGTTATTTTAATCGGTGAGCTTTAGTGTAAAACACAACCTTCCATTGATCTATTATGTATTTGCTTTCCATTTCTTGGTTCTGTCTTAGTTTTCTGACTTTAGAAATCTGTCTAAGGGGACTGTCGTGATGTCTTTTGTGAGAAGACATCAGAAGTCTCCCCCATGTCTCATAGACTCAGTTCCACTGACTCCAAAACGTACTCACAACTGGCCAAAAATGAGCCCATCAGTGATCCTGGTGATGTATCTGTGAAAACATATTTAGGGAAAGGTATAAAATGATGCACAGAAGCTGCAAGAGAGGAGTGAAAATATGTGAGAACAGCCCTGCAGCCACTGAGGTCAGTGCAGAAGGAGGGGGGAGGAGGTACCCCAGGTGGCAGAGCAGAGATTCCCCTGCAGCTAGTGGTGCAGATCATGGCAATGTAGGCTGTCCTTCTGCAGCCCAAGCAGCTCCACAGTGGAACACAGATCCACCTGTAGCCCCTGTAGGACCCCAGACAGGACCAGGCAGATATGCCATGAAGAAAGCTGCAGCCTGTGGAAAGCCAGGGACAGAGCTGGGTCCTGGCAGGAACCTTGGCCCATGGAGGTGAGTCCACAGAGGAGCAGATGTTCTTGCAGGAACTTCCTCTCTCTAAGGAGGTTTAGCAGCCCTACAAGTACAGCTGCATACAAAAAAGCTATAGTTGTACTAAGTAAGCTGTATAGATAATACCATACGTATATATAGTATTCGTTCTATACGTACTACATTTATATTGGACTGGTTTGTACTAAAGACAAAGTTTTCAGAAATGACAGTTCAATTTGAACATTTGCTGAAAGCTGCTAATAAGCACAGGTTAGTGACAATGCTTTTGCTGAGCCTTGTTAAGTTCCAGTTTCTGGAATCATATGGATATGTGCGAATTTTCACTGCCTTTTACAGAAAAAGTTTATTCCAGTCCTTTTTTTATGAGAAAAGCTGGGAGAAGAAAATGGTATGAAGTCCTCAGTGTTCAGAAATCAGAAAAGAAGGTTTTATTGTTTTAAAAAGAAACTTATGATTCTGAAACCTGCAGAATTTGTATTTGAGGATATTTTTCCTCTTGACTTTTCAATATTTGATAAACGTTGTCAACTTTGTATTTCCTGTGTCTCCTTTGTATAACAGTAACACAACCACAGATAGCTCAGTGGGCACTGCAGGGTTCCCATAGTTCCAGAAATGAATCTATTATTACTGGAATTCTTTGATGTAGATACTTCAGTGTATCTATTCTGGAGACAAGGAGCATATACAAATCTGAGACACAGTTTAAATCTCCGATTTTTAGTGCCATTTGCAACTCTGATTTCCCCTCTTATAAATATCATCCACCCGTGGTAATCTGGTATTGCTGATGCAGCTTTATTCAAAGTGTCACAAGAAGAGTTACAATACCTTCTTGTTTCCCTGTGAATTTGAAATATTGTCTTTATTTCCTGTTAAAATTGAAATACTGTTGTTATTTCCTATGTTCCATGTTTTTTCTTTAATCATCTCAACACATTGCTCTACCATGTTTCTGGTGACAGCCCTATCCATTTGACATATGTACTTGTTCTGACTTCTACTTATTTAGTTAATAAGAGTATTCTTTCATGAATCTCCACTGCAAGAATATCCCATACTTTTCTTAACACCCAGAAGATATTTTTCAATTAATTTCTCCCTTTTTGCATTTTTAAATTTTTTTGCCCCTTAATTTCTTTATTAGGTTATATTACATCACAAATGCATTTATTTTCAGAGCAGAGGGCCAATATGCATCCAGATATATTTATAGCTTTTATATCTCTTAAATCAAACTTGACTTTACAGAAATGCAAATGCAGCTGTTTCATTTCTATTCACAAAGTTTACCTGTGATGCATCAACACACAGAGGCAATATAAAAAACCCACAGAGGATATTTTATAGAATTTATAGGACTTGCACCTCTAAATCTTAAGCTTGATTCTTAACTGTGCTTCCACAACAATCCTCAGAACACCAAGCCATGGGATTCTGGACCTGAGGTATAAGGCTCATAAAATCTGTAATGCAGCTCACTCACCCTTCATCAAGCTGTTCAGGATTTATTGAGGAAACCCGTGGCCATGTGCCTTTGTATCATGTTAGTTATTGCAGCAAGCCAGGAATGGGAGACACATATAAGTTCTGTTCTTTCTTCTCTTTAAAAAACCCCATGGGTGTGTCATGGTTTAACCCCAACTAGCAGCTAAGCCCCACATAGCCACTCCCTCACCCCCTCGCAGCATGATGAGGGCAAAAGGAATTGGAAGGGTAAAAGTGAGAAAACTTGTGGGTTGAGATAAGAACAGTTTCATAATAACAATAATGACAATAGTAATAACAATAGTGATAACAATAACACCAACAATAATTATAACAATCTGTAATGAAAAGGAAAATAAAAACCAGAGAGACACAAACACCAAGAAAGACAAGTGATGCAAATGAAAACAATTGCTCACCATCAATGGACCAATGTCCAATTAGTCCCCAAGCAGTGGCCTACCTGGTCAGTTTTTTCCTTGGTGTATTGCTGGGCATGACACCAAACAGTCTGGAACACCCCTTGGCTCAGCTGGGATAAGTGATCCCAGATTAGTCTCCTTTCAAGTCCATGTGCACCCTCAGCCTCCTTCCTGGTGGGGTAGGGCGAGGAACAGAAAAGGCCTTGACTCTGTGTAAAACACCGCCCAGGGATATCAAGACCATCCTTGTGTTATCAGCACTGTTTCTAGCACAAATCCAAAATGTGTCACTATAACAGCTACTATGGAAAAAATTAACCCCTGCCAATACCAGCACAATGAACTGAAATGCATGAAAGTGCGTGTCAAGCAGGCAAAGAAATTCAAGTCTTTGCCCTCTTTCCAAGTGAGTGCTTTTGCTTCCAGATTAGATAATCTTTTGAGTAATGCAGTCTAAACCTGGTCTCACAATGCATAATTCTAGGAAGGAAACAGTTCTATTGCTTGCTCCGCCTCAAGGCAACATGAGATGGGGCTTTGAACCCGTAGAAAGAAAAGGTTGAACATTTTAACCAGTGAGTTATTAAATTTAAAAGTGGGTGGCAGAAGCACTTTGAAGTTGTTGTTTAAAAATTCATAATGAGGAGCTGTGTGGGAGAGGAATACTGAGAATTAATTGACTACTAAGCAGCTCAGTCTTGTCAGCACAGGGGCATTCATGAGCATGCCAGGAGGCAGAGCTGAGGCACTGCAGAGCTGGATGTCTTGGGGCTGGTAGCTGCCTTTGTGTTTTCAGGACTGCAGTGATGGATACTGAACTGTGCCTTCCACTGAGTGTTTATACCCCATTTCAGATCCAGCTTTCTTTAAAGAGTTCAATCACTGGTTGGTGAGACTGCATCTAAAGTCAAATGGGGCTGCGCTATTAAAGCACAGGTGACACTTCTCAGGAGTTGGAAACTGCTGACTTGCATGACATGTGGTACCCATTTCCATGTGCTGGATTTACCAGGAGACAGGAGTAATGTCTTTTTCACATGCATCCTTGAGCTGAGGCTGTGTGGCAGCAGTCCTTTTTTCCACTGGGCAGGAACCCAAAGCACCGCCTGGAGCTGGAATTTCCCCTGAACCAGCACAAAAGATGATCTCTAGTAGAGAGGATTTGCCACAACATCCCAAGCCCCCAGCGACATCAAGACATGATATTTCCAGGCATGCTGCTCTGCATTCCCACACCAGACTGCAGCTTATGGTGTGAAGATGGAGGGTGACTCAGACGGACAATGCATGTGAGCTTATCAAGATGGAAACCCTAAAATTATGGCCATTGCTAAATGAATAAACACTGCAGGAACGGGCATATAAAATGGGTAGAGAAGATCTAGTGAACATGATAAATATTCATCTAGTTTTATTATGCTAGTCATAGACTCTGCAATATTTCCAGACACTATCTGTATCTTTCTCAATGTTTAGATTATAAGCCTCTTTGGGAAAGAGCATTTCACTTTGCTCTGTTAGTCTAATATCCGTACTTGGATAGGGATGGGGACCGGAGGAAGAATTATAGTTCTTGGCCTTGAAGACCTTAGGACATCAAAGGCTGCTACTGTAATGTCTGATTATTAATGCTGATAACTATGAGACCTATGACAGGGCAGACTCTTATCCCTACTTCTGCCAATTTTCTCTATTTGTGTAGTTTTCATCAGTCTCAGGCCACCCTTCTCATCAATTTCCCTGAAGGCTTTCTGCTGTCTGTCTGTCCTGGTTCAGCCAGGACAATGTTAACTTATGCAGTAGTCAGCAGGGGTTCTGGCCAGGACCTCGATATTATTTGATACCATCTCATGTCATGGGGGTGGGGGAAAGGAACTCCCTCTTCCTGTGAGAAATGGGCTCCTTCTGGTCAAGAAAATGTGGCACATGGAATGGTCTGATAATGTTTATTGTGGGGAGCTTTTCCATGTAAGTTGTTTCTTTGTCTTATACCTTTTGTTATTAATATTGTTGTTACTGTTCATTTTCTTATCACATTGCTGTTTCCATTGTTGTTCATATCACAGACTGTGATCTTTACCTTTTGTGACTCCAATTCTCCTCTCCAGACTGCCACAGGATGGGAGGGGGTAGAGGGGAAAGGAGGGCTGACAGAGAGGCATTATGGTTTTCGAGGGAGTACTACATTGGGGAGTACCATTCCTAAACCACAACACTCACTTACTCTCCAAAGTATCAATATCAGCATGGCATTTTCTAACCCTAAACAAGGTACTTGTGAAGTGAGTCTAGTGAATTCCATCGCCACTGGGATTTTTGAAGTCTGTTATCTCAATATTGTCCCAGGAAAGCATTTTTTTATGGGCCTAAAAAGATAATGTGAGACACATCAGGTTTTCACAGAGTCAAGGATCTTTCAAGGTCCCTCTGGATGGCATTCCAACCCAAAGTATGTTATGATTCTATATGCCATGCCATGTGACATCTTGTTCAGCCACAAACTAGCGGGAAGGTTAGCAGGGCAGGGTTTCTGCTTGGTGACTGTCTGGGCATTGATTGGGTGGTGGTGAGCAATTGATTTTATTTGCATCACTCGTCTTTCTTAGGTTTTATTTCACTCTCTTTGTTATTTTCTTTTTAATTAAAAATTATTTTTGTTATTAATATTATTATTATTACAATTATTGAACTGTTCTTATCTCAACCCATGAGTTTTCTGCTTTTACACTTCCAATTCTTTTCCCCACTATCCTTCTGGATGGGGGAGTGAGTGGCTGTGTGGTGCTTAGTTGCTGGCTAAGGTTGAATCACAACAGTCTCAGTCCTAATGACTCTGCTAAGAGCTCCTCACAAAGTGTCAAGGCAAAGAGATGGAATGGCATGAAAGGCCAAAGAGAGAGAATTCCTGAAATAAACTTTGTCAAGGTAGTCAGTAAAGAGGTACACAAGGTTAAAATGGCAATTTGTGCACCTCAAAGTGACAAAAGCTTCATGCTGTGTCAGAGTTTCACTAAGCATCCTGCTGAGGAAGTTATCAAGCATCTTTCATTGCTTTGAGTGCTTCTTGAGTTGGTCCTGGATCAGTCCAAGACGTTTCTTTCCTCCCTGATGCTGGTTGCATCCCTTGCTTCCTATGTTCATCTCCTTTGCAGGATTTTGGATGTGTCTGAAGCATCACTGTTGAAGGAACATCTTGTAGTCGTCCTTTCCTTGCATGGTTTGTGAGAGACAAAGGCATGAATTCATGAAACCAAGAAGTTACATGGATAGATTTGTGTGGGAATTAACTTACATAAAATTACCTTTTATGTACGTTAGGAAATATTTAGGTCCCACTGACTTTTAAACCTTTAACAAAGATACAATTTCTGAAGAAAACTGTAGGTTGTTTTAAACTCTGCAGATGCCAGGTACAACTACTACTAGTTGCTGAAGAACTGAGCTGCTACAACTTAACTACAAGCTCATTACCTGGAAGAAACCAGGGAAATATCAGATTAGAACAACTTTTTGTTGCTGACCTGCGGAGAAGCCTACCAGGAGATGTTCATTTGCTCAACTTCTACTCTTGGGAGTAGAGTGCTGTGGCTTTTCTCCACTTAGTATCTCATATTTGTAAACTATTGTTACTACATTTGAAACAGAGGACACAGATATTCCAATCTTAATTAGGTGTCTGATGCATTGCAATTGTAAAGGAGATGATTTTCAGGAAATTAATATTCCCAAATTTCGCAGTCAAATATAGTTCCTTGTTGTGAGCATTGGTCAGTGTAGCTGCAATTGCGTCACCAGGTACTGGGGATTTGTTGTGGGTCTTGTAGCGCCTCCAGTGTTGTGGTGTCAGAATGTCAGATTGCGTTATTAAAATCAGAACGTTCATTTTTTTTGTTGTTGTTGCAGAAAATCTGAAAATTGTAAAATAAATACTAGATTCAGATTTCAGGCAAACACCTCTTTTTTGTTTTAATGTAATTAACAAAAAAATTTAATATTTCTTGGGAGTCATGAAAGGTCAATGTGTAACATTGCTGAAGGTACCAGCTTGCCCTGACAGCTGAAGAAAAACGCAATTACTGTATCCTAGACATGCAGCTGCCATTTTACAAATTTAGGCCATTTATTACCCAGCCAGACTTCCAAGAATGGAGTCTGTGGTTACTAATGAGACCCCAAACTGATGATGCATCTACTTGTGAGCCAAAAATTCTGCCTGTAAAATCAGACTTTGAACTGAGGTTCTTTGAAGAGCTGGAGCCATAAAAGCTGCATCTCGGATTGTATAGCAAATAGGGAGAAAAGGTGGAAAGTCTCAGATATGTAACCCTTTAACCAATGTCAAACACTGACCCAGATGGTTTAAAAGAGAGGTTGTACAGAAAATAAGCAGCCTAAATGAAACTATTAAAATATACTTTTATCTATCTATCTATCTATCTATCTATCTATCTATCTATCTATCTATCTATCTATCTATCCATCTATTTATATCAGAATTTGGCTACATATGAGGAATGCTGAATAAGCTTGTGGCTACTTGTATGTGCTTACTTAGGTTAATGGATTAATTTTATAAAATACTCATATTCCATGTTTTCTCAGAAATACCATCTTTTATTACAATAGAACCTGCGGTCACATGCATAAATATTGGTGCAGCAAAATATATTTTCAGTGATTGTTTCCTGGCAATTGATATTAGGTTGTATTTCCCACATCTGTTTACCAATTTCACTTCATCCTGCTAGACAATCAGTTTCAAGAAGTAAAACAAAACTGCTATTTAAACATGCAACTTCAATCTCCTTCCCTCTCCTCCTCCCTCCCCATTTTATGTTGTCAGGTAAGTTAAAATAGAAGAAAAAAAAAAAGTCTGAAGATAAAATATTGATGTACAACAATTCAAGCTGCAAACATAAAGTTCTGTGGGAACAGCTATTCCTGAATAGAAAAATTCAAAGACATGATATCTGAAAAAATGCTGCAAAAGAATAACAAAGCCTGATTTTCATAGACCAAATGGCTTTCTGTTGAAAGTTGAACCTGGTCAAATAAATTATGATCTTCCTGGAATAACACATTAATTATGTTTCACTCCATGTATTTTTCCAATCAGTAATACGTATATGCTTCCCAAGGTATTTAGGGTCATGAGATTCTGTTTGTATGGAGCTTCAAAGATGGAAAATGAAAGACATCCTGTCATTACTGGTGTTGTGGCTGAGTTGTAAATGATGTCTTAGGGTGAAGTTGCTCAACTGCCTTTTTTTTTTTTTTTTTTTTGAGTGTTTTGTGCTGATTCCTCATGTCTGGCACCATTCTTGCTCATCAGTGTGTGGTTTGAGGTGCTGGGACACCCAGAGGGGCATATATTGAGAACTAGAATGGAAATGAATTTTAATTCCACTTTGCAGTACCTTTGTCTATTTGGAAGACAATAGAGACTTGTCTTTTATTACTTATTGCAAACAGAATGGGGAAATGTTTAATTTTGATATGGCAGTGCAATTAAGATGTCTGGTCCCTTGTGACCAGCAAAGAGGACACAGCACAGAATGTAACAAAAAACCCCAAAGAAATCCAACCTGTTAGGGACTGACACAGTGTAATTAAAATTTACATTTGTTCCTGAAAGGGTATTGGCACAAACTGAGATCATTAATTCTAAATGAAAGCCCTTATTCCGGCCTGCCTACAACAACCTCTTCTAAAGAGGCTCTGTTTGCTAGATAACCAGGTGGCACTCACACATTTATTGTTATAGAAATAGACTTGACAGATTTTTATCACTTTAGTACAAATAAAAGCGAACATATGGAATTAACGAGGCTTGATTCTTTGTGATACTATTCTAATTCTTATGGTGTAAATACGTATGACTTTAGAATTTATATCTTGTAAGGTCCTTAGTCTAGAAATTTGCCATCTACCAGAGGTGGAAAATCCATCCAAAACCAGTGACTGCAGTGAAACCTAATACAACAGAAACAAGGGGAACAGATTATGAGTGCATACTTTAAAGCAGGTTTATAAAATAAGTGAAGAAAAAACCCCTCTATATGTCATTTAAGTGTTTTATTTGTCTGGAGTTGTTTTAATTACTGTTATACCAGACATGTAGCCATAGCTCTTGAAGACTCGGAATTTACTATTATGCCTAGTGAACATTGCTAGAATCCACCAAAGAGAAATGATATGAAGATAAGTAAAACACATTAGGAACTGCTATGTTTGTTGCAACTTGAGCACAAAACAATTTTTGGAAGAAATGTCAACTTCCTCTGGTTCACCTGAGACACACAGATTTGTAAGTACAGTATGGGGTTCAAATAATGAAAAATTAGCCCTTTAGAAGCAATCTCAATACCTAGTTCCTTGTGTTCCCCAAGGTGTTGGCTCAAGATATGAATGAAGTGTAAGGAATCCATATGACTCAAGTAATGCTTTAAATTTGAAATAGGTGACCTGGCACTAGCTCTGAATTACAACTTTGTTGCTGAGATTATTAAACTAGTACCATAACATCCGTGCAGCCACAGTTTTCGTTTGGAATACATTTGCAGCTAATCTGATCATCCCACGGAGTCACATGGTGCTTTCTAACCTTGACGAAGTTAACTTAAGTGGAATATTTGAAACTAATTGTTGTAGCACAGGCAAGCCCTGGATAGATTTACAACATGTAGGCATTACAGCACCATGTATTTATGCTAGAGGGCACTCGCATTTTGTTCTGAGCAGTAACAGAGCTTGGCATTTGTATAACATATATTCAAAGCATAGTGCCAACAGTAACTTCCAGGGAGTGCTGTGAGATAGGTGTGTACACTGATGCCTAATAAACACATGAGGAAACGGAGACAGAAAGGTTAAGGTATTTGAGGATGTTTAACACAGGTATTAAAGGATAACTTGGTGATCAAGGCAACTTGAAAATTACTCTCCTTGAAAAATATCTGCTCGTTGTATTTATGTATCCTTACATCTGCGTCTGTGCAGATTAATTCTGGATGTGGATCTTTATTTTTAAAACTAGAGATCTTACTTTCTTATTCCAAAAATCTGTGGCAAAATTTGAAGGCTTTAGGAAGAGCACATAAAGAGCTTTGACTCTCCCTGGCTCCTCTGGATTGCCTACACAGTAACAGATAATTTAATGATAGCATCACAAAATCAGAGAATCATTTGGGTTGAAAAAGAACTTTAAGGTCATTGAGTCCAAACATAAATTTAACACTGCCAAGTACTAAGATGAACTTTAGAGGCATACAAACCTCATAGGTCTCACAGGATAAGGTCTGCTTGAGGAATTTTTTTCTTTTTCATTTTTCCTATGCAACAGGTATTTACTAGACTTTGAGAATTATGCTCCTTCATTTCCAACTAAATATTTAGTGAAGTAATGAAGTGACATCTGCAAAAAAAAAAAGACATGAGAGATTCTGTGTCCTCCCCTCCATGGTGTTACACATCTCTAAAGAGAGACACATCTCATAGACAGTGCCTGCAACTGAAAGTTTACATTTTAGAAGTGAAAAGCCTGAATAAGAACAGAAAATGCAAGTGATTTGTCTATGGTGAGAGACTGGCAAAGCTTGTCTTGAAGGATCTTGCAGCCAGATGTCAAGATTTCGTGTCTAGACATACTTGTTTGAATGACTCCACCAACCTGCATATTTTGTGAGATGCTGAAAATCAACCATTTCATTTGCACAGTACAGCTCAAAACATTCTTCACATCTTCCAGAAGTATTTCTTAGTACTGTTCATTTTGTTTCCTGTGGTCATTCATACAATCGTTGTTTTTAGAAGAATGTTTTCAGAAAGTAAATAACCTTCTATTCAACACGGGTGAATTCCTGAGAAGTTCTGCTGTTATGTTACAGTGTGGACAGTGAACTTTCCCATTATCATCAACATAATGGAGGTATGCACGCAAAGACTTATAGAACATACACAGTTTAAACACATAGGAATATCTGTGGCATGAAGGATGGAGAGGCAAGGGCAAAATCAATGTGGACTTCTCAGAGGAAATGCTGGCTTTATAGAATAGATAATTTTTCTGAAAACCCTGAGCTGCTTCACCTGTGAGACTGTACCCCTGATTACCTGTTTTGTCAGCCCTCACCCTTGACTTGCTCCATTTTGCTTCATTTAAAATAATGCTATCAACTATGAGAATGTAATTCCTCAGAAAGAGGGAGTCAATATTCATCAAGGCTCAGTCTCAGAAGCTCAGATCTGGAGAACTGAATAACATGAAATGTTGCTTCACATTCAGTCCTGCCACTCCACACAGGAGACTGAAATTGCAACGGGAAGATTTCACTGTGAGTGTTCTTGTAATTTCTTTCTGAACAGCTAAATTTTCATTGTCATCATCATCTTCCTCATGTGAAAGAAGATCATTCAAGCTTGATGGGTGACAAAACAGTGTAATCATGATGTTTGCCTGGTCAAGGTGTTGAGAAGACAAGGTGGAAAACCAACGGACAGTGAGCATATTGCTGCAGTCGCATCACAAATACGAGCTTTCAGAAACCACATGGCAAAGAAATAGGTTTAGATATCATTGGTGGTGCTTCCCAAATGGGAAGACACAGCCATTCCCATGAGTCTTATTTGATCAATAGTCAAAGAGAGTTTTTAATAGTTTCTATCCATGAACAGCTCATAATAAATTTTAGCTGGAAAAAAAAAAAAGGGGGGGAATTTAAATATGTATTTGAGAAAACAGCAATCTGCTTAGGGACAATCTGGTCAGGCTGGGTATGTACGATAAAGTATAAATTGTGAATCATAGTTGTTCAGCTTTTGTAATAGTCTGGAAGTCTCTTAGGATTTAAAGCAAGCTGAACAACTGACAATCTTGGAGGAATTCAAGTGTGGTTTTATAATATCTGGTTCAATAGACTGAACTGGATCACTCTCACTAGCAATTATGTGTTTCACCAAGCATCTGGAAGCTTCATTGATGTTTATATTTTCCTGCAAGTGAAAGAGAAAGAGAGGTTGATTAGTCAATATTAATTAAACCATCTTGCATATTTCCTGTGCATAATTAAACCTTTTTCTAAGCAACATCAAAAGTTTACTCTCCTTAAACAGCTTTCAAAAATGAACTCTATTAAATAATGCTTAGGGGAGGTTTGAAGTTAGTTAAATTTTATATATATTGTAATTTACATCTCCTTAAAATTGTACACACAGCTGACTTTAAATTACCTCAATCTCTTGGTGATTTGATTGCTTCAATAAATTAAAATAACAAATGACAGAGGAATGTGGAAGACAGATGCCTGAAGTAAAGCTCCAGAGTCCACATTTCACAGCTTGAATAATGGTTATTCTGATTTCTGATTAATTACCTATTAGCAATTACAGCCATCAATAGCATTTATTTTTAAAGCCTTTTCCACAGTTTCAAGAAGATTTCTCTGTACAATGCTCACAATGAAACCTGTGATGAACTAGATTCATTGAATAAATGATACAATTCCAAGTTATTCACAAAACAGTAAAAAAAGTCTCTTATTCCTTTTTGAGGATGACTGATCACCAATGCCCTGCCTCAGAAGAGATATATCACCATTAGTTTCATTTCTGGGAAAGAAATCCTTACTCGAATGGTTTAGAAGCAAAGCTAAAACACATCTTTTCCTACATGTGCATCAACAGCATTTAACTTGCAGCAGCCCTCACTCTGTCTGTAGAATAAGTAAAGCTGAAACAGCCTGACCAGTGAGACATAGCTCAGAACATAAGCAGTAATACTGAGAAAGGATCTCTTTTTTTTCTTAATTGCAGCCACCAATAAATGAAAAATCATGCTTTCTGCCATAAAACCCCCCACACTTCTAGTCTAACTATTGGCATTGATTACTTATTTTATATGACAGGAGATAGAAACGTCACTGTAGCTTCAGTCTTCCAAGAGATTGTATCATATGTCCAGATCCACACATATAGAAAGGCATACAAATACATATGTATAAAATTGTTTGCATGCACACACTACTCTTGCTCAATAAGGGCAATATTTGGTTTGCAATCTAAGATTTCCCAGGTTTTCAAGATGAATCATTGAATCATAGAATCAAAGAATAGTTTGGGTTGGACAGGACCTTTAAAGGCCATCTAGTCCCAATTCTCAAGCAGGTCCAGATTCCTCTGAATGGCAATCTGGAGCCAGTTGCACTGAGGCCATAAACTAGCTATAAAAGAAATAAACACGTGTGTGTTTCAGTAGAGAAGGTACATTTGTGTGAAGATCAAAGGCTAAAGGAATAGATTCTTTGTCTAATCCCCTTGAAATCAATGGCAAATCTCCACAATATCCATTCACCACCCCTTCATACCACATCAAGGAGCTGAACTTTGTGGATCTAGCTGAAAATGTTAATTAGTGCCAAGATTTCACAGGTTTCTTCAACTACATAAGTGAACTTAAGTATTTTATCTGTAAAGAATATCAGTTGGTCATAAACTCCCAAATCTTTAGACAAGTCATGTACATAGAAAGTAATACAGCTCTGGGAATCGCCTCTGTATTGAGATGTTAAAATGCTGTTGTATCACATGGCTCTCTCAGACCAGACAAGAAAATTCCTCAAGCATGCACCAAAAGACTTTTTCAGATCACTGTGAAATTTTATTGGGAAAAAATAGACAATGAAAAATATCTCTCTCTACTGCTTAGAAAGCTGAAGCCAAAACAGGATTGTTAAATGCACAAAACCAGAAATGTAAAAATCTTTTGCATAGTGTTTGGCTTTATTAATGGACTGATGAGTATCTCATTTACCCATGTGTTGCTTCTGTCTTTTAATAGCAGTGTGGGCTTACTCAGTAATTTCTTAGGAACTATCTGAGATTCTGCCTAAATTGATTAATGTTCAGATGTGTTAACAGAAACCTTCTTTGTCAGATGCTATCATTTCAAAGGATTGGGAAAAAGGGAAGGAACCGAGACTATAAAAGCGTAAAATGGGTATAGATGGACATTCCTCATCCCCAGTGGTGGTGGATGGAAGTGTATGTGCCAGACATGAGACTAAAAATTCAGAAGGAAAAAAATGGTGTTTTATTTCAGCTAGTACTCAAATCAAAAGGAAATTGGACTATTAACCTCTTTTTAAACCCTTTTTTTGGAGAAGAAAGTCCAAATTGATCATGCAAGTATTGTTTTGACATAAAAAGTCAAAATAAATAGTTTTGGGAATATGGAATTTCAAAGCTTCTCTTTTACTACTTTTCTTTTTCTCCTTTTGCTGTTTCCCTGGTCGGTAGGTGTCTGCCCACATCTACAGAATACTCGTGAAGTGGAATTAACTACAGAGAGAGATCACCACCAGCTCTGGCCATTCCACCCTAAAAGGCTTCCTCTTTTGGTCCATGCCCACATTCCTCTCTGCCTGGACACCACGCCTTCAAATGTACCTGCTGAAGTTTATGTGACTGAGCTCTTACTTCTTCAAGCAAAATGTGCTGGTTTGCAAGGATTCACTGTTTAAAACATTTGGACCCATGCAATTAAAATTCTGCCTTTTGCTCTGTATGAGAGAAAAGGAACAAAAAGTCCTGTCCTAAGTGCAGAGAGTGCAATTTCTCATCCTGAACATTTATATGAACTGTTTAAGGCGTGTGGATGAAAATTTCTGCTGGGGTACAAGAGGAGGAAGAGGAAGGGTGAACCTGGCAGATGGCAGAGCTGGTTTTGAGTTTGTGTTTAGCTTCAGACTCCTCCTGTGGTTCAGATGACAACTGGTACCTGGTATGGATGAGCAGTGATGTGTTAAGTTGCCTGCTGCAAGAAGCCTGTGCTCATGCCAGCAAAGCAACTCCTGCTCTCCCAACTCTGTGCCTTGACTGCTTCCTTTCTGATGCTGCTATTGCCTTTTGTTACAGCCCTAATTTTATGGTGTCCTAAGTCTGCAGATTAAACATCGTTGTATTCTGGTCTGACTAATGGAATATTGATTTCTGCACTTCTCCTCCTATAGTGTGTTTTGCAAAAGAAAAATCAATATGCTGCTAGTCAGTGAATATGCTTCTAGACAGTAGAAAGTAATCTGCTATCCAAACAGACATCTAGAGCCCCAGTGATTTTAGACAGCATGGGGTGTTGAAAGGCAATCAAGGGAAGGAAAAGGAAAAAGGAGAAAGTGAAAATCCACTCTACAAACACAAAGAAACCAACAATCAGAAAGTAGGATTGGATAGAGAGGAATAATCACAGACTCCCTACTAATAGTATTGAAACATGAAAACAATCTCAATTATGCCTAAAAAATAAAGTTATTTTTCAATAAAAGAAGGAAAATATAGGTGAGACAACAGAGTGAAACAATGTCTTTCAATGCCTTAACTGTCATCTCCCCTATGGCTTTGTTCTACAAAAGAACGCCACAGACATTGTGATGATTGCTGAAGTTCAGACTTTTTTCTTTCTCATTTTCTCTTTTCTTCTCTTCTCTTCTCTTCTCTTCTCTTCTCTTCTCTTCTCTTCTCTTCTCTTCTCTTCTCTTCTCTTCTCTTCTCTTCTCTTCTCTTCTCTTCTCTTCTCTTCTCTTCTCTTCTCTTCTCTTCTCTTCTCTTCTCTTCTCTTCTCTTCTCTTCTCTTCTCTTCTCTTCTCTTCTCTTCTCTTCTCTTCTCTTCTCTTCTCTTCTCTTCTCTTCTCTTCTCTTCTCTTCTCTTCTCTTCTCTTCTCTTCTCTTCTCTTCTCTTCTCTTCTCTTCTCTTCTCTTCTCTTCTCTTCTCTTCTCTTCTCTTCTCTTCTCTTCTCTTCTCTTCTCTTCTCTTCTCTTCTCTTCTCTTCTCTTCTCTTCTCTTCTCTTCTCTTCTCTTCTCTTCTCTTCTCTTCTCTTCTCTTCTCTTCTCTTCTCTTCTCTTCTCTTCTCTTCTCTTCTCTTCTCTTCTCTTCTCTTCTCTTCTCTTCTCTTCTCTTCTCTTCTCTTCTCTTCTCTTCTCTTCTCTTCTCTTCTCTTCTCTTCTCTTCTCTTCTCTTCTCTTCTCTTCTCTTCTCTTCTCTTCTCTTCTCTTCTCTTCTCTTCTCTTCTCTTCTCTTCTCTTCTCTTCTCTTCTCTTCTCTTCTCTTCTCTTCTCTTCTCTTCTCTTCTTTGGGTCATACTGAGAGGTCTACTCTGCCTCCTTAATGGAGCTACTTCTGAACAGCAAGTTGTCCAGGCATTATCAAGCTCTTGACATGGAACTAGATGCACCTGTAGTGCTTGTTATCCTGCCTCCTCTGAGGTCACTTTTACTTTCACAGTTCTCCAAACACAGGGGAAGCTCTGTGTGACAGGGAAGTGCTGCTATGGCCGTTTATCAAATGGAAGAAAAATGGGGCCACAAACAGAGGAAATTGTCAAAAACTGGGTCCAGCACACAGCGACTCACTGGAAAGTGAGAGACTGCATAATACGAAGCCTTCATATGGCAAGGTAGGAACGCAACACTTTTCTTTCCCAAGTCTCATGGGAAAGTTTTTACTGCAAGACCAAAAAGGAATGATCTTGCCCGTATTATTATTATGGCTGTTTTGCGGCTATCAGTCCTCTATTCCTGCTTTTGCTCTACTTCTCACATTAACATCCCAATTCAGCATGCCAGCCTTTATAAAACCCTTCCTGGGGTATCTCCACTTGCCCGGTCCCCTGAAGTGCCTCACTCATTTCTACATGCCTCAGTAAGTCCCGCTACCTGAAAGATACCATCACAATCAGTGATGCAAGAGCTGAGCTGTGAATCCAGCCCTTAAGTGACTTTGCCAGAGCAAAGACCTGAACTCAGCTCCTGTGATGAGGTCTGACTATTTGAGCCATTCTTTCTCTTGACCTCATCAAGAAGGAATGCAAAAGTGAAAATCAGCGTGTTACTCTTTGTTCTAAATAAAGAGTAAAATTATCAAATAAAAAAAAGGCAAAGAAAACAACTCTGAGCAATCTCTGAAAGCCAGAAAGGAACACTGGAAGACACAAATGAAATTACAGTTTGCTTTGTAGACTGATCTCACACAAATGAAATTACAGTTTGCTTTGTAGATTGATCTCATGCAAATATATCTTTTCAAAGGGCAGTTTTATAGAAAGGAAAGCAACTCAGGGCTGGGAAAGTTGCATTATTTCAAACCTTTGAACCTGTTGCTATGGGAAATAATATCAGTCTTGTAAGCAATAATCAACTGAAGGGAAAATAAATACATTTTCCAATGTGACTCAAAGCAGTACACAAGCTCAGCAAACTTCTTAGCATTCTGTATTGCCTTCTCCCTTATCTGCCATCTCTACTGCAGATCCAGAATATTAACATTTAGGGCATTCCATTTTAATGTATGAGATAAATCCCTGCAGATTAGACTGACTCTTAGTTCCTTACAGGAGAAAAAGAAAGGCTTTTTATAGTTTTAAGTCTCACTTTCTGATGAAATTTTTCTTTCTTTGTCATGTAGATATATTAGATTTGTCTGACTGGTTGTTTTCCAGTGTAAAGCTTCTCCCTTTCTACATTGGTAGTTTCCTCCTCTGTCTGAATCTGAAATGTCAGAGTCTTACCTTGAAAGTCAGGGTGAAGAACAATGTGCAAGCAGGCATAGCTACCTGACCCAGTCACTTGAGGAGTTTTAAATCAGCACCACATAGAGACATGACCTTAAACGACTACTGGAGTTGAAGAAAATTGACTTCCCATAAGTAAACATTTACAAATGGTGAAACATTCAGGTATTAGATGGGAGCCCAGTGAGAAGTTCATAGCTTCCATAGTTTATTTCCATTATGCAGTTAAATCTGAGAGCAGACTTTCAAGATGTTTTAACCAGCACTTCCCTTTAGCTACTGGTCTGAGGGAATGGCTCCACACGCTCCCTTAGCAGAGCCCCTTGGAAATTGCTGAGAGCAGAGCCTTATTAAGGTGGTATGCCATACTGCTGTGGTTTCCAGGAAAATGTAACCATACAAGTTAAAAGCCATGTGGATACATGAACGTGAAATTCATAGGTGTGTAGTGCTGTGACTGCCACTCTGAGAACAAGATCATTTCTGTGATTGAATTCTTATGGCTGGTTGAATATTCTGCAACAAAATTATTTCACTAAATGACCTTCTGAGCTCAACATTTTTGTTAATCTGTGAATTTCCAGTTTTGGGACAGCACTAAATAACCTATTTCATAAAAGTGATCCAGAGAACTACAGGACAGCTATAATACCTATAGGATAATCTGAATCAACTCCTTTTAGTTACAGGAAACAAACCCTGTGAAGGATTCTGCACAGAGGGACTGAACTGAAAGCTTATGCCTTAGGTGTCAGCTTCATTTTTTTCTTTATGGAAGAAGCTGAAATAGGATTTCTAAGACTCGGTGCAGAGAGACTGGTTAGACTTTTTTTTTTGAGTGAATTAAAAAGACAATGTAGGAAGCCACACATCCCTAACTGGATCTGGCAGTCTCAAATGGATTGCTTTGTTTTCGGTTACCAGATGAGCAGATTAGCTGTAGAGTGTCAGCCTAATTCAAATACATGTTCAAACCTTGTTTTTCTTTATGGAAATCAGAACTACTTATCCTGTTCCTCTGCAGGTCTACTGCATAGCTTGCTTTTTTCATCTTTCATAATAGTTGTCTAGTCAGGAGAACTGATGAATTTGTGATTTAAACGAGGGCTAGTAGAGCTTGGTTTGTTCACAGAGCTCACTGGTAAGATGTGCCAAATAAGTGTACTTGCTTTGCAAAAGAAAAGGCTGGATCAGAGGAGAGAGTGACTTTCTGAAGGTAACGCAGCAGATCAGTGGCAAAGAGGACTTCTGATTGCTAGTCCAGCATTTGGGCCCTACGGGGGCTTGGAACTAGATGATCTTTGAGGTCCTTTCCAGCCCCAATCATTCTGATTCTATGAGACACCCTGTGGGCTGTCTGTGAGACACAAGCTGGAGAAAGGACATATTATTATCCACATTTCCCAAAGAATGAAAGATTCTATAACTTTTCCCTAGTCCAAATAGGACATGTCCAAATAGCCCAGAGACTCAGACTGCTCATCAGTCTCCAGGACATGATGCTCAGCAGACAAGGAGCTTAGCCTAGTTTGGTAAGAATCTGAAAAGCACAGCTGCCAGCCTTTCTGGGCAATTTGAATAAAACATGAATGCCTTTTTTTTTCTAATTCTGTATTATTGACAGCTGAATTACAGCAGGGAAAAGATAAACTCAGGCATAACCACAGCACAGCCATGTCTGCTCGTAAGATATTTCAAGTTATGTCTGAATTAGGTACTTTCAAGAACATTTAGTTTTGCCTGACTTGTCTGTTTTCTTGTGCAAGTTCCATTTTCATTATAAAGTGATAATAAGCTTGAAATTGCTCCTTTTCTAATCCAAATCAAAGGTTCACCTCTTTGAACTAAGAATGGTGGTGAAAACAGTTTAAAGGCTTGGAAATATGAGTGGAGCTCTCAGCTGACCTGGCCATGTGCTGGATAATTAAACGTGTGACAGGAAGGAGAAATTTCCTTCCTTTAAAAGAATTAATGTTTCACAATAGCAGTGGTCATGAAATTTATTAAAGAATTTACTATTAAGGCTTATTTTGTGACTAGCTGGGGATGTGCCTTTCAGACTGAAATTAATATGAGTTAAGTAAATATGTATATATAAAAGAGACCAGGCTCATCACCAGATATATAGTAGTAGTGTAACTCGTGACAATACTGTGTGGTGTTGTTGCCCAATAAGGCCCTTCTTACATAGCAAACTATCCAAACGAATTCTTCTGTCTTTGTGGGGAGCGGAAGGCTGTAACAGGCTGAGTATTTGCTTCAAATTAATGTAAGAAACAAAACTAACACATGAGAATGCATTAGGTGGCTAAAATGTTTTATATTGGAGTTATTAACTAATGAAAAATAGCACCAGGGAATAAAAGTGGTGGGTTTTTTTGGTGTAGGTACATATATAATCTGCTACTTTCTGCAAGGCAACCAGAATGAAAGGATGTTATTTTTATAAGTAAACACCTTTGTTTTTCAAAAATCAGTTTACTCTGAAGGCTATAACATTTCCAAGCATGTCTCCAGAAAACCTCGGGAGATCTAATTATTCCAGGATATCACAAAGAGAGAGTTATTACTTATTTGAATTGCTAAAACTGCTAGTTGTAATATGATGACTTCTCTGTCCATGTTATTATGCTTCCAAAGAGTTTCTATTCTCTTTAGCAAACATAGTTAGGTATTTATTTTCCCAGGCCCAAGGTAATATATCCTAGGCTGAAACAATGCCAGTATGTATAACATCCAATATTTTAAAATAACAGTAATAATAACTTTTGTTTAGGAAAGAAAGCATAGGTTTTAGTTCAGAACTTGGACCAAGTGGGGAAATTATTTGGATCTAACTTAACGTAAATGATGTGACTCTACCATCTTTACTGGATCTACTCTTCTTTGTATAATTTTAAAGTCAGGAGCCTCCAATTCTGGCTCATAATCTGGTGTGAGAACTGCAGAAAAACAGGGCCTAGCCTCTGGTCTGTAGCAGCAGAGAACAGTCTGATAACAGTCACGTGTGTTCAATTCTCACTGCTCCCTTTACAGTGACTTTTGAAGACAAGTCTTGTCAAAGCTGCATTTCTTGCTGTCCCTATGTGATTGCACTGGCAATCTGAGGACTGTTTGAGCTTCTGAGTTAAATAAAGTAAGAAGAATCTAGATATTTCCCATGTTTAAAGTCATTCCAAATCTTAATTCTGTGTGGCTCAGAGAAACTTTGAAAACATTTCCTCTGTTGTGACTTTTTAAAAATTTATATATCCTTTATATGTCCTTTATACTTCCATATTTCTGCCCCAAACTGGCTCCAGCATCACAGTAAAACCTCTCTGTGACCTTTGAAATTGTTTGTACGTTCACCTTCTGTCATGACCTGCAATGGCCCTTGGCACAATAAATATGGTTGTCCTTTTTAAGAGGTGGACAGGCATTTACTGGGGACTGATGTACAGAATTCATGGTACAGATCGTTTTCTCACAGGCCAAAGTGCAATGACCAGCGTCATGACTTTGCTAATCCAAACCTAGATGGCCCTGCATCCTTTAAACAGTGATCCATTCGTGTTCCCTCACATTATCTTTGATAGTCTTTTACATGTAGGAATTTTAAACCAATTTGTTATTAATTTCTTTCCACATGATTTTTGTGGTGATTTTTCCCTCAGGGCTCAGTTTTCAGTGATAAGTACTTGTCAACAGGAAATGCAGACACATGTACATGTCAGAAATGAAGAAAAAGTAATTCTGAGGAAAATAGCCATACACAGTGCTACACATCACTGGCAAACTGGATCCCAGATAGTCCCAACCAAACATTTCATGTTATTTGTGCCCTGAAAGACAGTTAGATGCCCAACAGAACATTGGAAAGGGCCAGAATATGTCATCCTTATGACAGTAGTTTGCCTTGTAATAATCCCCTAACTCTCCACATCTTCTAATGGCAGCTGCCACTCTAAATGTTTCATTCTCTGGGTTTGTTTGTTTGTTTGTTTTGTGTTTTTTGTTTGTTTTTGTTGTTTTGTGTTGGGTTTTGGTGGTTTCTTTTTCCCCCTGGAATAGTAAGGTTTCTGCCATAATTATCATTAAGAAGTTGATGTAAGAGATCTTGGCTTCTTTCTTAAACCAGAACTAGACACTGTCCATAGTAAAATGTAGTTTACCCTAGAGAGGAACACTGGATTCTCTTGGCATTGGGCATCACAAATCAGCAGATGAACCACAGACCTGAATTCAAACCAGGTGCTGCACATGAAGAAATGGGAAGCACCTTGTTTGTGGAGCAAGATAATTTGCAGAGTGACCTAGACCCAATTCCTCCCAAAAAATGTTTGCTTGAAGAAACAATGACTAGATTTGAGACCCACTTTAAGAAAGCAAAGATGCTAATCACAAAAACGTAGAATCATAGAATGGTTTGGGTTGGAAGAGACCTTTAAAAGTCATCTAGTCCAAACGTCTTGCCAGGGCTGGGACATCCTCATCTAGACCAGGTTGCTCATAGCCCTATCCAATCTGGCCTTGAATGTTCCCAGGGACGGAGCATTCACCACCTCTCTTAGCTACTTGTTCCAGTGTTTCACCACCCTTGTCAGAAAAAAATTCTTCCTTATTTCTAGTCTAAATCTACCCACTTTTGTTTTAAAACCATTACCCCTTGTCCTATTACAACAGACCCTGCTAAAAGGCTTGTCTTCATCTTTCTTATAAGCTCTTTTTAAGTACTGAAAAGCTGCAGCCTCAGCCCAGAGCTCATGCAGTGCTTGAGGCAGTCTAGGACAAGCTGCTATTCGCCTGCTGTTACTTCTGCTGATTACAAGTGAAGTATCTTTTACATACTAATGCGTAAAGAAGGTGTCAAGACCAGGAACGCAAAATACAAATATATTCTAAAGTAACTTACATAAAGTACTTAAAAGAAATTAAAATATCAAATGTAGCATTTTGGCATTCAGCCTACCAACAGTTTAGGTCAAACCAGAAGTGAGTTGCTTACATGTCCAACATCCAAAAGTTCCACAGAGCTGTTAATTATGTCACCAGTTTTCACAACAGGAGAATATAATCAACACACTATCCATTGAATTGTTGTGTTCAAATTAATGTTTCACATGCCAACTACCCTAATCTTGCATGCACTGAGATTATTTGAGAAATCTCAAATTGATATATAGTACCACTTTACCTTGGGCATTTATAATCTGAAAGTCCCAGCGCCATTTCTGATTTTTATCTCAATTTTCCAGCACTCAGGAAATCCGTGCCCAGGCAAAGAATTGAACCTCAAGGCAGCTCATTCAGCACTATGACCACTGATACTTCCTTTCTCCCCAGATATGTTATTCTTTTGAAAAATTTTTGAGAATGAGGGCTTATAACAGTAAACTTTGTACAAGTACTACAATAGACAGACTTTATTTCTGGAATCTAAGACAGTAAAGTGATTGTCTTAAATCAGCATTTCTCAGGCAAAGTGGTTATATAACTATTTGGAGATAATATTCAATGTTAAAAATTGTAAAAAATCTCCACATATCATTCATAAGAGGTAGCTTTTATGCCTTGTCTAAGGTCATCTTCCTCCCCAGGCCACTACACAGTAAGCTGCTGACCAGTTACATACTTTACTGCTGGCCTAACATACCCGAGCAGCTGTATTTCACAATGTTGCACATAATTTGCTTTGGAATAAAAGGCCTACAAGAAATAGAAATGTAAAAATTTACAAGTTCACCTTTAATCAATTCCACCAAGAGAGGAGCTTTATAAAGTACACATTTAGACTGAATGATTTATTTTGAGAACTGATTTCTCTGTACTGAAAAACATTCAAAAAGAAATGGAAAATTACCTTGGCTGATGTTTCAAACCAGCCCACGAACCCATTCTCTTTGCAGAACTGATCCATCTTGATGCCGTTGTTCATAAGAACGTCTATTCCCTGGTCGCATTTGTTTGCTAATAGGACTGTTGGCACAGGTTTGCCATTTGGAAGAACCAACTTAGAGTCCAAATCCTCTTTCCATTTTGTCACTGCTTCAAATGTTGCAGGTCTTGTAACATCAAAGACAATAAATGCCCCCATGGCCTCTCTGTAATATACCCTGGTCATGTTTCCAAATCTTTCCTGTCCTGTGATGAAGAAAGTAGGAGGGGAAAAAAAAACACCACCTTGTAAAAATCAATGCTTCCAATTTGGAACAGTATTTCAGACAGCAGGTTTTCTAAGGGGACATTACTGAAGGCAAACTTAATTTCGTAAGTTTTTGGGAAACTACTCTCTGTCTAAATAATGATAAGTACTATGTTGGACTAATTTGCATGAAAATGCAGGAGGGTATTGGAAGAAAAAGGAATTTTCAAGCAAAGATCCATGGAAATTTAATAACTTTATAACAAGCTTGAATTTCAGTGTACGGTCTTATTACGTTGCCAGATTTCTCGGTCTGTGGACAATACCAAGGGTCTTGGTGTATGTTATAGGACTTTAAACAAGAGTCACAAAAAATCTAGGTAACAGATCAGAAGCTCCTTGAAACCAGGGTATTTTGTGCAAAATATCTAACAGAACTGAACTGCTCATGGATGAGGAAGATCCTACATATTCTCATGCAAGTGATAATAACCAGCAGCAAAATAATTTAGTTCTGGAGCCATACCAGGCATTAGAGTCACTACAAATTTACTTTTATTAGTGAAATAAAACATGGAGGTGAGAAGGTGAATTTAAAACCTTACAAACATAGAAAGTATTCTAAGAAGTGGCACAGCTGTAGCAATATGAAGAACTGTATTGTTCCAGTGAAAAGACCTCGGTGGAGACATTTCATACTAGATCTGTTCAGAAGCTTTCTGGTTTTATTAGCTGAATTCAAAGTGTTTTCTGGTAAGTTATTAACTGTATTTTTGTGAGCTAACAATATATTATTATATTCAAACATTTGTAAATATCTGACATTTTATATGATTAACAGTATGAAAATTAACACACTTGACATCAGGATGTGGTATGACGATCAGCTGTGGGTTTGTTAATATATCTGCTGTTTTCATGAGAACTTTGAAAAATATAAATTGCGCAGATTTTTTCTTGAAAATGAAAAATAAAATTTCTACTAATGTCTACTGCTGAGCTGTGATCCTAAAAAGAATTATAAGCTCCTGAAACATGTCATGTGTCTTTAAGCAAGACAACTCTTGTGTATGCTCCCATAGCTGGGAAAAAGTGCTGTGAAAAACAGAAATATTCAATGGAAACCTGTTTCTGGCCTTATTTTCTCAATGTAAGTAACTTTGAGTAGGTCAGGAAGACAAGAAGATTGGCAGTCTGCCTCTGATACTGTGAAGGTTTTATCTGATGGAAATCGTGCTGTCAAATGTAAGGCTGGGCTGAGAAGGCGAAAGGTACCGATTGCTGGTTTCTAAACCATGCAGTTTCATTTAATGGAAATAGCATTGAACCCATTTATGGGGTCAACACCATCAGTTTGTGATGTTTATCTTTGGTTTTAAGCACTGTAGCAGTGAGGAGAAAGTCATTCACATGATACAGAAACTAAAGAGGAAGTCTGTCTTCTCCAAATTCTTGTTAGATTTTTTTTTTTTACCTTAAACAAACACTGCATCCCATTGATAAAGCAACATAGAAATAGATTAATTTGGGGAAATAAGAGGCCATATTGAAAATTTCTTATGGCTATGTTTTATTAAAATGTCTTATGATTCTTATCAGTGACTAATCAGATGAATGGCAAAGTCATATGCTATTCAATAGTCTCCTTGTTGAGCAATTTTTTTCTCATCTGCAAGAAGGTGCCTTCAAACAAAAGTCAAGTTCTGATTAGAAACATCGAGGTCAGGCAAGCAGCAGCATATGCATTTAAATTTTGGAGGATATTTTCTTTCAGTGATACTTAATACGTCTCATGCAAAGTTCTTGAGATCCTTGCACTGTAGTTAATATAAGAGCAGCTAAACCTGGGCTTCACACATTTTTATTGGCACACAGATCTCTAAGACAGGTGGGACATGGTGTCATAGAATATAAACTAAATTATTCATTTGGAGCATAAAATCATTCATCGTGAACTAAATTACTAGAGGGATAAAACATTCTTATATTGTGATCTTCTGCCTAATAGTGGCCTGCAAAGTTCTGACAAATTTTATGACACTGATTCCTCCTCTTGCTTCCAGCTTCTTTTGCAGATAAATAGGATTTTCACTGCATGGAAAAGCACCATGTTTGTAAAAGCAGCTTTAAGCAGGAAGACAGGGATCACCAATATCCATCATCAATAACTTCAAAGAAAGATAAAGAATGGAGCTGCTGGCTGGATAAAGGACCTAAACTCTTTTTGAAGAGGTCTTTTCCCTCATCAGCTACAATTAATACAGGAATATACTTGGCAGAAAGACATAACACAACTTTCAATGGAAAAAGAGGGGGTTTATAAACTGGAGTTTCAGTTTTGAGCCATTTGCATAACGACTTTACTTTTTTTAAACTTACATTGTAGAAAAAGTGAACCCTAGTATTTGCATTGTGTTTGGAGAGTTAAATAATGTGTCTAAGGATGCCGATGGACTATTTTTTCCATAGATTCTCCCTATGGAAACAAAATCATGTATTAATAGACAAGGTTCCTAAAACTTTTTCATTTAGCAAAATTACTCATAAAAATAGGCACTGTTTGATGTATTAAAGATGTCAGAATCTGGCCTTAGGTTTTCAGCAACACAAATGGCAGTAATTAGGCTAGAAAATAGATAAACCATTAGTTATTCAGCGGTAGCTTGAAGGCAGACCTGAACATTAGAATCTGCTTTCTTACAAGAATGAATGGGGAAGATGGGTTTTGCTTTTCACTGGAAGGGTCAGAAACTTGTGAAATGTTTGTTTGATCTGGCCCATGGTACTTTACTGCATCCCTTGCAAGGCCACTGGCATCTGGCAACAAACCTTACAGGTCCTTTGCCCACTGTGATGGTGGATTTATCAGCCTTAATTTAGGTTCAAAAAATTATCTGGGAGTATTGAAGATTAGGGTGTCTTTGCAGTCAGGGACTAAGAAGCGATGTCTAATTGTTAAACCAGATGAATCCTACCCTACTTTGAAGTGAACCCAGGGAGACCAAGGTGACAAAGCAAAAAGATTTCTATTACAGGGAAGGACTCCCTGTCCGAAGGGCAGCTGCCCGCACATTTACCAGGGAAAGGTATCAGTTCATGGGCTTAAAGCAATCAACAGTTGAATTTTCATAGTTTACAAAAATGCATCCCACATATATCTCTACAGAAATCTACAATTTTCACTAATCACTGTCATCTCTGATAAAGTTATAAAAACTAATGGAAAAGTGCAAAAACTCAGACAATTTCTTCTGTCTTGACCACAGCATCTGATATGTACTGCAAGTTAAAAATTGATTAAAACTGCCTAATGCCAAATTTTAGAATGGGTTTTACTTCTTGCCACTGTCCCTCATCCTGAGAAACAAATGCTTTTGGGAATCACAATGCTTGACAGAGAGTCTCTAGCTAAAACTGAGGAGCTGGAAATTGTGGAGAAGTTTTAAACATTTTTTACCTTTCACTTCAAAACACCTTCAGAATATTCACACTTGAATTCAAATCATTCTCTTTATGGACTGAAACTCAAACAAGCCTTGAGGTGATGTTCACCACTCCAGAATGTGGAAAAGCAGGCTGCTGGCAAGATCTGGCCCACCGATCCCACCAGAAATCTACACTGAAATAAAAACCCTCACAGCAAGGCACTTATTTACATTTGCAGAACAGCAATTTCAAGGTAACTTAGCCTTGAAATCACCATGACTATCTTATTTATGCATATGTACTGCAATGCTTAGCAGCCACTAAAAGCCTAAAATGCTGAGGATGTGCTGTGCCTGGCATTAGTGAGCAGTCTGCTTACTCCTTCTGCAGCATAATAGTCTCCAAAACTTTACAACTGCACAGACACTTGCCTATATTTGTGCAAAGACTTCTGTTTCCGAAGGCGAAAGTGGCAGGAGAGGAAACAAAACTGTTCTTTCCCCACTGGTATTGTCTCCAAAGCATTGGTCCCACTCCTCATGAGATAAGACCCAGCCTTCTAAAAGCAAATCAACATTTTTGGTAGCCATGAATAATCCAGCTCACACATACGCAGCAGGAGTGATAAAGGATATGCTGAGCTAGCTGTGGAAAAGGAGCAGGGAAGGCTCTGATGTGCTGCTCCGCTCCCCACTGCACTCAGTGCTGCTCCCTTCAATAAACCTGAAGCTAAGGCTGGTCTTCAGAGAAATCTCCAAGCTGTGTGGGCACGAAACACAGATGGTGACACAGAGGGAAGCTTTGCAGATACATCCAGACCTGCAGTCTGCAATAGCTGTTTTCTTCAGATGCAGTGTGCCAGCCTGCATCTGCAGGCCTGCATCCACAGCAGCCTTGTGCAAAATTAAGAGTTTCTTTTAAAGCTTTCCTTCTACCAATCCGTTAAGGATTTTAAAAGATACTCACAAAGAGTCAGCAGAAAAGACAAGGAAACAAAGACAGAAATTGAAAGCAAGATTTACAGTTGTATGGCACAGCAGTAGAGGCGATGGCACACTTCAACAGAACACCTAAACTATTAATCTGGGACAGTCAGTGAAATAAAATGGAATTGTTGTGAATTTTTCATGTATATCTCCTCTCACACACAGTACTAAAAATTCAGTCACTTCAAACTTTGGCACTTCACTGAATCAGATATAAATTAATAGATTTTAATGACACGGATTGTTACAGACATCATAACATCATAAACCATGAAGTTTAGTCCAATTATTCCTGCCTAACATACATAGCTTCAGGAACGTATTATGTGTCAAAACCGCTGTCTTATTGTAACAGTGTGTGATGCAGAGACTACTTTATCCTTGAATTAATTTTTCTAATGCTTAGTTGTCCTTGTTCAGCATTTATCTCTCATCTAAATAAATGCAGTTTCAGCATTTAACTACTAGATCTTATTATAGTTTAGTTTACGAAATCAAAAATTACAGAAAAATATGTGACAGATACATTAACTACATTTAACTATGAAATTAGATGGCACCAGATGTACCAAATTTGCTTCTTCTTCTTGTGTATGATAAGGGTAAGCCAGGGTAAACTCTTTGCTCCTACGACAGCTAAAATAAGTCACTCCTCCAATGAAGTCACCATGTATATAAATCCTACTATAACATATATAAGCTTGACACTGGTTTTACCCAAAACATTTTTGAGAAGATTATTATAGATTGTTAAACAATTTACTACCCACTGATACACAGTGTGAAGTGCACGCAAGAGTACACACATACTTGATACTAAGTTCACTGACTGTATAATGGAGGGGGGAAGAGGATATAAGAGCTAAAATGGTACCTGATATCTCTATATACATACATATACAAATACATATTCATATATAGATACTGATATGAAACATTATTGATGCATTTGCAGTATTTGCTTCAATTCAAGATGTCCTGAATGCTAAGCCAACATCTTTCAGCTTGGTCAGAGACCAAAACTTAATTTGTTTACACCCAAAGCTAAACATGACCTAATAACAGAGATTCTGCCAAAAGAGAGTGGATGTTCTGAGGCCAGAGATTTTATTTTCCTCCCTCTTGTCATTGTATATTTGTTGTTTTGCAAATGGTGATACATGACCAGCCACAGCCAGGAAAAAGCCTTTAAGATTCTCTCCATATTTCCAATCAATTTTATTTCTCTTTCATTTTTAAAACACCTTTTTTCTCACCATCCAGATGGCTTATTCATGATAACTTCTATGCCTGCACCACAATGATCTGAATTCAGTGTGTTGCTTACAGAACTTGCTTTCTATGTACAGCCTGCAACAGCTAAAGCTCCTTACACAAAAGTCATTAAAACTGAGACAGCAACTCTTTTTATTACCAACCGCTGTCTTGACCTTCACAGTGATGCTTTGAATTGGGCAATTCATATGAAATTTAGTACGATGCTGTAATTCTCTCTGTCATGTGTGATAACTCAGAAAGCATGCTAGTCATTCAGTACTACAACTAGGTGTAATTGCTTCTGCAGCCTGACTGAAAGCTACATCATATGATCCGCCAGCACATGATTAGTAGTGTAATAAATCTCTGAAACAAGGCATGCAAAATCTTTAAGTCCCTGGTGCATCCAGAATTTACTATTAAATGCTTTTTCTCAAGCAGAAAAGTTTTGCTGGCAGTGTATGTATTTGTTGGTATTAGCAGTCACTAGTGAGCAATAAAAGAAACGTTTTCCCCATTATTCCAACCTTTAACAAAGAAAACTGAGCATATATGTGTTTAACATCATAAAACCCCAAGACTATAATGATGTGTAAAAAGGTTGAGTTTATACATATTCTGCATAAAGCAGCGTTGTTGCATAAGTTTTAGTACCTTGGTGCCAAATTCAGAGCTCAGACATGAGACAGCTAAGTGCAGAAGAAGGCACGCCCTCCTCTGATAAGAATGTCAAGAATTTTCTCATTTCACCAGTTTTACTCCGTGCTGTTCCAGACTAGATCACTGAACCCACAACTCAGGCCACAGGCTGGCACAGTTGCCTAACAGCAGTTCCCCTTTATTCCCTACTTAATGAAAGTAACTTCAATTTAACTGAGCTTTTAAATGCCCTTCTTCATGCTCTAATCTATAGTGATATAGCTCTACTTCAATTCCTACATTCACTAAATGAAAAATGATTACTTACAGCACGTGAAATATGCCAACAAGATAAACTTATTTTGTGGACTGAAACAAAAATTATCAATTTCCCAAGGGCCTGGCAAAAAAAAGTTGTAGTTTTAATTTGAAGGTGAATATAAAAGCTCTGAAGCACAACAATGTCAGATTCTGTGCATTTTAATTATGTACACATGTGGGGATAGCTGGACTTCTTTACTCTTTTTCTCCTTGCACAGGATAAATTATGCTTTTTTTCTTGATGTTGGAATAAGGACTATGAAGCATGAGTAAATATATCTTTAACAACGAAGATTATTGCCAAATAGAAACAGTTCTGTTTTCAAAGCACATCAGAAGTTGTTTTCATTGGGCTGAAGGAGGGGAAGTAGGAGAGAGAGGAAGGACAGGAAAACTGAAAGTATTTCGATAAAGTAACTTAGCAATACTTTTTCTTCACTTTTTAAAGTATAAAAACAATTTTTATCATCTTACTGAATCCCTCATCTATTCCACCAAATTAAATAGATGTAACAGGACATTCTTGCTACGCTCCCGCCTGTCACAGAGATCTGTTAGTCTAAGGAGGCAAAACTGAACATCGGCAGCTGCAGGGAAACAACCGGGGCATTTGGAGAAAGGTGCCTGTGTCCCTACATGTGTACAAGGGCCTGGGAGGAAAATCAGACAGCACAGGTTCCACTCTGCACCCCTTGTTTGGGAATCTGACTGATGGCTTTAGAGAAACTTCAAAATGTCAGTCTGCACTTAAAGTTTTCTCTCCTCAGTCTGCTCTCCCTCACTGCATAGGCACCAGTAGTTTCCAACTTTTTAATTAGTACAAATGAATTTGGGTCTATATTTCATATTGGTTTTGGATGGGCTACGGGGCAAAGAGTTCTCCTCTGTACTCACCCGCAATATCCCAGAGCTGCAGCCGTACCACAGTCTCAGCATCCCAGTTCAGCACCTTCAAAGCAAAGTCCACCCCGATGGTGGCCCGGTAGTGTGGGGAGAAGTTCTGGTGGACATAACGTTTGATGATGCTGGTTTTGCCCACTCCCAGGTCCCCGATCACCAGCAGCTTGTAGAGGTGCTCCTTCTGGTTGTGCTTCTGCATCTTTCCTGTGGCTTCGGCTGCTCCCTGCAAACTGATTGCATGCTCTGCCCGAGGAATTCTGCCAGCCTGAGGGGAAGAGAGGGAGTGAGGAATCGGAGAGGGAAGGAAGGAGAGCAAGGTAGGTGGAGGCTCTCTCCCTTTGTACGGAAGCAGGATCACCAGCTCCAGCAGGCAGCCCTGCTGGGAGATGAAGTAAGTAGAGACTGGGGGAAGGAAGTCTCCCAGAAAGTTTTGTGCGTATGTGTGTAAAGGTCAGCACGAGGTGTGTCTGGGATTAGTCTGGCTGCTAAAGACTTTGTAGGAAAATTCATGCAACAGTCCTGTCCTCTGTTTTTATCCTTGCTGGAAGGACAGTATTCCTGTTGTGCACTAGTTTTACGCATGTTTTTTAAATCACTGCCTTGGTAAAAATTTATCCCCCTGTGCCTGTTTTCAGACATCTTTAAGATGCTGGTCCCTGCAAAAGAAGCAAAAATCTTCCTTCAGAGGTTTCCTGCCTCCATCAAAGTACAAAAATTAAACTAGTGTGACTTTAACTTTAGATGTAATTCGGGTTTAATTCCATGTAAGTCATTATGAATGCCACTAGAAGTGGCAGTTATAGCAATAAGCAACATCTTTACTTGTTTCCATACTAGGAGGACCGTATGAATTTAATTATAGTAGATACATATTTTTTAATTTCATTACTATAATTGTGATTGTCTGGCTATAAGCATGTCTGTCTATAAGCATGCTCTGATCTGAATGCAGCACACAGTTTATGCTTTGTTTTTTTCATACAACTGGACTCTAAAATGCAAAAAATCCAGGTTTATCCCATGACTCTGATAATCAGAAGTTATGAAGGCGTAACAGCATTAGAGCATAGCCAGTGCCTCAACAGTCTTCTGTTTTCCAAAACAAGCGACCTTAAACTTGCAAAAAATTGAATCCATTTGAGTAAATAATTCCACTGACATGATTGTCCCTATATTTTAAATAAAGAGCACAGTGAATTTTACCTAGGCATCCTAGTGGAGACATCTACCCATTGCCTAGAGGTGTTTGATTCTTTTAACAGCTTTGATAGCAAACCTCCAGAATTTTAATATTGTGTGCAACTCATCAGTGAATGATTTCTCCGTTTATTGATGATCTTGATAAATGATGAAAACACATTTTACACTTATTGAAATACTATTTGATGGAATACTTATCCAAATGTGCACTGCAATGGCATTAGAATTTTGTCATCTGTCCAAAAGCTGGATTTTATTAGACAAAGAATTCAGAACACTCATAACTCGTATTATGTAATCTTTTATAGTCAGACTTTAAACTCAAACTTTAACGTTTGTATATATATATATGTATATATATATATATACATATACAAACACACAAAATGGAAAGGGTGATTTGAGGAGAAAAATATCTTATTTTCCTTGAAACTTTTTATTTTTAATAAAAATAATTTTTTAAATAAGATATATTGTCTTTCAAAAAACAAGCTGTCATTTGTATCCTATTTAGAGAAAATTTTAAAGGGCTTAGCCTTGTTTGTTATGGAAATCATAAAAGACTACAATTTGAGGAGCAAAACAGTTAAATCAATTAGTATCTTTGCACAATTCAACCTTATTATTGTTCCTACTGTTAGTGTGTGGTCTGTGAATTCTTGCCTTCACAGTACCACTGTTTCCTGAGAGGCTCCAATCCGCAAGCACTGCTAAGCACTCAACATTCCCCTCTAAAGCTGAAGATTTCCCAATTTCATGCTTAAAGAACAGGCTGAGAGAGTTTAGCAATTTAGGAAATTATGAAATTGGCATTTTGGATGAGTTTTAAAGTACATCTGATCTTTTATCCTTTTTTGATGATGGCCAATGTTCAGAGAACAATGTGTGGGAGGTCACTGAAAACAGGTATTAGGTAACTGGGGGTCTTAGGCTATTAGTAAATGTAGTTAGAGATTGGCCTACACCCAGAAGCATGAGGCTTTACTTCTCTTTCAAAGTTTTTGTTAGCATTAGCTATGAAAGCTCTGGATAATCGTGTTACTTGTTTAAGTCTCCAGTTCTTCTTTGAACGTGGCTAAATTCTTGGCCCCAGCAGAATCCTGGTACAATGAGCTCCTCATAGACTTAATCAAGGTCACCCTGGGTGGCAGTAGGGCTACCAGTGAGATGTTCAGCGAGGTGTTCAGATGTGGGGTGAGCACGTAGGAGAGTTCATTGTAGTTAGAGGGATGATTTGCTGAGCTAAAGTAAAATATGGACTGAAGCAGCTTGCTGAGTGAAAGCCGTACCCAGATCTCCTAACTCCACAGTGAGCTGGCTTTTATAGACACTGTCTGCTGAAATGCTCCTGAAGTGGGAGAAGGCCCTCAGCCCTGCCTTCCTCTACCTTTTTGGAACTATGTGCCTGTACTGGTTTGGCTTCCTTGTCATCTGAAGGCACTGGGGCAGGGAGGTGTGGATGTATTACTACTCTGCAGCCCTGGTGGTGGGAGAAGGCAAATAATTTGGGCTGATTATGACCTAAGCAATCACTGCAAGACTTGTTCGATGTTGCCAGCTGATCCCTTCATGAACTCTATCAGGTTACTTCAACTCAATGATCTGCATGCAGAGGTGTCCAGGGAAGCACTCATAGCCTGGAGCAGATGCAATGAAATCTGTCTTAGTTGAGACCATGCTTAAGGACAGCTAATATAAACCATACCATCTTGCATTTGTCACCTACAGGAAGGTAGTTAGCAGGGCTCAGCTGACACTGAGTAACTTGTTTGGCTGGGAGAACCAGATGCTGCCTCAACCCTTATTGTACTGCTTCAGGTCCTTCAGCAACATGCAGGCAATAAGAACATGTAAATATGTCACCAATTTGGTTGATATTTCTATGTTTATATTTTGGTTGCCTGCATTATTTCCAGTAGACGTACACTTTCAACTTTATTAAATCGTTATAAAAAGAATTGAAATTCCACGTAACATTATGTATATTTATGGTGTTTTATTTTTTTATTTCCTTCTTATCCACTATGCTATTTGCCACAGTAGTGTCATCCAATGCTCTGCTATCTTCATTTTAATACGTATACTAATACTAATAGAGTTTATTAACATACCATTTTAATTGGCAGGAATTGATACAAATTCTACACATCTCAATTGTAAATAATAACATTTAAAAAATTACATCAAATTAAGGCATTACATACTTCATTGACCTCTGCATAAAAATGAAACTCATTTTACAGTGCTAATTTTCAAGAATTCCTCACTATTTCGCTGTCATTCGTACACGTCTTTGTCTCTGAGAGAAATGATAAAACTGAAGATGCAATTACATTGACAGGAATCAAGGACAGCATAACTGCATCCTGGATTTTATCACTCCTCTTTGTGTGGCACATAGCACAGAAAAGAACATCAACCTTGAGCACCAGAGTTGTTATCAACATACCTTTTATAAATGACAATGTTTTCTGAGCTATTGAAACTACAAGGCAATTGTTTTTGTCAAAGGAAACACATTCAGATTATTAGAAACATAGGTACTCAAAAGATTGCTACATCACAGCTGTTATTGTTATGCCTGGTAGCTCTGGATTTTGCAAGGGATTGACCTACACCATCATACTGGTCTTACTTAATATGATATAAATAACACCATAACCCAGATACATGTTAATACACTTCTCTGTGTGTGTATACACACATATATGTATGTATATATACACAAACCAATATGATAGAATAAAAGATTATTTTATGTCCTACTTTAAAAAAAATACATTGACATTCTACACAGAGTTTTTTGCCAGACTTCTGTATTAAGGTTGGGGTATGGAATAAATACTACGTTGTCAGCTACACAGAAGACTGCTTATCTTTTATTAATATATTGTCTTCCTCATTTCAGTCATAGCATATTCAATGACTTCACTATGGGAATGGTCAATCATGAAAAGAATAACATCTCACAAAGAAAGAGATTGTCTTAACAAAATGGTCTGTTTTCCCCAATTTTATTTTTAGACGAGAAACAATTAATTTGGATTTTCCCTTCTTCCATTCCAGTGATTTTAGCTATTAAGACATTCTGTTAAAAATTACTATTGACTCCTCAAACATACCCATAGTGGAATGGTTATTGACTTATCAAACATAGCTAGAGCTCTCCTTTGATTAAATTATGATCTTCTTAACTTATAATTAACTCAGCAGAAAATACACTTTATCAGGAAAAATCCCTCAAGGAATATCTAAACAAATGTTTATGCAACCAATAGAAGTACCAGGCAGCTTTTATAATCAGATGGCATGTTACTGCTCTGCAATTATTTATAACCCTGCACTCAATTATTTTCACTCTTTAAAAGTTCAGTCTACACCCTGGCTGAAATCACTCTATCAATAACATAACACAATGGATTTAATGCGATGCCTCTAGGGAATTATGTTGCAGCTATTCTATAAAGCAAAGTCTGGATGGCAGGAAGAGCCCATGGCAGTGTCTGTTTTATCTCAGGAACTACACTTCTTGAAAACATCTAAAACCTTATGCTTATAGTCCTATTCATAGAATCACAGAATCATAGAAAACATAGAATCATAGAATGGTTTAGGTTGGAAGGGACTTTAAAGATCACCTAGTTCCACCCCCCCTGCCCTGAGCAGGGATCCTGTCCACTAGGCCATGTTGCCTAGGGCCCCATCCAGCCTGGCCTTGAACAGTTCCAGGGATGGGGCATCCACAGCTTCTCTGGGCAGTCTGTTCCTGCACCTTACCACTCCCACAATAAAGAATTTTTTCCTAATATCTAATCTAAACTTACTTTCTTTTAGTTTGAATCTATTTTCAGTTTGAGTCCTGTCTCTATATGCTCTTTTTAACAGTGTTGACCCATCTATCCTGTAAGTTCCCTTCAGGTACTGGCAGCCCCAATTTTGTCACCCCAAAGCCTTTTCTTTGCCAGGCTGAACAATCTCAATTCTCTCAGCTGTACCTTGTAGGAGAGGTGCTCTGTCTCTCTGAACAACTTGTGGTCCTCTTCTAGACTCACTTCAACAGGTCAATGTCCGTCTGTCAGGTCTTAAAGAATGCAGTTAACTGTCTCAAAACACTGTCAAAGAAGGAAGTTCCCATAAGATAACCCACTACACAGGAATTTAAGGTAAATGCAGATGGCAACAACAGGAAGATATCAGGCATGATAAGGTCTGTCTGGACAAAAAAATTCCCACCATGCCAAACTGTGAGAGAGGAAAGTGTTAATTCCAGGCCTAAATGGAAGTGAAGGTTTGAAATTAGCACACCAGACAAAAGTTCATGGTGCAGGCAGTGGGAAAGAAAACAACTGCTTACACCCATGCCAGCCCAAGTTGCAGGAATGGCATCTACGCCCAGTGGATACCCAGGACTTGACTTGTATAAAAGTGGTACTTCCAGTAGAACATTCTGGGACCCTCACCACTGAGATCAGAAGAGGACCAAAGGGATGCTGTCAGAGTCCACATGGTGGTGATGGCTTTATCTTCTTACTTAAACTGTCTCTCTCTCATTGTCTTTCATACACAACTCTCTCTCTTCCTATTTCTTTCTATTTCTGTATGTCACATTACTGTTAAATAAAATCTAGACTATTGACTTTGGCATATGGTCTCATTTGCGCCTTAATTCAGGCAGAAGCATCTCTAAATAATTGGATTATTTCCTGTACTGGGGATCCCAGAGCTGGATGCAGTACTCCAGATGGAGTCTAACCAGAGCAGAGTAGAGGGACAGAACCACCTCCATTCACCTGCTGGCCGCGCTGCTTTTGATGCAGACCAGGACATGTTTTACTTTCTGGGCTGCAAGAGCTCATTGCCAGCTCATGCCCAGACTTTGATCCACCAGCACCAAGTCCTTATCTGCAGGGCTGCTCTCAGTCTGTGCACCCCCCCACCCGTGTTGATACTGGGCATTGCTCCAACCCAGGTGCAGCACCTTGCACTTGGTCTTCTTAAACCATATGAGATTCCCAGATGCCCACTTCTCGAGTCTGTCTAGGTCCCTTGGGATGTCATACTGACCTTCAGGTATGTCAACAGTCTTAAACGGCATGAGTTACTGGTTGAGGGTGCAATTTTGCCCCTTATGGTAATGGATCTGTTTCTGGGGTTAGAGATCTCACAAGGCCAGACATCAAGGCAAGACAGGATTTAAGGCAGACAAAAAGGAAGAACACAAGAAAAGAGACTCCAGATGTTAACAGCCCACGGGTGCATGAAACATTGTATTAAAAAAGTGAGAGTTTGTGGCTCTCTCACAATTTCAAACTCTTTGTGAGATAAAGGGACCCAGCGTGGCTACTTACTGCACATCCCAACATACCTTCCATATCCATCAGCCCAGTGTTTGCAGTCCGTGCTCAGATGCAAACAAGTTTTTATTCCATCAGACTCAAAAATTAATAATAATTTTATGTGACTCCCTCTCAAAGATGGAGGGTATTTTTATATATAGATCCACAAAGCCTAATAAAATCCAAGTTAAGGTAGGTCCTTTGGAGCCTGCAGTAAAATCTAAGAAGGGTTGCAGTGCATTTTGCATCACATGTGGTTGAATCGTCACTTGGGAATACATGAACAGAGTGCAACTCAAAAAGCAATAAGGGGAAGGACCAGAATGTCTGCCAAGGGTAAAATCTAATAACAGGGGGTCAGTTATACTCTGGAAACAGTAAAACGGCTTGTCCCTGAGGCCAGACAGCAGTGAAAACATCATACAGCACAGATTTAGTTTGAAATGTGCCAGTTCCAAAGTAACACAGTTGTATCTCAGATTCAATAAGCAAAGTATGAGCACTCACTGAGGCTCCAGATGGAAGTGTTACACCCATTGAAGGAATGCTATGGAGCTATCAACGAAAGCCTGGACCATACTGATAGTGCAGCAGTTTTCACCTTCTTCAGGTACTGAAAATTATTTGTGTGATGAGAATCAAACAGTTACAGTGCTACACACAGGCAGGTCTAGGTCAAGATAGAATGTTACTGATAATCAGTAATCTGTATTAAGCCCATCCCATGAGGGTCCATATGAAACCTTCACAGCAGGAGCTTAGAGACTAGTCTATCCTCTCCTCAACAGAGAAAATCATCTTTAAGAACAGGGCTGAATCACATCAGTGAAACTTTTGTCCAGTTCATGTAGATTTAATTCTGATTCTTGGAGACTATCAATCTTTAATGGTGCTCACCCAGAAGCATTCACTTCACGTGCAGATATATTTGTAAGAGTAGATCCTAAATTAATAAGCACTGGCTTAAATCATTTCCCCTGGAAATGCAAATTTAAACCATGGAACAAAACAAAAGATACTACTTTTACCCGATAAAATTTCATCAGCAGTGTAATTTGTAAGATGTATTCATTGTAATTTAAAATATCACAGAACCAGAGGTGGAGATCTGGAGTTATCACTGAGTCCAACACACTGCTCACCCAGCTGAACTGTCCCAGCTCGCTTGGCCTCTCTTGATTGCTCCAAGCGTCAGGTTCAACTTTCACCACAATCGGCTGTTCTTGAGCTTCAAGGAGGTGATTCTTGAAAATAAATCAACCCTCCTTGCCCCCTCCTATGTCTAGGGCCTCCCAGAGGATTTTCTCAAGCAGATCCCTGAACAGGCCGAAGCCTGCTCTCCTGAAATCCAGGCTTGCAACCCTCATTTTTGCCTTTTTCCCTCTTCTCAGGATCCTGAACTCCACTCTGTCATGGTTGTCAGCCAAAGCTGTCCCCAGTTTTCACATCCCTGTACAGTACTCCCTTGTTTGTAAGTATGTATTCCAGCACGGCATCTTCCCTCATCAGCTTCTTTCATGTGTACCAGGCAGTTGTCATCAATGCCCCCCAGAAGCCTCCCAGGCTGCTTGTCCCCTGCTTTGCTGTCCCTGCAGCAGATAATCAGGATGATTGAAGTTCCCCATGAGGACCTGAAGCTTCTTTCAGATATGTGGGGATGACCTTAATATGTAAGAATATTTCTAATACCAGTGAACAAAAAAGACACCCAGGAATAAAATCAGTTTAAGGAGCAAGTCCATGTAAGTTATTTTGATCCCTATGGATAAGGTTGCCCATTATATGAGTTGAATATACATACATCTCTTTGCAGCACAGGTTCACACTCCTTTTCTCTTGCCCACAGCAAATTTTCAAGCTTTCCTCACTCTCAGCAACCTTCATGCAGACTCCTTGTTATACAAAGAGAAGGCCTACTCTTGCTTTCCTCTGAAGGCTGGCTGTACCTGATGTCTGGTGGTCTTTTGATCAGTTCCCCTTCATCCTCCAGGCTCTTCTTTTATTGCTTCTCCTTCCACAGTTCTCCCCTTGCCCTCCATCCTCATTCATAGTCCAGGGAAGGAGCAACACAAATGCCCTTCCTCAAAGGACCACTTCACCCCAAAAGAGCGGCCAAGAGGCCACTTTTTTTCCTGATGTCCAGAGACAAGTCTTTGAAGAGGAAGTATGACACAATAAACGTGCTTATAAAGACAGCGCTGGGCTTGGGTTCTTTCCATCTTTTATTGTTTGTTATTCAGCCTGCTATCAGAGTAGCGCTCCAGGGCTCAATGAGAAAGGCTCCTGCATGCTGAATGCTGCTCTGACCCTGGATGGTGGCCAGACCTGGTCCTGGAAGCCTTATCTCTACAGGCAAGACAAACAGAAAATAGAGATAAGAAGGATAAGTAACACTGTGTCGATCTCAGTCTATCTGGTGAAGGGTTTCCAGATTGTGATGTTTGTCAGTGGTCCCAACTGTAAGAAAAGAGAGAAAAAAGTCCTTTCTGTTTGTGTATAAATACATACACACTATATATTCCTTCCATCTATATAAAAGGAATGTCAGTGCATGTTACCAAGCAGGTGAAAATTCTCATTTTTCTCAAATCATCCCTTTTTGTACCTTTTCCACAAATATATTACAAAATGTGAAAAAATCCCAATGTAAATCAGAAATACCAGGACTCTAGCTTTTTTTCACATTTTTTTGAGCACTTTTATCCTGGTTTTAGCACTATTCAAATGAACAAAAAAATCCTTACCTGTTCTGGAAGACATTTTAGCAGTGAGACAGCTGCCTTTTCAATTGGGAACCAGCAATGATTTTTTTTTCACCTGATCCATAACCCAAGTAAGAGGGCCATCACCTGTCTTGGCAGAGCCAGCCATTTCTTTTCTTTGTGGAAGTGGGATTGCAGGCAAGGGTGTAAACAAATTAGAGGGTAAACAAGAGCTTTGCCATATGTGGTTGTTCCTGGGTTCAAAACACCACACAAATTAACACTGAGGAAAGGAACTGAACTGGGAGACCTGTAGTTGAACTCTTAAGCCAGAGATTTTGTAGCAATTAACACTGCTTCTCTCTAGGAGCAGCACAGCAAAACTCAAAGCAACACCTATACAAGGGGAACGTAATTCTATTTTAAAACATACAGCAACACTCTGACACCCACTTTCTTACAAGTGCCATGCTCTATGTTAAAATATCCTGTTTGCCTGTACCCACATGTATCCCAGTGCTTTGGCCAGGTTTTCTTGCAACTCCAGAAAGGAAAAGGGATGCCAGCTATCCAGATGCCATTATCTCCTCATCACTAGGTTAACCTTCAGGTGCTGGGTTTGGATGAGTCTTGTGCTGCTTGATGTCTGAAAATGGTTGTGATCTTGGCTCTCCATTCTCTTCCACTTCCATGAAGAATTAGGTTTTGCTTATTATGGTATCTAGTCTTTTTACCTGGAAGCTGCTGAAAAAAGTTTTGTCCATTTCTTCTTACCATCAGCTCTTATTGTCATAGGTAGGTGATCTGACCTTTAATCTTTTTATTTATTTATTTTTTGATTAATGGCTCTGTGGCCAGGTGGAGTCTGGTGATGAGTGGTACCCCTCAAGGCTGTGTCTTGGGACTGCTGCTCTTCAGTATCATCATCAGTGACCTAGACAGCAGGATCAAGTGCACCCTCAGCAAGTTTGCAGATGACATGAAGCTGAGCAGTGCAGTTGACACAACAGAAGCAAGGGATGCCACCCAGAGGGACCTGGACAAACTTTAGTAGTGGGCCCACAGGGAACTCACGAAGTTCAACAAATCAAAGTGCAAGGTGCTCCACCTGGGTCAGGGAGATCACAGACATGAGTACAGACTGGGAGAAGAACTCATTGAGAGCAGCCATGTGGAGAAGGACTTGAGGGTTCTCATATATGAAAAGCTGGATATAACACAGAAACACACGCTTATAGCCGAGAAAGCCACCTGTATCCTGAGCTACATCAAAACCAGTGTGGCCAGCAGGTCGAGGCAGGGGATTCTTCCCCTCTACTCTGCTCTCATGAGACCCCATATAGAGCATTGTGTCCAGGTCTGGAGTCCTCAAGAAAGATGTGGACCTCTTTTAGTGAGCCCAGAGGAGGCCACAAAGATGATCAGAAACCTCAAGCATCTCTCCTATGAAGACAGCCTGAGAGTAATGCGGTTGTTCAGCCTAGAGAAGAGAGAGCTTTGGGGAGATCTTATCACAGCCTCCCAGTACTTATGCAGGGCTTATTAAAAAAGAGGAAGAGAGACTTTTTACATGGGTAGACAGTGATAGGACAAGGGGGAACAGTTTTAAATTAGGAGAAACTTAGATTAGATATTAGGAAGAAATTCTTTACTGTGAGGGTGCTGAGGCACTGAAACAGGTTGCCCAGAGAACCTGTGGATGCCCCATCACTGGAAGTGTCCAAGGCCAGGTCGGATGAGCTCCTGAGCAACCTGTTCTAGTGGGTGGCATACATGCTTATGAGGGGAGAGAGCTGGATTTTTAAGGTTCCTTCCAACCCAAACCACTGAATGATTTTCTTTTTTTTCCTTTAGGTTGTCTGTTCTTTTAGGATGTCCCTTGCTCTAGGTTATCCTTTGCTACCTGTTCTGGGTGTCCTGATGTACTTCATGCAGATGTGCTATGAACTTAATAGGCTTTCAACCCAGGTGCCAGCAGCACTTGCCTTTCCTACAGCTCATCTCCTGCTATTCTTCCTTTTTCTTCCACACCGTGATGGTCCCATTCATTTTACACTTGGAGAAGTTTTAATGCTGCTATTACAAACCTCTACAATTGAGTTCTGGTTTGCCAGCTTCTTTAATGAAAAATGTTACAGCTTAAAAATCAGCCCCCAGCAATCAGAAATATGCAATCACTCTATTTCTATTTTTCCTCAAGGCAGCAGACACAGAAAATAGAAACGTTCTGTGAAAAGAAGCACCTTTTATCATCCCACTGCCGAGTTTTGTATATTTGATTTGGCCTTTTAGTCCATTTCTTGTAATTAGTTTTTTCCCCTCCCACAACTGGATACTGTTTCCTGAAGTTATTTTCTTGTTGAGATTTAAACCTGTGCATATAATCCCAAGGTTAATAGAGGGCTTCAGAAAAGGAGGGAGAAATGCAGGTGACAAAACTTACAGCCTCAGCAGCCTTATTAATGTATGAGATTTGGAAGGAAAACTTCACGCAAAGCAAATTATAGTAGGGCTGCAGACTTAGTCACTCAAATGTCAAGCTTCTGGAGTATTCCTGTTTATGCCTGAATACCTACAGGGTGAAGTGAGAAGGTCCCAGAATAGGATCAGGATTTTAAGTGGGCTCAAGATGTTCCTGAACTGTGATGCAGAAATAACTCTGGGAGCAAGAAGTGGCACAGTCAGACCAAGAGCAGAGTAGTGAGTCAAAAGTCAGGGGAGAGTTGATTTGGGTATCCCCATTTCCAGGTGAACTAAGGGCCTCCTGGAGGTCATGGCTGGTCTTCTTTCAGGAAGATTTGTCTTCTGAGATACTCAGTTTCCTTCAGTCATGAACGCTAATGAGAAGAAAAACCTTAGGGAATCCCATGTACAGTCCAAACCAAAAATCCTATTTATTGTGGTTAAACACTAAACAGAACAATGGAAGAGGTCATAATTTGATATTACTGTTACAAATGTTAAATAAAAAAAGTAATGGAAAAGGTAATTAAATGAAGTTTTAAAAAATCCATATGCTGTATGTATTATGTGTCCTTTGTTAAATACAATGATAAGGATTCTGTAGTTACGTGATGTTTTTAAAATTTTTTCCCATCTTACATAAAGGGCATCATGGTTTGGAACTGCTGGACATTTAGGAACATAAAAATTTCTTCAAGATTCTGAAATTCTCCTAGGGCAAAGACATCCATTTCAATATCTTTCGTGATTATGACTGTACTTAAAATTTATCAACTGTCATATTGCTAGTCATATCAGTCCTTCTACGGAGCCCTTAAAAACATTCTCTATTTAATGGGGTAAGTCAGAGATCCCAAGGACCACTTCAAGCATAAACTTGCATTTATGTATTTTTAAGTGCAAATAGCAAAATATGCTTGGAGAAGAGTGAGCTAAACTATCAGCCTAGTGAAATGTTACCATGAGAGAGTTTAATTTAGCTTGTGCATCTCATGCTAAATAGCATCTGCTGGATCAAGCCAGCTGATCCAGATGAAACAATTAGGAATAATTAGCAGAAGTACATGTCAGTGCCTTTTCTATTACAGATATAGAAAAATTCTGCGTACGTGCATGCCTGTTTCTTCCTAGCCTGGACAGAAGGGCTTTAACCTCTCCTCCTCCTGCCCCACCTGTCATTAAGAGGGAACTGATAAAAACTGATGCTCTGTTAATATACTGCATCTGACCACCTCCTAAAGTTGCAGGTTATTAATAACTTTCTAGCTGCCATTAAATGCTCCTTTTTTTTTTTTTTTTGGAAACATAAACATACAGATACACATGCTCACACATTGCTCCATCCTACAGCACATCCAGAAGCCATAGCAACCAGCAGAGGAATCTCAGCCTGCTTGATCTGCATTCCCCAACACCTTCTCCTCAGCATGTAAGGTACTCTGTCTCTCAGTCAAACAAGATGTGAGAAATTTCACTTAAAACTCACTGTTCAGGAGTCATCAAGTATATTGCATTATTTCATGCTGCAGCCAAAGTTCGCACCTTTTCTTTGGTTATGACATGGTACACATATCATTCAGGATATGGAAAGGAGCTGTGTTTTCTTTAAAATATGCTTAGACTTACCCTCAAAATTTCAATTCAAGGTTCAGTTGAGAACAGCAATTTTTTAAAAGTATCTTGGTATGTCTAAATGTATAATGGACTGCAGTGGGGTAAACCAGAGCTAGCCATGAAATGGTCTGGGTACAAATGTTCACACCCAGAGGCTTTTGGATCTCACTAATACTATTTATTTTACAATTCAAGTGCTATTTTGCTGTCATGGTGCAACTGAGAGTATTAGTAAGGCTGTGCTGTGAGACCCACAGTGAGGATAGACATTCCTGCACAGTGGCTCAGGCCACCTGTGACCTGAATCCCCCACAGCCATCCCTGCCCCACTCCTGCAATGCCCTGCAGCTCCCACAGCCACAGGCAGATCTGGGCACAGACTCCTCCCAAAACTTCCCTCTGTGGCAGTGAACAAACAATATCAGAAATGGAAAAAGTCCTGTGAGAAATGGGCTGGTGAAGAAGGGAAAAAAGCTAACCTAAATACCTTAAAAGCGAAAGCTGTCTCTATTGTTTAAGATGGAGTCTTGTTGTTTTTTCACTAAGTCACTGTGTCTTCTTCCCAAAATCCCTTGAGAAAACCGTTATCTCCCTAGCTAGGNTCCCTTCTCACCTGCTGCTGGATCACATCCCTGAGAGGCTCCTGGTGTTACACCATGCTCTTCACCACACTCTGCAGTCCACACCATTTCCTACGTTATTTCAACCTAAAGTGAGACAGTTCCAGTGACATCAGGCAGCTTTGTCCCTGCAGATTGTCTGAAGCAGTTAAGTAAGTCCCATCCACTGAGGTGAAAGTAAAATCAGTGATGGCTTTGATGTTTTAATGGGATATTTAACACCTGCCAGAAATGGCTTTTCCGAAGAAATAAATTATTTGATGGGGAAAAAAAAACCATGCTATGATTTTTTTTCCTTCAAGGGAAGAATGAAAAACTGGAAAACTCGGTAAAATATGCTTTTTTGTATATTGAAACCACAAAAAAGTCCTTCCTTAGCCCATCTTCCTTTTTGTATTCTAAAATAAATAACCCCCCCCAGCATTTTTCCCTTTTAAAATATAAAAATTGAGGAAAAAATGCTTGTCAAAATTCACCATTTGACATCACTGCAAGTGTTCCGTTAATAATACTTACAGCCTTGTTTAAATCACACCTCGACCAAAGTATTTAAGAAATACAACTTATTATTTTCAGAGGTCATAGGAAGTCTGATGTTAGCAGAATCTTTAAAAGTGGCCCAATGTTCTTACCTTCGTTTTACAAACTAATTTTAAGCCTCCAGCAATGAACAGTAAAGCAACAGATACAGTGTAGGTCATTAAAAAAACAAACAAAAAAAAACAAACAAAAAAGCCCACAGCTGTCAAACTATAATATTCTCCTGAGCTTGTCATTTTGTTAAACTTTATTGGTGCACACTGTTTCCTCCTGTCTTCCCAAGACCCCTGGACTAGCATAACCCTAAAACTACTCAGTCCAAATTTCTTAACTTTGAAAACATCTAGGAAAAAAATCTGGTGTTGCTTTACCGAAATTTTATGTTGCAAAGTTAGTCTGACATCTTTGGAAGGTAAACGGCACCTTGTGTTTCAAGTTCTCAGGTCACAGGGCAGGAAGGAGTCATGATGATCCAGTCACAACTTCTTCATAAGCAAATTGCAGGATTCCCTGAGCAATTCTAGTGTCAGGGGCAGTGCTCAAACTGGAAAATCACTCCATCCCAGTGATGGAAAACTCACTACAGACCTTGATAGTTTTTAAAGATGCATTACACTCATTTTTAAAATTTTCCTCTCTGTATTAATTTTCAAAACATCAAACTTTTAATATCTCTGTTTGCCAGGTTGAAAATCAGCTGTGTTTTCTCTGTTAAGTATTTAACAGCCATGACATTATCTATTAACCTTCCATGATAAGTTAAATACATTGGGCCCCTGCTTGTTCACTGCAAGATGTATTTGCCAACCCTGCAATTATTCTCCTGAGCGATGGCATGTTTCCCATTTTTAAGCCACTTCAGCTAACATATCATTTATAGGTAGAAGCCATATAAACAAACTATAGCCTCTTTAATAAAAAATGAAGTTTCAGAAAACCACATCTGCATTTTGTGGGCAGTAGTTAATTTCCAGCCTTCTGTACTCCTAAACCAAGCTTAGTCACACTGTTCAACTTCTGAGAAGCTGGAAGAGTACCAGTGGGTGAAGTGTGTCACAGCCTGCACCATCACAAAGCGGAGTGTGGTATCTCCTCACTTTTAAGGTTTACCAGCTTCTGCAAATGCATCCCTTCTGGCCTGTGGGAAGGAAATGCTCTGGCTGGTCTTCAGCCTGCAGCCCCTGAATGTACTTTCTGTACTTTGCCCACAATCCCAAATAAAAGTTGAGAATCCAAGTATGTCATGTTTGCCACATACCAGCTCCATCAGGCTGACTGGCATTCCTCTGAGCAACTCTGGAATACAGAAAACAGGGATGTTCACATACCACAGTCAGCCAGAGGCAAAAAAGTATGTCTAATGACAGTCACCAGGGGCAGTGACAGTGACAGACCACTCTGAGAACTCTCTCATCTCCATGGTAGTGCTGGTACAGCTGCCACACAAAAGCAGTGACATATAGAGGTGGGAATTGCTAAGAAAATAACACACAATATTATTCAAAACACATGTAGCTAACATGATACAAAGCAGGGTGAATAGCAGATGTTTTTACATTCATAGAGCCAATAGGAGTCACCAACAGTTTTATGATAATGAGTTGATTTCCTAATGGGTGAAAGATAATAAAAAGAAATGCCTAGCTTTTATATCCTTATTCTCAATCTAATCTCATGTGCTACAGCTATCAAAGAAATCCAAGAAGCTATCACAATCATACAAAGCCAAAACTTCACAAAAATATCTGTTTATTAAGAACTTACACTTCAGAATGCCCAGGATATTCAAAATGCATTATCTGTGCAGTGAACAGGTCACCTACACAAAGACAATCATCTTCTGCAAGGGATTTAGTCCTCAACAGGACTCTCAGCTTTCCAGTAACACCAAATAATCCAAGTGGGAAAGAACAAATGCCCTGCTCTTCCCCTTGCCCCCCAGTTCCCTCAGCTGAAACAATCCAATGCATAATATGAGCTATTTCAGAAGTCCTTGTTCCAATTCTCGAAAAAACACAAGTTCTAAATTTCTAGTATTGACTTGATATTTGGCAGGGAGTTGAAGAAAAGAAAGCCAAGCTCATGAAGCTATCCTTCCCTTGTCCCTCAAACTGAGCAAACTAGAGCCCAGGAGTTCTTGTGAAATTCAGGTACTGAAGGGAGTTCTCCCCTGTAAGTTACATGGGATATTTTGATTACAGACAATTTTTCCATTTTTCTGTATTTTATAAATTTCCCTACACCTAAAACCCTCCACCCATAAGACTGTATTTTGCATAGAAATACTATGGTCACATTTTAGCAGGTTACTAAAGAAGTCATCGTCTACTCGTGAAACAGGCACTCACCTCTATGCCACTCTGGTTTACTCAGATGGAGAACAGCCAAGACTAGTGCCGCGTTAACCAAGTACTGTATTGCAGCTCAAAAATTGTTAATTCAAAGTACTGCAATTCCCTCCCTCAGCTCTATTTTTCTACCTTTCATATTTCAAAGAAATAGGGCAAGAGATTAACAGAAAGGTCTTAAACAGGATTACTGGGGAATTAGAAAATTTACTCAATGAATTGTCCCATATTCACAGCTCAGGCTACTGGTCTCCTGGACAACTTGCTCAATGCTGTTGTGATATCTCAGCTTCAACTGTAAGGTTAGTAGTTCCCTCTCATCCTCCTTTCCCATCAGTTTAGATCCTGCTAAAGCAAAAAGTTCTTGACTGGAAGCTCAAAACTAACAGAGACAGGCCACCAAAGAAGCAACTTCTTCCACAAGTACAAACTCCCACAGGAGTGCAGTGATTTTTATTGAACTCTGAAATGATCAACTGCAAAGCACAGCAATAAAATCCAGAACTGGAACATCTAGTAACAGCCTGAAATGTAGAATTGATTTTTATTCTAATAAGGGTTTGACATGTAGTTTTTACAGGACACTTAAAGCTTTAAAATTTCCTTTTAATCAGTGTAATTGGCCATTCCCTCCCCAACACACACTTACGTTCTAAATTGTAGTGACTTCCTGATTTCTGAGAAGTAAGGCACTACAGTATCCTTTCAAAGTAGTTACAGATTACCATAGCAGACACTTCCCTCTGAGATCTGAAGGTCAAGATTGTCCACAGAAAAAAATGGAACTCGTAACTGAAGATGCATGTGCAGTGACAAATAACTAATCATCACTATCAAAACAGCCATTCTAGGTCATCTACCTTCAGACTCGAGAGGAAGTCTTCAGTGCACAGAGCAGAATTAAAAGTGTTCATCGTTTCACATAGGGAAACTGCTCTATTTTGGAAAAAGTCATTAAAGCTGCCCTGCTCAAGCTAGGGGACAGATTTTAACCACAGCCTTCAGCAATTGGTATGTTCTTATGGCTCAGGACAAGGCACTGGATGATGACCTCTACATTTATAATTTTGGAATAGGAGTTGCAGCCATTGCAATGCTTTCAATTGCACATTCATCAGTGCCACGGCGGATTCTGAAGTAACCATCTTCTCCCCATGAGGTTCCCCAGCTGTTCTTCACAATCCAGAATTTCTCACCACTTTCTGGGTCTGTACCATAGCCCACCAGCAAGACTGCATGATTGGTCAATTCAAATGGATTTAATTCATCCTGCAGCCCAGTGTGATGGTAGATCCCCTCTTTATAAACCATGAAATCATTATAAACCTCAAAGGCAACAGCCATTGGCCCATGCTGAACAAGCTCAAGTTTCATCAGGGCTTCATTGCAGCCTCCATAGAAACCACCAACATAATGGTACTCAGAAGTGTAGTAGTGGTAACAGCTGCGCTTGAAAAGGCATGGAGAATCTTGGGCTGTGTAGGGGAAACAGTCCTCTTCCACCACACCAAAGTCTTGGACATACTTTCCAGCAATGAGATATGGGAAGCCACCATCGCAACCTGAACAAAAAAAAAATGTGCTTATTCCCTTGGAGAGTAATTTGAGGTGGGAGCCTCTCCTACTCATACCTTTTGGAACACTTTTAGATGCAGTATAGAACACACGCTACAGAGACCCAGACAATCTTGATATTTTAGTTAGCTATGGCTAGCTTTCTGTAACACACAGGACAAAATTCTCATCTGTGGGAACTATACCGGGAACACTAATATATGGACCTCTTTCTCCTCCAATTGCCCCTGACAATCCCCATCAGGAAGAGCAAGTAGTTAACATGCAGTACAAAGACGTGCCTAACAAGCATACAGTTCTCTAGAAAGCTTGAGTCATTGCTTTTGCTCATCTCCCCCTCCCTCTAAATCCGCTATTGGGAGAATACTTAGTTCCATTCTTTCTAGGTATGCATAGCAATTTAGTTGCATTTTGAGCCCTACTCCTTACGTATTCCCCGTATCACAGGTAGATCTACAAAAATCCAGTAACAGCCTGAGCACAATGCCACCTACTCCTGATTCAATCCCATCATTACAGTGAGGTGGACTGGTAACTCTGGAATTTTTTCCTGCAATCTTTAAAAAAAAGAGTAGTAAAAAGTATAGCCTGCAAAATACATTATGACAAAACTAAATTATGCGTGATCGGGAAGGCATGTAAGTTTTTAATATATAGTCTCTGTCTGCAGTATTATCATGACTTAGAAGTTATCTTTGTATATACCAGCACACTTACCCTGGGAATACTTGCTGCAAGACACAACCTGCTGGGGACTGAAGATTGGTTTCTGAGTATTGTTTGTGCGGATACGTATTCTTGCTTCCAGCATGCCCATGGAGGAAAATGCGTAACAGCTGCCACACGAGCCTAAGGGGAGAAAAAAGGAACCATGAAGAGCAACTGGTAACATAAACAAGGCTAGTCATCTACAATCAGGTACAACTAATTCCTAGAGTCCACTGAGTCAAAACCTACCAGATGTAATTAGAAGTTGAACACTGATGGAGCAAAAACTTTAAATCTACATTTAGCTTTTAAGTACACAATTCAAAATCCACTTCTAACTTCTGAGGGAACACTGAATTTATTCAAGAATTAGAGAAAATATACAAGAATAAGAAACAATATACTGTTCTTCAGTAGTACTATTTAAGAGCTATCCTATTACGCGCTTTTTTTTTTTTCAGAATGAACCTACAGTGATGGCATTAGCAGGGCTGAGAGGGCTCAATCTACTGCCTCAGACTATAACCCTTTATGGAGCACATATGCTAAGGGGCAATGAATTATTTGAAGTGAATGCTGACAATATTGTTCTTATTTCAATGGACTTAGTCCTATAATTTACAGTTGAAAAAATATTCCACTTCTCCAGCTACCCCTAAAATAACTGACTTTTGAGAGAGTAGTGGTATAAATAGCAAGGTTGATATAGTGGATTCATCCCAGCTCCCCTTGCTTCCCAAGGGCATGTAATTGCACACTGGCTTTTCAGAGGCACCTTAAATTTCCCTTTAGTTTCCTGGCAGAGAGTTAAGTCTCCTTATTTCTGCATCAAAATTTAGTATTGCTTCTAGCTTTAGGCCTCTTCACTCCCTAGGACCTTCCTTTCACATATTAAAAGCCTTTGAAAGCAGAATGACAAGCATCACAGGAACAGCAATTACTTGGACGAGGTCCTGTTTTATCTGCTGATTGTCACCAAGGTGCATGTTTTCCTTTTGTTTCCTGACAGTGGGAAACTCAAATATTGCAGAGCTATGAAAATGAGGGAGGCTTGAGGAACCAAATAAAATACTTTCTCTTGAACTGTGTAGGTGTATAAAAGGAGAACTATTACAAAAGGCAAGATTTTGTGAAATTGCACCTTCCCTCAGTTAGATGTATCTCAGAAGAGAAGGGGCAAAACCAGTCTGAACATGAACACTCCTTGCCCAGCAGGGCAAAGTGAAGCAGTAAAAGATGCCTCCCACTCACTGTACAGTCACAGAATCTGAGATGGGCCACACTGAACACTTTGTTGCAACTTGTGTGCAAAAATGTAAAAAATACAATTCACACAGGCATTTCAATCTGAAGTTTGTTGGAGTGACTGTTAAATTTCTCTCCTGCTGCCCCAGTGGCATTTATGAGGCCTGTAGAGTGACCTCTTTGGACATTTCTTTTTGGGTTTTTTTGGTGGGTTTTTTTTTTTTGTTTTTTTTTTTTTAAAGCCTGAAAGTAAAAATTCTAATTTGATGGAACAGAATGCGTATTCCACAGACATTTAACATACTCAGCATGGACCCTCAGATTACAGGAAAAGTGTAGGAAGCCTTATTATTGGAAACAACAGACTAGTTCTCATTTAAAGAAACTTTGAAGCAACACAGTGGAGAAAGGGTAAGTTCGGAATTAAATGTTCAATTGGCTGGAATGTAAAAGAGCCCTGGGGATATTCACAGTTCACACCAGGAGAAAGTAGAGGACTTACACCTACACAGGACTATAAAATTTCCTGTTGCCATCTTCCAGTGATGTCATGTATCAGCTTGCAAGCCATAACTCCCACAAGCCTTCCTGTGCTGCTTCTGCTACCAGCTGGTAGAAGAACATAACCATAAATGAGGGATCAGTGATTTAAGTCATTATACAGGGTTCTGTGGTAATTGGCTTTCACTCCAGCAAGTTACACTGCTGTCTGGATAAGCCAGTACCACTACCTGTTTTGGCACAGTGCTGTTAGCCAGGACTCCACCCAGTTTCCACAGGTTATTCATAGTAAAGGTGCAATCTCTCACTTGCAAGACACTAAACAAAACAGTCTCGTCGACAGTAAATTACAAAGTACATCAAAGGAGCACTAGAGCATTCCAGAGACATTATTTGTTTATCTTTACCTTGATTCCGAACAGGGCTGACATAATTGACACCATTCACATTTCTCCAGTCCCAGGATTCTGGCAAGCTTGAAACTTTTTTGAGTAACTCATGCGTTAGAGGTGCAGGCTTTGGTCTGAAGATGAGAAAATGCTTTTGAGAAACATACCTTGCTCTAGACAAGGGAACAATTATGTAATACTCCATTTTCATAGTCTCCATCTAAACTGAGTGGGTGTCAATCTGAAGAGATAAGTTTCAGCAGGATGCAAGACCTACTCAAAACGTTCCCTGAGGGAACTATATTATCAACTATCCACTGCTGAAGAATACACATTCAGTACAGGTAGCTCGGTGTGCAGCTGCAGTGCCAGCTGCAGATTGAGCTCTGGGTGACAAAAGCCCAGAGCCAGAGCCTGTGAACAGCATAACAAAGGGCACAGGGACCCACGGCCCACCCAGGTAACCTCACACTCAGAGACACAGCAGGAGCCCATGACTCCAGACTTCAGCCACTTAGATTGTGAGTGGATAAAAGCCCCAGGTTTCCTTTGTTCCAGGCCCCTCCCCGGAAGCACCAACTTGAGCTTTTATTTTGTTATTTAGTTATTGCACCAAGATTAATTTTATGGACTGGGACATCTGAAACTCTGCCATGGGAAACATGGGGTCAAAGCCAGTATGGAAATGTGGTCTGACTGTGAGTGTGGGGTGTACAGCTGTGAAGGAGCCTCAGTCCTGCTGAGGGTGGTGTGAGTTGGATTACTGAAGTGGCTCCCAGATGGTCAAACAGGGATGTTTCCTTAACAACCACGAACTGCCGAGGTCAAATACTTTCACAGTAATCTGAAGTGCTGTGGTAACACTCAGAGACTGTAGCAACACAGTTCTGCAACAGCTATTTTACACCTCTGCGATCCCTAGGTATGTAGAACGCACCTTGCCTTGGCAGCATGAACTGACAGCAACTATAGACTGTTTAACCACAGACAGACATGGCTTACATCAACACTTCACTAGCTGCAGAACCACATGCCCCAGAAACTTCTCTGGAGTAAGTTTTTACAGTGATTACTGAAGAAGTATTGAATGTTACTTTCCTCATTTATAGCCAATTGATGCTCATATATCAGGAAGACAAGAGCTTTCTGCATTCAGCTTTGACATAATCCGATGCTTGTTCTTAGAAGCCATTCACAGATACCAGACACTGGAATCTGCTCTGAAAGCAGGAGAGGGCCAACCAAACACAGTCATAGCACTGTATGGGTGCAACAGGATACTGTTACCAACTAAGCTATTGTACTTAAGATGATCTACAAGGTGAGTTCTGTCTATATGAGAAACCTGAGAAAAATCTGCATAATACTCTCACACAAATTAGCTGGTTTACAGTATAGTAGGACCTCCTAAAAACACAACTGCCACAGTTTGAAAGAGAAGTAGCATTCCTACTCACAGGAACAGCAAGAGTAGAAAAACCAAAAATACAAAGAAGGTTGAAGAGCTGTAAAGAAGGTAAACTTTACATCAGAGGACCCTAGTTCTCAAATTAGTGTAGAGGATAATGTATCCACCCCAATTACCACTCTCTGCTAAGCGATCTGCAAGACCCTGGAAGCATTCTCAGGGCTACTTTCATACTTCTTCACAAAGACACTATTCCTGTTAGAGGACTCTTGTCAAAGGCATGGAAAATTATCAAAGTAACCTAGGAATTTCCTCAGAAATCTTTATGTTTAATAGCAGAATGCAGTTTACTGCTTTTTAATTGCAACTATGAACTAGCAGAACCAAGACAAAGCACAAGAAGAAACTACTAACTATGGCAAGCAGCTGATGAGCAGACACATGAGTGAGATGACAATTGAGACTGTCACTACTTCTTCCCTGCCCATATGAATTCAGCAGTGAGTTACTGGGCAGATTAAAGGGTAGGTGACCCTTTTTGTATCAACTGCTTGAGATGCTCAAAATAACCACTCAAAAGAAAAATAAATTGGCACCCCATGACTATGAGCTGGAAGGCCTTGAAACTTGATTAACATCTTACCTACAAGCCAAAACACAGCTAGGAAGAGCCAGAGTGTTGGCAGAAGTGGCACTTATAGCAAAACAAAAGGTCTTACTACCTTGAAGCTCTGGAATAGAGACCCCCAGCTCTTCTAGTTAGGTCTTCCAGGGCAAAATACTCATACTCCTCGTATCTTGCTGCTCTCCATGACTTCTGGTGAGCATTGATAGCATTTATGAAGTCAAAGTTGTGCACATAACGCCTGCTTGAAAGTCTGAAAACAAAAGCAAAGAATTAAAACAGTAAGAAAAGGACTGGGTTTGAAAAGTAAAGGTGTTCTCTAAACTCAATGTAAATACAAACTCTGGAAGTGCCTTGTGGTAGGTACTGACAAGGAAACACGGAAACAGTGAATCAAGGCAAGGTTTCTAAAACTTGAGACTGAGATATAATCACCTTCCTTAGACATGCCAGTATTGTAACTGGATTTCAGCATAGACTGAAGGAGAAACTTTGATGTGACAAGCACACACTCCTCTATTTTTGTGAATTCAGGTTTATTTCCAGCATTGTAACTGGCATTAACTTTGCCCTCAGTAATGGAATTGGCTCTTACAATTTTTAGCTAAAACCCAAAGCACAGCTATTAAACATTTTATACCAGTAAAATGTGATTTATCTGTTGTTTACCTTCCCCCAGGCTTCTGGAGGGGCGGCTCGTTCTTGTGAACATCTGAGGGAGATGAAGAAATCTTCTGTCCAATGAAACAAGCCCAGTTGCGGCCAAGTACATCATGTACCCATCCTGGCAGAGTCTCATTACAGTAGCTGGTTACATTCTGGCCTTCCTTTTTGTACTGTAGGGTGAAGAAGTTATGCTTGTGTTGAGCAGATGCCTTTGTTAGCACAGCAGTAGTGCCCCACCCACTCGGCTACTTCTTGCCAATGTTTCAGAGAAAGTGGCCAAACACACTCCAGAGGTTAAGCAGATAAAAGAAACTGATACTTATTCAATTGCTGCAGAATACAATCAGGCTGTGACTTGCAGTTTTAGCAATAAAGCATGCACTAGTATCAGTATCAACTAACAGCTGCTAATAATTCAACAGTTACTTTCTAGGCAAGATGCAAAAGACCTCTTAGTACTTAGTCTTCTCTTCGAGCCCTTGAGACCTCCTGCACTAAATATGTGACTAAATCTGGAGTACTACAAAAGTTTGAGAAACTGAGACTCAAACAGCAAGTTTCTCATCCACTAACCTCTCAGGGAAACATGTACTACTTTTATATATTTATGTAGAATTTTTATACTGTTTTTGTTTTACAAGTTAGAACCAAAGGTGAGACTTTCTGCAACTGCTTTAAGTTTGAGCTTTGATGGTAAAGCATCAAGAAAAATTTCACATGAACTATCAAAATGAGACAATATGAAATGATGATCCATTGAGAGCAACTAATTTAAAGCTGGAAATGAGGAGCGTGCTACTAAGGTCTCAAGTTCTGAGTCCAAATACTTCCCTGTTGAGTCACATTAAGTCTTCATTTTACTACTGAAGATGAGTAATAATTTATATATTCAGTAAACTCTTGACTTCATACAACAGTTAGCACTAACACTTTATGGAGCCAAGCTGCTGACTTGCTTTGTTCATCCTCTTAATGTGCAAGACTGTGCAATATAGCACATAGCAACACTAGGCCAAACACCAAGGGCAAGACACAGGGACGACTTGAGAAATACCCTCTACACAACAGGAATGCTAAAAATCCAGACACACAATTTTACATCTGTAATTTACTGAGAGATCACATTATTTGGCTATACATGATAGCATTAAATTAAGACTTGTCTTTTCTATCTAAAAGCTGCCACGGATTATAACAAGACCAAGTACAACTACTCTCAATAAGCACAGGCCTTCAGCCTAATTACTTAAAGACTATTAGAGGAACAGGCCTGCTTCCTGCAACTATCAGACATAGATTCTGGCTAGCATATAGAGTTATACTGAATTAAAACAAGTAAAACAGATTTGGGACTTAGCTTCATGGAAAAAAAGGCAAGGAGTTATCTGCTAACTAGCAAATTAAAACAACAAAATCCCTTGTCTTGTTTTTATTTTTCTCTCCTAAAAATCCCTCTCCTTTTCCAGGAGATTAAATTAATTTCTTTTTTAAAGATGTAAATAGATAACCAGAATAGCATTCACAACATTTGTGACACTTATCTTTCAAGAAAGTGAATTTAGCAAGTTTCTTACATTGTTCTTTCATTTCACACATATCAGCAAAACTAGGAAGGGGGTGAGGAGAAAGTCAGTGGCAATGCTTCAAGACACAAAAGCTAATTTCAGACAGTCTGTGTAAAAGCCTAAAATTAGGCAATTCAAATCCTCTGTAGTTACATTTTTGTAGACTAGCAGACTATAAGCTATTTCTTTAAAAAAGGAACATGGAGACTTAGAGACCATGGCACATCAGAAGATATCTGGATAAAGAGAATTTCAACTCCAAGAAGCATTGTCAGGTAGGAATTGAAAATATACCCAATAAGGTCCCAATTTGCTTTTCCCGCTTCTGACTTTTGAGAGCCAGTGACACTGAGAAGTGACAGAGAAACCTTCTAAAAAAACTCTAATATTTATACAACGCTTGGGCAAGAAGTCAACTTGAATTCCAGAAGTCAGGACTACCCTGTATATTAAGTATTTAGAGGACTGGGCAATCACCAACAAGGCAAAGTGCCAGATTCTGCACCTGTGATGGAGCAACCCTGGCTGTTCATACAGACTGGGGGATAAGACGCTGGAAAGCAGTGTCATGGAAAGGGACCAGGGGGTCCTGGTCGATGGCAAGTTGAATATGAGTCACTAGTGCCCTGGCAGCCAGGAGGGCCAACTGTGTTCTGGGGGGCATCAGGCAAAGCATTGCCAGCTGATCGAGGGAGGGGACTGTCCTGCTCTTCTCTGCACTGGTACAGCCTCACTTTCTATATTCTGTGTAGTTCTGGGCAACGCAGTATAGGAAAGATATTAAGCTGTTATAGAGTGTCCAAAGGAGGGTAATGAAGATGGTAAAGGGCCTTGAGGAGAAACCGTATGAGGAGTGGCTGAGGGCACTTGGTCTATTCAGCCTGAAGACTGAGGGAAGACCTCATTGCAGTTACAATATCCCCGTGAGGTGAAGAAGAGGGGCAGGCATTGATCTCTTCTCTGTGGTGACCAGTGACAGCACCCAACAGAATGGCCTGAAGTTGTGTCAGGGGGGATTTAGACTGGATATTCAAAAAAGGTTGTTCACCCAGAGGGTAGTTGGGCACTAAACAGGCTCCTCAGGGCAGGGGTCACAGCAGCAAGCCTGACACAGTTCAGAAGTGTTTGGACAATACCCTCAGGCATATGGTGTGACTCTTGGGGATGATTACTGCAGTGTTAAGAGATGGACTCAATAATCCCTGTGAGTCCCTTCCAACTCAGCATATTCTGTGATTAAATCTGGTGGAAAGACATCACTCATTTTTTAGCAAATTTACAAGGCTGCCTATGCATTTTAATACGGGAAGCACATGCTGAATTAGAACAGTGTAGCAGACTTGCAGGTGTCCAACTGTACAAAAATACAGAAGATGCTAGCAGAACAAACTACTGCATCATGTTATTCGCTATAAAATGCAAGCAAGTATCAACTACAGGTGCATTTTCTTTACTCCAGGAAACATTCTGGAATCCTGCTTTCAGACACACAGTTTAGGGAAGCAGCAGTTACACACTGCTAGTTAAGTAAGCACAACTAAGAAAGGTTAAAAGTTGACTTTCAAGTGATTTGCGCGATAATCAAATAGCATTAGCAGCTCTAACATTCCTACTTTAGCGACATGAACTAATTTTTTTTTTTCATATCCTCAAAACGTAAACATTAACTGCTGTCCCATATCTAGGCTGGTTATTTCAGAACAGCAGTCCTTGATTTTAACCAAATTTGAGAGCATTTGGGAAGAGATAAAAGCGTGTGACAAAGATGTCACCAAGTCAGTCTGGAAAAGATTAGTAACTTGAGTGGTAGAATATTCTAGAATCTATTTCCTTCTTTTTGCTGAAGTAGTTCTAATGTTTCAAAATTTAAAAATGCCAGACTTCTGTTTTTTCTAAAAGACATCTCAAAAGTCAGTAGTATTAAGCATTTAGCTTATGGTACAAACAGCAAGAATCTTACAACACCGTCTCTCTCAAAGTGATAGTCTTAGAAATAAACAAGTACCTCAAAGTTATAAGATAACTGAAACTAGCTGGCCTCAACTTTCCTTTCAGGCTCACTCCATCTTCTTAACTTATGCTGTCCTATTTCTTTCACCATCCCTCAGGGGGAAAAACTTTAAAGCCTTATATATTGCATAGCCCTAAAGAATCCCTGTATCATCCAGCAGAAGCACATGCTCAAGCTCCTGCCAAGAGTCAGTACACTAAATTCACATCCAAGTTCAGTATAGAGATGTTTCAGCAGCACACATTACACAAGAGCATTCCCATAAAACAAACAAGTTACTCTGTGCTGCAAACAACAGGAAGAATAACTGTGACTTGTCAGAAGCAGAATGCAAGAATGCAGTAGGATGCTGCATTTAACTTGGAAAACTTTAAGGAACAAGGCTATGTACAACTATAGTTAGAAATAAAACACTGTTAGAGCTTCTTTACTTGAGATACTAAAGCAAACTGAGGAAAAAACACATTGATAAGCTCACCCAATTCACCCCTTTGGTGTATACAGTCATTACCCCACAGGCCCCAAGTGAAAGAACAAGTATCTTGCAAAGGCAGTGAGGTTCTACGAAAGTTTTAGTGGGTGTTTGTTTAGTAAGGCACAGGAGAAAAAGCTCTTAAAAACTCACTGAAGCATGCACCATCACACAGGCTGTGTCCATACCTACAAGTACAGCGGCTCTGATAAAGCCACCACTTAAGACAAGCCCATAGCATTCTTGTTAGTAATTAACAGCTTAATTTTTTAACGTTAAACAAAAATACACGGGACCTTCAATTAGCATCAATGGCACTTCTAGGCCTGAAACACAGAGTACTCTATTGGCTTAACTACTTCTGTTCATTGTGCCTTGCAACTCCATCCTCTGTTCAATGTCAGAATATGAGGATTACAGAATATGAGTTACAGGATCATAGTACACACTTCATCTGCCCTGTCACCATGATGAGGTTTTAGACACGTAACTTTAGTGCAACAGAAACGGAATATGAATTTCATGAGCAGCTTTTAAGCAATAAACACTTTACTGACATGCCCAAACCCACAACTATGGAAGGAGACATGCAATGCTTTCTGTATTACGGTTGTTCCAACACCATAAACCGCTCCCTGAACCAAGAAATTATTCCACAATCAAGCAGTAATTCCAGAACACTGTTCACACTGAAAGGTTATTTCAGAGTGAAACTAAGTAATTTTGCCAAGTAATAAAAACAATAGCAAATGTCTCCATGTTAGTTCTGTACCTTCTTGCTGTACAGTAAGAGACTACCAGTAAAGATAATTCTTCCTTTCCGTGAATTCCAAAGGGATTTTGTCTTATGAACTTCCACATACTCAGCACTGATCAAGACTAAGCAACATCCTAAGAGATTGCTTTTATGCTTTCCTCTTACTGTGTTTCCAGGGAGGAAGGCACTTGCCAGTTAGCATTCTAGTTTACCCTTTTTTACTCCGAGGGTTTCTCAATTCTGACCAACACTAAGCAAATGAAGCCTGCTATGTTTATGTTACTTTCAGGTGCAAATGGGAGGATTATTTTAAACAAAAGGCAAACATTCTTCAGAAACCTCTGAAGCCTGCATTGAGAGGAATGTATTACTTGTCCCCCAGAAACTTTAGGGTAGAAGATCACGGAAAAGGTCTTAAAAGAGAACTAGCTGCATTTGGAAGATGAAACTACATTTTTAATTTATACCAGGACTAGACATTTTGTATTTCTATTTCATATGTAATGCAATATTTACTGGAATAGAAGTAAACAGATATGCACAGCTAAATATATCACAAGGTCAAACAGTTCGTAAGGAACCACTTCCTCCCTCCATGTCCCCACTGATGGTTGTGAAGTAAGCGTTTTGGAGATAGCATTGCATGTTGTTGCCCAGTACCATCAAGTGCATTTACTAAGTGTGGTATTTCCTCATGCTTCTCAGTCATTATACATGCATTTTGGTAATCTATTGTTTCCATTACAGTAGCAAAAATAGTAAGAGGAAAACTGAATTTGGCTCTAATCCTCTCTTTAATGTTTAAGGACAGAAGTCTTTAAATGAAAGATATGTTCCTGAGGGATTCCCTACTACTGAACAATGAGCCAAACAAGCCTGCAATTTCTCAATACCAAAGGCAACTGCAAAACTAACAATTAGTCCATTTGCTCACTAAAGGCTAAGACGCATTCATGACCATGAAAGGCAAGCTATTGTGTATTGCTGTTGCCCAGGTGTATATTTGACAGACCTTGTTTTGAGCAACAAGGTGAATCAGATAAGCACCAGAAGCATCTTCCAGCTTAAATTATTCTGTAACAGTTTTGGTATATTGTTTTAGGAGTACTCTTGCAAAACAATGCAATACACAAAATCAACACTTATTACTTGACTTAGTGCTCATACAGATGACAGCAGTAGAGCCTTCGCTGACACTCAGCTGCCTAACAGACCCATTTACATTCCAGAGCAGGCCACACTGTTTCTGTGATTAAATTCCTCCCATGCAAGAATTAGTTTGATAATCAGCACCTATTTCACTGCTCAGCATACTGGTTTGTAAAGACACTCTGTATTTCAGTGTAAAACATCAGCCTAAGGACTCCCAGTCTGCTAGTTCAACTACACTCTCCTGAGATGAGTTCAACAATGACTGCTGAGTTCTACCTGCCACACATGACACCTCAAGCCTGAGCACAGGGAAATATTACAGCGCACAGTATTCCCCTGTTCTCACAGAGGCAGCAATTCCTGCTACTTTTGAGGCAGGCCCTCTCACTGTACTTGAGTTCATAGCAGTGTCTCTGCCTGAGAAGTTTCTGAACAATTCTGCGCAGTTAGATGACCTTTCAGTATCTGTTCAGCTTTTGCTCTATCACCTGCCACACCTATGAGGAGTGCACATCGCAGCAATTTAACTTCACTGTCTTATACAGATGGGAATGTCAATCAGGTATTTCTCTCTCATACTTTGCTTTTGTTCACATACAAGACCCTGCCTTATTTTGAAAACTGCGTTCTTATTATAAAAATTTACACTTGAAGGACTGCACTAGTCTTGACAGTTCACTTTATTTATAGCAGATGGTATAGTGCCGTATTTTTGATTTGTGAAAGGAACAGTGTTGATAATTTGGGGATGTTTCAGTTATTGCCAAGCACCAAGGCCACACTTGCTACACAGCCTTACTAGTAAGTAGGCTGGAGGTGCACAATAAATTGGGAGGGGACACAGCTTGGACAGCTGACCCCAAGTGACCAAAGGGATATTCCATGTCATACAGTATCATGCACAGAAATAAAAGCAGAGGAAAGAAGGAGAGGAGGGACATTCAGAATCATGAAGTCTGCCTTTTTGTGTAACAGTCATGCACCATGAAGCTCCACTTCATGGAAGTTGCTAAACACCTGCTTACGGGTGGCAAGTAGTGAATGGATTCCTTATTTTGCTTTGCTCACATACACAGCCTTTGCCTTACCCATTAAAGTACCTTTGTCTCAACCCATGAGTTTTTCCACTTCCTTCTAATTCTCTTCCCTATCCCACTGAAGGGGAATAAGCGAGTGGCTGGGTTGTGTTTTGCTACTTACTAGGGTAACCCCCGTCTACATCCAGGCGTTAACCTGCAAGCATGAGCAGGTAAACTACTTCCCCATTAGCTGTGTTAAACAGCTCAAATCAGTAGAGAGGAAGCCGCAAGGAAGGTGCCTTATACATAATTTGGAGCCTTATACAACATTTCTGTTCAGTAAGGATTACAATTCTCTTGGAAGAGTGGATTATGACTTTTGCTAGCATCTGAAAACACCGACTTCAAAACAGCTGCTGTAAAATAAATCATTTATGATGGCATCCAGAAAGACAATGTAAAGAGAAAGTAAATTCTTCACCTTCTACTAGCAAAGGTTCAGAGATTTCTTTGTGTGGACAAGGCCTACATGTTTACTGTCGACTCATCTGAAGCCAGACACAAGCTCATGCTTCCAAGAAAAACCAAAAAAGACGTTCACTGCTCCTGCCCAGGGCTGCATTCACCAGCTAAGCAGTCCTGCTTCACAACATACCTGCCTCCCCGGTACCAAAATCATCCTGCAGAGATTACTTCAAACCACCCTTCAGATTCACAATGCCACTCCCCAGGACAGCAGGAGAGCACTCTTTAACAAGACGGTTTCCTCCAGTCTACCCTGTGCCTACCATCACTGTTTTCAGCTTCCTCTGAAGTCATTAACAGGGACTGGAGGTAACAGTATTCATCCAAAAGAATAATTATAGGCAGCATAAAGGTTCCTTAGATATTTAAGCAGTATTCTGAAATAAAATTTAAAGAATTCTATAAATCGTTCAGCAAGGAGAACAGAAGGCTCTAAAGTTTTCAAGCATTTGAGAAAATCTTTAAGGAAAGACAAAGGCAATGATGCTTGTTATCTCACTTGAGCCCACAGTGTCAAGAAAACATACAGCCAAAAAATTCCAGGCTACCAGGAGAGTTCTCCATGAAGGCCTACAATTGCTTTAAGCACAACCAGAAGAGAAAGCATCAGTATTTGTAATTTTTTTTCCAGATAATGCCCAATGTGGAATATAAATATCTTTTCCCTCCCTCTGCTCCCTACCCAGTGACTGATAATGCTTCCTTATACTAAAAGAAAAAATAATCCTTTATCAGGTAATCTAGGCAAAACTTATTGCCAAAGACAATCAAGTGTCCCAACTGACTCCTGTGGCTCTCAGGGACTGAACTATAGGCCATTTTACCAAAAGCCAGTGGTGTAGAACACACCAAGTTAACTCACCTTAAAAAATGCAAACCACTTGTAGTCATTTATCACAATTTCAAAGCCTTGATTGTAAATCAAAGTGAAGAAACCATAGTTGCCCAGACTATCCTGAGCCACGTCTAACTTCTGAAGATTGACAAGCACCTTTTTCTCCACAGGCCCTAAGAGAAACACAAACATTATGGCATGATTATTGTGTGGAAGAGATAAAAATAAAAAGAGTAATAGTACAAAAGATGTTGCAACACTTATTTTATTCCTAAAGATGCTAAAATACACTTGTTGAATACAGTCTACTGCAAAAAAGTATCAAAACACTTCAGGGACCTTCACTTACCTGTCAGTGGGTCTATGTGCTTTTTTTTTTATTTACTGCTAGACAGTTATTTGCACATTTAATTAGCAGCACCAAACAGCTGCGACTGGGAAACACAGCATACTTAAATATAACTTGTTATAGAGTTACACACGTCTCGGATGCAGTGTCACTCACTCACTGTGTCTGCAATGACAACTCCTTCCCCTACAACATCTGGGATGTGGCAGCACCCATCCTACGCTCCTTCACATCAGTGCTCCAGCGCACACCTCACCCCCTCTGCTGCTGACACTCGTCTCATCTGATCAGAGAGACGACCACGCGGGAAAACGCAAATTATCAACTATTTTTAAACCGACACTGGCATACAATGGCTAAACGGGAAGTTACTATTATCCCCGCGGTGTTCCCACCTCTCGGGATGCCGCCAGGCTGCCCGGACAGGCGGCTCTGGCAGCCGTGGCCTCCCGGGAGGTGCCCGGCTGTGTCCCGGCACCTCTGAGGGGCAGCGCGGGCACGACCCAGTAGGGCGCACTAGGAGGCCTAGCCGAGTCCTAATCCACACAACCAGCAGCGGCCGGACCCGCTGCCAGGCAGGAACCAGCCTCCCCGCCGCCCGTGCCGGCACTCGGGGCGCGGAGCCGCCGCTGTCCCCGCCCCGGTCCCCCGGGGACACCCCGTGCCCCGGCCGGGGCTCGGCGGGGAGGGGGCACCACGCGGGGCACCGCGGTCTCACCCTCCAGCGAGCAGTTGCCGTGTCGGCCGCCGGCCCGCCAGACGCGCAGCTCCCAGGCGCCCAGCAGCTCGGCGAAGGAGCAGTTGGCCGGCGTGTCCGCCACCGCCGCCGCGGGCAGCGCCGCCAGCAGCGCCAGCGCCGCCAGCGCCCACCCCGCCATAGCACCGCTCCCGCCGCCGGAACGGGCCCAGCACTGCACCCGGAACGAGCCCGGCCGCCGCCGCCTCCCCGCCCCCGGGCCGGCCGCGCTCGGCAGGGAGGGGCTGGGCCTCCTCCGCCCCAAAGCGTGTCCTCGTCGGAGGGCGACTTCTCCTGCCAAGGACATTCTCCTCCGCCAAGGGCATCTTCCTCACCTAAAAGCATCCCCCACCCCAAGAGTTGTCCTCTCCAAAGGGCATTTGGGGAAGAGCTGGGCATCTACCTCCCCAGGTGGCATCCTTCCCTCAAATCACAGAATCATAGAATCAGCCGGGTTGGACGAGACCTCCGAGATCATCAAGTCCGGCCCTTGATCCCACACCACTGCGATTACCAGATCATGGCACCGAGTGCCACATCCAGTCTCATCTTGAAAACTTCCAGGGGCGGTGAATCCACCACCTCTCTGGGCAGGCCATTCCAATGCCTGATTACTCTCTCTGTAAAGAATTTCTTTCTAAGGTCCAACCTAAACCTCCCCTGGCAGAGCTTAAGCCAGTGCCCTCTTGTCCTACTGCTTCTTTCCTGGGCGTAGAGACCAACCCCACCTGGTACAACCTCCTTTCAGGGAGTTGTAGAGAGTGATGAGGTCACACCTGAGCCTTCTCTTCTCTGGACTAAACACCCCCAGCTCCCTCAGCCTCTCCTCATAGCACTTGTGCTCCAGTCCCTTCACCAGCCTTGTTGCTCTTCTCTGGACCGCTTCCAGCACCTCAGCATCTTTCCTGAGCCAAGGGCATCTTCCCGCCCAGATCCCTACCCCGCTACCACCCCCAGGACTGGGCACTTGCAGGGGTTCCTAATGAGGCTGGGCCCCGCTGTCACTGCAGGCTGACCTTGCTGCTGTGTGGGATGAGGCCTCTTGTTCTCCATGGGTTTAGCAGCACAAAGTGGTTCAGAGTTTCTGCAGCAGCCACATGCCACAGCCAGGAAGCCATGTGGCACCAGTCCTGCTCAGGATGCAACCCCGAAAACCTGAACCACCTACCTTTGAGACCCTTTGTACACAGCAACAGTCAACAAAAAGCACAGAAAATCCCTCCCCCTGCCTCGAATGTGGGAGTTTAAGTAACCGCAAAATCTTGCTTGTCCGACAGCCAGGGTGTTTGCAGGGGACAGGTGTTGTCTAGGGCAGAGATGTCTCCACCGAACCATGAGGCTGAGTGCACGGCTGGGCGTGCAGGGAAATGGTTCTTTTTCCGCTGTCTCTCCAGATGCAAAATGTGCCTGCTGTCACATCCCCAAAGATACATGTGCAATCAAGAAGCCTAATGGACTTGCTAATGAGTAAATATACCCTAATTTAAAAAAAGAATTATATAAAACCCAGCCCCTTTCCAGGGAACAATAAATGCATATAGTATAAAAATATTGGCTATGAAGATGATACACTAGCTTAACTATGGATATAAATTTGAAAAGAGTTTTGTTAAACTGGTATAAATCTGCCCATAGATGCTCATTACAGATTTCAACAGTGCAGCTTTAAATAACTCACAGGCTAAACTACATTTAAACTATAAATGTCCCAATTTATTTTTGTATTGATTTAAATCAGGAGATTAGGAATTGCATCAGTAAATTTGAACTGTTTTAAGTAATACATTGTTTTTACCACCATCACTTTATTTCTATTCTGTCTTCTCAACCTTTTGGGGAAGGATTAATTTGACATTTTGCTGCTCACTCTTAGAGCAACCAACTAACATGTTTTTACTCAGACTAGCGAAGAGATAAAAGCACATGTCACTTGTTTTGGGACAATCTTTTAAGGATCCTAAAGCTCTGACTTGGTTGGAAAAGCAGAATTTCCTCCATGTTACAGGCATTGTTACAAACAATGCTGTTTCTGTGCACTAGGACTGTGTTGCCTAATAGTGTTGTGGTATTAAAGACCAGAGCTTTAGTTTGTGTTTTTGCAAAGACAGCTACATTTTGCTGGACATGCCATACAAGTGCATACACTTTGCCATTTGTGATCAAGCCTCACTAATCAGATGTGGCTACACAGCATCATACTCTCCCCTTTATTTACCAATGACTTTTTTTTTTTTTTTTTTTTTT
>VWZG01003873.1:89547-175568 GCA_013396735.1 Grallaria varia
TTTTTTCCTCCATATTTTCGGAGACCAAGTCAAACATTTCCAATGACCTTAGGAAAAGGTCTGTGTTACAGTTCCTCCTGTTTTATGTGCAGAAGCAGAAAAGGCCTCCATATCATCTCATGACACTGGTTGGATGATCCTGCCTCTTTGCGTTTTGCAATGCTTAGAGCCTCAGTTTTCAGTTTCAGTTTGTAGTCACTGCAGATTGTCATTGCACAGAAACATATGTGCTTCTCTCTAATTGCCTTGGAGTCACAATAGATAATCAAAAATAGAGGTGCATTTTACATAATGAGGTTGTACGATGGTCATTGAGAACAGGCAGAGATGGTCCAGTCAGGCCTACTGATTTCACTCCAATCCTACTCCTCAGCTGTAATTTATTTTACCGTCTAAAATAACAGCACTCCCTGTGCCTTCTCTCCAGTAGTTATTCCGAACTAATTACTTTCATGGAAAAAAAAAAAATCTTCCTGGCTCACAAGCGCTGACATACCTGGATCTGTCTGTGAAATACAGCTCTATGTGTGAGGCACATGGGACATCTTCTGTGGTTGGTGACAGACTTGTCCTTTATCTTTATGCTCAGGTAAGCTGTTACCTGCTCTCTTGAAAGCAAAATGTTATCAAATAACTTAAAAAACCTCCCCAGGCTGTGTTTTATCACTGCTTACAAGGCTCCTGAAACTGAAGGGACTTGGGCAAGGAGGGACAAGTCAGTGTGGTGGTTTCTTGTCCCCGAGGGGAGTGATTGGTCCAGTAATCTCCTGATAACTGTGGTATGCACTGGTCTCTTTTGTAAGTTAATTGAAATGAGTGTCATGGGGCGGAAAACCCCTCAAAAATAAACAGTGAAAATCCTCCAGAAGGTGAATAGCTTTCTGCTGAGTTGGAGAGCTGAATCAGCTCAGCAAAGGATCCAGGGTTCCTTGCTCACAGGGATAGGCATAGCCAGCAGGAATTATATGGGGTAAAGGCCGATTTTCCTCTAGTGCTAACAGATGTGAGGATAAGCTCACCATGAGTTGGATACTTTTAAACAGAATTTTGTCAAATAATTGCAAATAAAACCTTTATTTCTAGCCTGCCCCAATCCTGGCCCCTTTGACTTGTCACTGTCTGTTCAAGTGGAAGTGGTGTGTGACTGTATGGTGAGTGTATGGTGAAGTGACGTGAAGAAATGAACTGACTGAAAATAATCTTGGGAGCAAAAATCCCAGGAGTGGTTCTTGTGCAGTCAAGTCAGTTCCCTAGTCTGGAAGCTGACCATGACCAGGGCGGTAATCAGCTGTCCACTTTAAAAGCGAGAGCGCAAAGATGACGTGTTTGGAGTGCTTCACAAAAAACTAATTTTGGAGAAAACTGAATTGAAAAAAATGATCCTTGTGCACAAGAGCCATAGAGTTATTTCAGCTGTATCTGTCTAACAAAAAGTAGTATCTCCTTACGAACCCTGCTGTACTTCCATTAGTGTATCATCATCTGTACTGCTGATGAAGCTGTTAGTGCAGTCTAATGAGACTAATTTTAAAAAATAACAGAGGACCGCCTTTTGCTTTGTTTGTTCTGGAAAGGTGCAAGAATACAAGCATTTTCATGGTCCTGTGTAGGCTGTGAAATTAACTCCTTACTGAGACAGTTGGTACTGTTCTGCAGATGGCTTTGCAAGAGCCATGTCCTAATTGCATGCTTTTAGAAAGTGAAGAGCTGTACTCAAAGACTTATTTTTCAGTGCATTAATTCATACATGATCATTATCTCACTATAAAATCTGAACATTTTCTTTTACTGCAGAATACTTAAGCCAGTTTAGCACTATATACTTCCGTGCCTGATTGAACACATCCTGTTTATTTCGCAGTGAAACTGCCTCTGGCAGTTTTTAGAAGGCGAATAGATAATATATATTCATTTGTTGCAGTTATAAACTTGGGGTTTTTTAAGGTAAGACACTTGCTATATGGAGCAATTCAAATGGTTTCTAGCAATTAGGTGAGTTAATTTTGTGAACAGAATGAGCAGGATGTGTATGTGCAGCTTGATGTACAACACTTTGCCTTGGAGGTAGGGAATAAGAAACTCTGTTCACTGCAATTGCTGCAGAAGCACCCAGATTGTGGAAGAACATCAATGGAGTCTGTTTTTTCCAACAGCACACTGCAAGGTTGGAAATCATAGTGAAATGCGATTCCATAAGTCAGGCATAAATATCACCATTCTGTTGGTTTGCCTGGCCTTTGTCCACTGACAACTCATTTTTTCTGCCAACTTTTTCTGAAAGATGATACACAGAATACTTGTTTGCATGCCTATGTGTGCAAAAATATAAGTCCTTTGTTCCTGGAAAAACGTGTTATAATTTAAATGGTGTTGAATTTGTTCTCCTATTTAGAAACTGAGGAAATTTAGTAAAAGCTTCCTGGAAACTATTACTTTGGTTATTGTAGTGACTATTAAAATAACAATGATAATTCCATGTTGATTAAGACACTATTAAAATATCTAGATAATGTTCCAGTTAGGGTGGAATAACAGGAAATGTCACTGTTATTAAAAGAAACGTGAATATACTATCGTCTTCAAAACTGCCAGGAGCTCTATAACTTTTAGTATAGAGAAAGTTGACTTTAAAATCTTTCTTTCAGGTATTTTAGTCTGTAGAATATTGCAGCCTAAAGGAATCAAGAAGGTGTCAGTTAAATGATTTGGTCCATTTGGAGTAGCTGCTGAGAGTCCACAAACATTGCCCCATAGTACATCCAAACTGTACTGAAAGACATAAGCTGATACTGAATGGATGGTGACCCCTTGGAGAGCTCTTCAGCCCTAGGAGTCATTGAAAGAAGATGAAGAAGAACAAAAAATGTAAAGTGACCTTCCCAGAGTTGCCTTAATTGAAAGCAAAGCCATTTTTTAGAAGCATCATATCTCTTATACCGAAAGCTTTTCTGTCTGAGTGCTTGGTAAATATGAACATCATAATATTCAAAGGGTAAAGGATTTTACAAGCCTGAAATATTTCAATATCTACACATCACATAGCTAAATGCTATTATTTCCCCTGTTACGAACCAGGGGGGGAAAAAGGACAGAGTAATCTAATGTCCTGCAAGTTGATGTTACAATGTGTGGGTCAGGTTAGAAACTGGATGGCCATGAAAAGTAGAAATTCTGTTATCAATACAACTGTATCATGTTGAAATAAAATAAGAAAATCAATTACATTTAGGTTTCCAGACAACTTTCAAATAAGCAAACAATTAAAATGATAGCTCATTTCTTTTTCCTGGTGTTTGTTTGCAGTTTGGTGTTACGCTTTAGCTGGTATAATTGCAGGCTGCCAATGCTAAAACCAGTCCTGCTCTCCCTCTTCCTTTCTCCCTCTTCCACCATGCTCAGCAGGTGGTTTTGGATCATCAAAACCAGAGATTAAGCAGTCATAGGAGAGCAAGGTGATCAGGCAAAAAAACCCAAACAACTAGCATGTCCTCCTCCAAAAAAAGAATATTTTTCCATTGCATCAGATCACTGAACCGCTCCCTGAACTTGTCTCTAGATGGTCCCTGGGTCCTCCCAGGAGCTGAAGGAGGAGGACAGCAGCATCTCTTCCACTACAGCAACATCTGTGGACTTGAACTGCCCTCTGTAATAAGACTAATTCATTTATGATCTAACTGTTTTATCCCAGGCTTCTGGCAGGTTTTCTTATTCTGAGATGCAAGTCAGCAGTTTGCTAAAAGTACTGGTTTGCACAAGGTTCTGCCTATTCCAGGCAAAAAGGTCATCCATCCACTGCTCTTTTGAAATGTGGTTTATGTCCCAGCTCTTGGGGGTTGCTCCGCTGCCCACTGCAAAACCGAGTCAGTTTTGTGCCGTGGAATTGAGTGCTGCCTCAATCATGGCAATGCAAAATGTGGTTGTAGCACAAACAGTCCTCTGTGCACACACCTGTGTCCCTTCAGGGGAGCCTGAGTCACCCAGAAGTCTTTTACTGCTGCTTGCCCTTCCTGGGATCCCTCAGGAATCGGTGACAAAGACACGGTCAGCATGGTCTGTGGAGCACGGGTACTTGGAACTTTTCAGGGCTGTATCAGGGATGCTTCTATTTGAGAAAGGATAAAAATATTAAGGATATTATCAATTAGGAGTGCTTAGTGACCATTCTTTCTATTATTACAATCTATAACTTAGCTGAAGACCTGCCTAGTTTTTAAATGGGGCTGCAGAGGGTGAATCCAGATATGCAGCTGTGTGGTGTGACCTCAAAGCCAAATGCCAATTAAACTTTTTGTCTACCAAAGAACCCTGTACATATGATGAATATTCAGTATTGCTTTTCCACCCTGAGTTTTGAAAACAAACACTGGAGGATTTTTCTTTGTTTTGTTTTGTTTCTTGTTTTGTTTTTCTTTTATTTCTTTCCTTGCTGCTCTGAGTTGCCTGAGGATTATAGAACTGATGCATTTTAAAGTGTGTCAAGAGCTTGTCAGTTTGTAACACTTTTTCTGAAATGCTGCCAACCCAAAACATTCCATTTTTCAATCAAGCCTGAAGGCGGGCAGGAGAAAAACAGTAATGTCTTCTCCCAGAAAACTTTCTGTAATTGCCTTCTTTTTTATTACTAACTTAATTTTCTAATTGTGTTTTTTTTTTTTTACTCCTTTGTTCCAAAGGCCACAAAAAAATGGAGTCTGTCTTGGACTCTTTCACCTTTTTTTCCATATGAGATTAAAAAGCTTTTTATCTGGGGCTGTTCCTTAGCCTCTTTTGAGACACAGATGCAATCAGACATCCATCCAATCTACAGGTTTTGCAAGTGCACTTTGCTTGTCTCCATTTACAGCGGATAAAGGAGTTTATTATCTACCATTCACTCCTTGCATCCAGGCAATTATGAAATGCAGGACGTTCCATTGCTGGCTGTTACTGCACTGGAGGAGGGGACACCAGAGACAAAGATGTGTAACCTGAAGCCAAGTGACTGCTGGCACAGCAGCAGATGGACACATACTGACTAGGTCAAAATTCAGTTTGGAAATCAGAAGGCGGCTCCTAACCTATAAAGCTGCTGGGTTATCTATCCCAAAGAAGGGGGGAAAACTTGGGAGTGCCCTGTTTTAGGAGGATTACAGGGAGCCTGTTTGCCACAGCCCAGACTGAGCTCCATGACCCAGAGGCGCATCTCCAGGCTTACAATTCTGCAAGTAAACATGTATATAAAACATATGAAGAGAAGGAAACCTAATTTAGACTCTGTTTTGAATTATCCTTTGAAAGAGGGTTTCCCATACTGGGAACCCGAAGAACCAGACTAACTTATGCTACTGGGTTTAAAATAGTCTGTATTCTGAAGGATACTAAACTAAGAAAATAACACTAGGCTGTTTATTTGTTTTTTTTCATGAACTAATATTTTTTTCTTTAAAGAGACCAAAGTTTCTCTTCAGGGAAAATCTTAAGTAATTTAGGGTTGGCTTTAATAGAATAAATTGAGTGTCAGAAGCTGCTGCCTCTGTTTTCAATCTATAAAGCCACTGAGTTAGTTGTCTTTATTTAATCTTTAAACATGAGGCTTTTGGCTACAAATAGATTTAAGAAACTTGCAGAAAGCCATTCAGTGCATATTCATTAATTTTTCTTGCAAAAAAGGGAAATAGTCTCATAATTTCTAAATGTATTTTCTAAAATATCAACAAAAATGTTATGTCCAAGGTGATTAAAAGGAATTTACACCTATTTTGAGATGCCTTAATACATGCCATTGTTCTGAAATTGTGCCACAGCAGTCTTTGGAACATCAGCACAAACAAGATTTTTGACAATCACAATACACAAGGTTTTGGACATCATTCATATGACAAGGAATGCTTTGACTTCTATAAATTCAAAATTACAAGAATGAGTTGATTTGTGATGCTCTGAATTGGCACACCAGCATTGCATGCTGTGAGGTGGCTGACAGGAGTCAAAGGTGATTTGCTCTGAAGTCATCATAAACACGAAATATAGCACACAAACACAAAAAAAAAAAAAATCTGTCTGTTAAAATCAGCAGTGTTAATTAGTCGGGAAAGGTGGAGGGAACAGTAGAGCAGAGGAGCCTCCAGGACTCCAAATTTGAGTCTCTTTTCCAAATTCTGTCAAGTGTGAGCCATTTCATGAGGTGGAACTGGTACCATGTCAAAAGCAGGGGGATATGCTCTGAACCTTCACTTATCTGTAGTGCAGAATATATGTGTTAATCACCACAAAACAGATGTACCACCCACACTGAAATAGACCTCTGCCTTTTTTTATTCACCCTTAAAAAAAAAAGAAAAAAAAAATACAGATTTTGCATATAATTTTCTGCCAGCAGCTGTCATTACTTGTCACAGCATCATCTGAGCCTTAAAAATTATAAAGCTACCATCTTTACTTTTCTTCCTCTTCTGCCTTGTGTATTTTGTTTCCTGTTTTGTTTGGGGGTTTTTGTTTTGGGTTTTTCATCTTCCTGTTCTAGTTTTACCCTTCTCATTTCTGCTTTGGATTGTTCCCTCTTGCAAGCAATTTTTGCTTTATTGGAAATGATATCAGACCTATTACAGAGCTGCAGGGCTTGCTTGCATTAACCTTAGGATTGCTTCACACCGCTTTGAGTAAGAAGCTGAGGGATAGTTTCTCACTATGCCTTTGTACTCCCCATTTATTGTCTCTAGTTATTGTCTTGTCTAGGGCATGGGTAATCACAGGGGAACAAAGCACAAAGGTTAGTTATCGCTTTGTTTTTGCACAGGACCTAGCCCACTGGAGTCTGACACTTCCTAGATACTGTTGCACTATAAACAATATACTATTTCATTTATTGTATAACAATTGTATAACAATTTGCAAATTCCAAAACAGGAAGAGGAGGCTTCTGTAAGAGTGAAACCCCATGCCTTCTCCAGCTTTTAGCCCTGAAGATCTGCTTACTTTTATAGTGATAACATTCCTGCATTGATCCACATTCAATAGAGACTTCACTGTGTAGGTAGACTCCAGCTGGTCTGGGGTCTCTGTGGAATAGTTGGACTATGCTAGGAACCTTCTGCACACGTCAGGGTGATATGCACGGAAGGATAAGTTGTAACACCTGGAACAGATATCCGGTTTCTAAAGTGATGAGTAATGTTTTCTGACATGCGCGGTTTGTATGTCCAATTAGGAATTATTTATGTATAGAGAAACCAATGGTCCTTGGACATGTGTCCAGACTCAGGTCTGTAAGAATCGCAGCCTCTGATACTACACACACTCTCTCTCTCTTTCTCTCTCATTGCATTATTCCACCAATGCAATAAAGTTCCTGTCGTATTTTTGGAACAATACGATGTCGTTTCTTTGACCTGCCTCTAACTTTACGACGACACTTCACAAGGCATCCCATAGTGGAAACCCTCTGGAGACATGTGCAGTGATGCTCTCATAGAGAGTTTACATTTGTTTACACCATCCTCATTTTTTGAAACAGCAGTGCTGAGATGGGAGAAGAGGAACAAAGCCTGAAGCGTTGAGCCACACCCTGGTACATTTTCTTTCCATCTGACCTCCCTTTTGACATGACTATAAAGAGATTCATGAAGCTGCAGTCGGGACCAGGGTCTGGCCCATCTATTTAAGAGACAGTATAAATCTATCTTGTCACTGCTTCACAGTACACGGATGCTTTGCATGAGAAGTTAAAAAAGCAGAGTACATTAATGCAATCCTGAAGTACTTCCGATCACAGAAACCTGTGAAAAGCACTGGAGGGGACATCTCTCAGGCTTGCATCAAATATCACTTGATTTGTAGTTTCCCTATGACTTCACTATGGTAATTCCAAGGCCACATGAGTACAGTGATGGAACACTGTTTTACAAAGCATAAGGATTTTTGTTTTGATGAAACCAAGCCTTGCTTAAATGACGTGGACCTCATTTCTGGTTTTACAATGTATATATTAAAATGCCCCTCTGGTTTCCTGGTCACCAAATTAGTAAGGAATCAGACATTCTCCCCAGGCAGTCCACAATTTTGCTGAAAAATTCTCCTCAGAGAACACAAAAAACCCATTATTTTGTGTCTTGAATGCCTCTGGAAAGCACACTTCCAGATTTTGATGTTATTTGGAGTAATTTAGAATTAAGGTAAGACTCCTCAGATCAAGAGAGAAAACCTCTTGTCCGCTCTGACCTTCTAAGTACTCCTTGGCACCTGCCCAAGGTAGTATCAACAGCTGTTCAAGGAGGTACCAGCAATGCTGTGCGTCATATCATAACAACAATATTCAGTGTGCCAGAGCTCTGGGACATGTAGCCTGAAGTGTCACCTTCTTGAACTCCTTGGACAACAGCCATTAGCCAGCACACAGGGCACATGGGCTGGCAATCACACTGCTCAACTCTCCAGCAGCTGACAGATGTCCTTTTGCCTCTGTTCCCGTGATCTTAGTGCAGTTATCTAATCTTGCTTTTAAACCAGATCTCTGCCGTTTGTCAGTGCAGCACAAATACAGCAATGGGCCAGTCTTTTCTCAACAGGGTAGAAAAGCTGAATGTCCTCAGAAGATGGACAGGTTACCTGATGGTCCTATTCAAGGCAATGTATAGAAGTTAACATCCAGCCAATGTAATTTCTCACATAAAGTGATGTAATGTGTGATAGGGTGTATTTCAGAAATAGCTCTTTGAGGTTTTATTTGGGTTTTTCTCACTTGGTTTTGCATTGCTTTGATGCAACAGTTTATGGATAGGATAATTTTAAAGTACAGACAAGCTCTGTTCAGAAACATGTGCGTACAAGGAAGTGTTTGCTAAACATCTCAGAGCAATACTTGCATTCTCATTTGTGTAAGGATGCATTTGTGCCTTTTGCAGTTGTGGCCCAAAGTCCTTGCTGTGTGTGGGAGCAGTGAGTCTCTTTCTACAAAAACACAAAAAAGCAAGGAGAGGTTATGTTTTCTTCTGCTGACTTCTGCTGAAGTCAGTCATCCCAGGGGTTGTGATGGCTTGGACTAAGATGGCTTCTCCTTGTTCTCCCTTCCTTCCCAAATAATCAGACAAAATAAATCTTAGCAGAGTTTTCTCTGTTTTCTGCTTCAACACCATGGTCTCCTCAACATGCCTCAGGTAGAGAGGAAAGTCTCTGGCAATAGGTTCCTGCAGGAGCAGAAGACCAAGACAATGCACAGGGAAGCTTGTTTTTCTGAGCAATAGCATGGAGCAGGGAGATTGCAGGCTTTGATGAGCAGCACTCAGGGATTTCTCTTCCATTACCCTGGAAAAGAAGAGGTTCAAAGTGTGTAGGATATGGGGATGATTCAGATTGGGAAGGGTTTTGGGCACCTTCACTCCCCAAAACCAGGCCAAAGCAGGATCATCTCTGAATGAGGTCAGGTTGCTCAGGGCTTTATCCAGTTGGTTATGAAAACTTGGAAGGAGGAAGGACAGGGAGTATAGAAACTCTGGGCCTCTGTCCCGCTGCCTGACTGTCTTCATGGTGAAAAAAACTGTTCCTAATCCCACTGTGAACATCACCTCCTATGCACACCCTATGAAGACCTTAGCTCCGTTTTCATGAGGTCACTGCAGTAAAAGGCTTGCCCAACATCTTTCTACAATGCTCTAATGTACTTAGCCCCCAGCACATGAATGGAGCATATGATGCCTGCCTGATTTGGAACCACAGTCATCTCCTTACCCTGTATGCATGGTAGAGGGGCAGGTTGAATGCAGAAAGAGACTGTAAGAGTTTGAAGAAGTCCTGAAGTGGCTTGAAGGTATGGGAAAGAAATCAACTTCACTGTTTTCTCCTGTAGACAGGAAAATGCTTCCTCAGTTGTCAGGAATGTGAAGAACAAACCCCCCAGAATACACCTGGACTTCCAGCACTGCTCTCAAGCCCTTCCTGAGAAGAGAAGAGGCAGAGAAGAGTCCAGCTGGCTCATGAAACACAGCTCTCTGGAGGTTTTCTGGTGTGTCCTGTCAGCCTGGTGGGATTATCCTCTCTGTGATGCTTGCCTTTTTGGTTGGTCTGAGGCCTTGGGGTGGAGAGGACATTGTGAAGTCCATACTGCAAGGGTTTTCCGTGTGACAGTGAGTGCAGCTTTGTGCAGTTGGAAATGGAAGGGTTAAAACTCCATGTGATATGGTTCTAAAGGCAAGACAGAAACCCCATCTGGGAAGTTTGTACTGAGATTAGCAGTGTTGATGACTGTGAATCTGCAGCGTTTTGCAAACAGCCCTCAGATCTCCCTCAGCTCGGGGTGGGGATATTTCTGCTGCAAGGTTGTTCTCCCCCATTCACAGGAGAGACAAAGTGCAGTCCCAGCTCTGGGATCGGCAAAGGCTCTTTTAAAGCAGAAGGCAGTGAATCCAGCTTTGCATTTCATTTTTAGGTAAATAAATGACACATGTTCAAATAAATGCCAGATCGAGTGATCTTACTGCTTTTTTGCTTAACTAAGGCAAAAGGAGCCAGGCTTCTCTTTCACAATGTGAAGTGCTCACTCATTGCTCTTCATGCTCATTCTTGCTTTGCTACTTGTTTCTCTGCCTCCTGAGTTCACAAGCTCTCTCACTTAGATCCTCTTCTCTTCCAGTCAATCACCTCCTTGACTGTGGAAGAACTCCTGAACACAGACTGCAAAGAGCCTTCTTTGCTGTGTGTGCAATGAGATCTAGTCTTACTGAAAACCAGAGGTTAGCATAGGTACCCAAAAATATGGTGTGTGCATGGGTGTTATGTATTAAAATATGAAGCAGTCAGGACTGCTTTTACAATCCTCTGTTTGCTCCTTACCTAGTCAAAAGTATTTGTTAATCATTGGCATTAAAAGCTGAAATTCATTAAATCCAGCATGTGCCCTCATTTTAGGAAGATCATAACAAAATTTTTAGTGAGTTGGACACAAACTTATTGAGCAAGAGTCTGTCTAGAAAAACAAGCATATTGCAAACTAAGGGCTTCCTCATAACTAGTTTCGCAATATATTTGATTTATGTTCTCCAAGATGCCATTCCCTTCAGTGTTTCCCCTTCGTATATTTTGCAGTAGCTGGTTTTGTTCTGAGTTTTGTTTTTAAGGAAGCATAAAAAAATAAAATCAGAAGACACATACATGTGCTATCAACACTAGATCAACTTCTTCTTTACTGGTCATCTATAGTTTTGCCTCAGCTTACAGTTGAGGCCCTGGGGTGGTGTGTTAAGTTGCCTATGCAGAGAACTCACTACATCTGTCCACGGTAGAGCCACAGAGTCAATGTCTCATGAGGCACAAAGTGAAGAAAAACAGGAAATTCCATAAGGGCAGAACAAGTAAGACCAGCATTTTATTTTTAGACATAGTTTGAAGATTGATTATCAATATCTTGACAGAATCTGGAGGCTGGAGGCAAACTGATATGCCTGGAGGCCTCATTACCTGAAAAGATGTTTGGGACAAGTAAAAAGTGGGAGAAGAAAGTAAAAAGTTATACTGTAGGGCTCTGACATATGTTGCTGGTGTTAATGTTGCCGTCTCAGCTAGCTGGCAGGACAGATGTGTATGGTACTCATGTTCAACCCACACACAGTAGAGGCTCACTAGACCACAGCCTCAGGCTGAGGCTGAAGGGGGAAGGACGGGTTACCCAGGGCAGAAGATTTGCCACAGGCATCTGGGAAAGTGGCTGTAGGTCCATGCTCATGAGCATGAACCATAGTGCTCTGATAATCCAACTGCGTATTAAAACTTGCCACTCGTCAGCCTTCGGGAATAGCTTAAAGCTTCCAGACAGATGTGAACCCAAGCATGTTTCCATGGATTTAATGTTCAGGCTAACTCGCCTTCTCAAAAGGGGGTGCATATGAGAGGTTTGTTTTCTAAAGTAGTCAATAAAAATGCTATGCATTTTTTCTCCCTAAAATATTGTGTAATACTAAAATGTTAAAGTGATACTGAATGATACTTGATATCTGAATTCCTGAGTTTTCCAGACACATTGCTGGGCAGCCCTTGAGAAGCACATAGATATTTATGAGAGCAGAGAATTCCCTATGGCTCCAGCTGAAGAGATATTCTCCATACCTGACCTGGGCTGTGAGCACTCCTATTGTTCCCTCCTTTACAAGGAAAGCCTGGCACATGAAACACAAAAACAGAGTGTGGTGCCAAGCACTGTTCCCAAGGCTCAGACAAAGCAGAGTACATGGGGTTTAAAATACCGTCCTCTGGTCATGGCAAGAGCTGCTGTTGAAAGGGACTAAGCAACAATTCATCTGGTGACACCCATTTCTTTTGTGTGCTTGTGTGGCAAGAAGCAGCTGTAGTTGCCCAACAGCCGGGCTGGACAAAGTCTAGTATGTTAACATGAAGTCAGCATTTGCTGTGTGTGTGGGTGCTTGGAATCACTCATTAACACAGAGTAAATGATCTCACTATAAGGACTAAGCTTGAAAGCTTGTTTTTTTTTTCTCTTTTTGCATGCAGAAAAAAATAATTCTGAAGCAATCAAATTTAAGAACTTCTGAATTATTTCATGCAATCTTGCAAGATGGTTTTCTACTCAGACTGAATTTTGGCAGGATGTTTGTTAGAATACAAACTTAGAAATGAAGCATACATAGAAGAATATGGACTGTTTATAGGCCTGAACTCTTTCTAGTAAAACACGAAAACACATAATTAACCTCTTTCCTGAATTGTTATTTCTCTTTCTAGTGATTCCCCTTCTTCAGGCATGAAGATTAACAGTGGGTGATTGTTTTGGTAATGTGATTTTTATTTATTTTATAGATAAAAATAGTAAAACTCCCTTAATCTGGATGTTTCTATGTTTTTTTACTTTCACCAGTACAGAAGGAATAGGAAACAGCAATCCATAGAGATTTTACATTTCTATTGCTCAGTAGCAAAAGCAAACTACAACATGGGTTTTAGTGCCAACAATTAGGTGTGAAGTTTCCTGTTGCTGCCCTGCTAATTTCCTGCCATCTCATTTTGGGATGAATTAGAGGGTTATGTGGCTGTATGGTCCATAGACCTTGCTGAGAAGGTCTGAGCGCCTTGTTTGCTACTGGATCTTTGTCTCATGGAGTTGTAATCAAATCACAGTTATGCGTCTTGACTTCTAGGGTACGAAGAACGTGGTCCCAGGGTACAACCAGGAAAGATTTTTTTTCAGTTAAAATATAATCGTAAAATGGCCTATGTTGAAAGATCATCTAGTTCCAACACCCCTGCTGTGAACAGGGCCACCTTTCACTGGACCAGGTTGCTCAGAGCTCTATTCAATCTAGCCTTGAGCACTTCCAGGGATAGGGTATTCACAACTTCTCTATCCAGCTGGTTCCAGTGCCTCACCACTCCCATAGTAAAGAATTTCTTCCGAATATCTAATCTAAACCTACTTTCTTTCAGTTTGAATACATTCACCCTTGTCCCATCACTGCATGCTCCTGTAAATAGCTTCTCTCCATCTTTCTTCCAGGCAGTCTTCAGGTACTGGAAGGCTGCAACTAGGTCACCCTGAAGCCTTCTTTTTTCCAGGCTGAACAGCCCAATTCTCTCAGCTATTCCTTGTAGAAGAGGTGCTTTGTCCCACTAATCATCCCAGTGGCATTCCTCTAGACTCGTTCCAACAAGAACCATGTCCTTCCTGCACTGGGGACATACCTGGTTTATTTCAAAAATTCAAAATGAACATAGTTTTTCTAAAGAATGAGTTACCAGCCAAGACCTTAATGACAAAAATGATCTAGTTTTCAGATAAAATATAGAATGGTAAAGCACAGAGAGAGTCATTTATGTTTTGAAAAACAAGTTGGAGTAACAACCTCAGCCAATTTCATCTTCCTTTGAAGTGCTCATGCAATTCTCATTCACAGTAGTCAAAGCTATGCGTGCCTGGCACGTGTTTAGCAGAGCACAGCTTCCATGGCAACTTCATATGTACTGAAGTCACCTAATTTTGATGGTTGGAGGAAGTGGGTAGTGGGAGAAGAAAGTCTGACTAAGCCACAAAATCCACACGTGACTTGGTACAACTCATATATAAGCATGCAAATTCACCATCTGTGAGTCTGGGCAGTGCTTTACCATTTTGATTCATCAAGGGGAAAACCAGAGATGTTCTTGTAGGGGGTTCCAAACAGGGAAAAATAATAGGGAAATGTGATCTATATCTGTTACTTGAGAGCCAAAATTTTCTTTAAAGACACATGTTTATCAAAAGCATAGTGATTCAGCTGCAGCCCAGCCCATTATGTACTCCTCCCAGAGAAAATATCCAGCTTTTATTGTGAGAGCCAAAGGGCCAAACTGCACGAATTCACAGCATCTCCACTAGCCAGCTCTGTTCCACACTGTTCACAGATTTTCCTGACCTGTTGCCTATTTGTTTTTCAAGCAGCATCCAGCTGTTTTCTGCCTGTGATAGCATAAAAGATAATAAAACCTATTCATTCACCAGTGCTTCGTGCATATACACAAGCCTAGCTGCAAATAAAATATTTCTTGGAACCTGAAAACTGCCTTCATATACCCTGATGATCATTGTGATGTAATAAAAAAAAACAAAGAAAGGAACAAGGGGTAAGCTTTAAGTAGGAAATACAGAGCAGAGGTTTATTAAAGTAGTTTTGCAAAATGAGAGTTTAGTAATGAGCAGGGAAAAGAAAAAGACAGCTGTAACCAGAGAGCAAATGTAATAAATAGGTTAGTGTTCCTTTTGCAGATGTCATACAGTAGATTTTTGTACAAAAAAAAAAAAAAAAGGCAAAAAGTGATGCATGTTTCATACAAACACTGCATTTGTGAGTAAAAGATCTAATTACATAAAATATTACTCCTCAAATCAAATGACTTTGAAATAGGCAGAGGCAGTAAGCTAACTAGCAGGCAGATTTCAGAAAAGATCTCTGAGCTGAGGCATTCAAACCGCAGCTAAATGCCTTGTGACTGACTTCAGGAGGATGATTAACTCTTGATTCACAGTTCTAGGAACAGCAGCCAGTAGCCACTTCCTCTGGAACAGTGCTGATGTGCACCTCACTGCCTTCAAGCAGAAAGTGTCTCTTATGTGATTTCACAGTAATGTTGCAAGTGGTTTCTACTGTCCCTTCTACTGGTTTTGCTCATACACTCAGACTGAAGAGCTTCTTTCTTATGCTTATCATAAGACACAAAACTTGTGTAACACTCCTGGCAGCTGGTTGCGTGTTTGCTCTAGGGAATTTGCTGCCTTTAATTTTGATGAACATCCATTAGCTAAATGGGGAGATGATATCTATACTTGTGTTTTCTTTTTTTTTTTTTTTTTCTTTTTTTTTGGCCAGTGTATTACTAATGTAATAAATGCCAGTTTGTGTTTTTAAATGAGGTATGTAGGTTTGTTGAATAAGGTGCCATAAGAAGGTTAAAAATTCAGTGTAGTACAGCCAGGTAGAAGAACTTATGCAAAATGAAGGAGTAACCAAACTTGAAGGAACCGAGAGCCATGACCCAAGAAGTAAGAGCAGGAGGCCACTATAAATCAAACTACAAAACCAAAGAACAACTTTGCTTGAACTTTCTTAGCTTACTGTTAGCTCAGTAAAATATCCACCGGTAGGCTGATTACCCCTTACTCACATAAGTTTCTTCCATTTAGAGTATGCATAATATAATCAGTGTTCACCATATCTTTGTATTTAAACTGAGACCAGAGACCAAAAAGCCAGTAACTAGCTTTAGGTTGTTACATATACAGGAGATGCCAATTTTGTATTGTTCAAAGTGTGTAGCAATGAGCACCTGGCATGCTGAAGGTGTGCTAGCCTTGTGGTTTCATCATGTAGCACTCATCTTTGCACAGATGTTAAATAAGACCAAATATCTTGACTCTGTGTGTGGTTTGGCATCTTGCACAGTGGGCAAAACCCCCTATATTTGGGAATACGGGTTTGTAAAGTCCATTCCCATCCTTTGTCAGTGGAGAAGAAACCATCAGACATGAACTCAGATCCTAGAATTCAGAGATCGTTATTGAGTGTACTCAACATGTGACCAACTTGAGTGCATAAATGAAACTGTACCACTAAATCAATCATCTGTTACTCGTCTTCATGCTGTTTGGATTTGTCTTTCTCTGTAGCAGATGTTTCATAGGGGCAGCTAGCTGGAATTGTCCAAAAGAAACCCAGAAGGAGAGAGAGTTAACAAGCAGTGCAAACCATATAGGTCCATGGTTCAGCTTCCTTTTTGACACTCTTTGTTTAGTTTCACAGATCAATTCTTAGGTGTTTAAAAATGGGTGGGATGGATGCAGGGCCAATTACCCTGTGGGGCTGTCTTCCTGTATTTGCAAATTGTTCCATCAAGGAACTGTTTGCTTTTCTACAAATGTTGCTAATAAATACGGGATGTTTCTACTCATCAGAGCTATATCAGAGGGATTTCTAGGGTATGTTTTTCTAATGTCCTAAGTACACTACTGGTTATTCAAGATAAGGAAATAGGAGGCCAAAGGCTCTTTAACAGTCTATGTGGACAATGCAGAAGTGATACAGCAATTGTGTTGTCAAACCATGAATAGCATAGGTCACCCCTTAAAATCTGATTTCATGGTTATTGATCCTACTACTGCTGGACCAGGCAGGAAAACATTTCACGTAGTTATGCTTCTGCTGAGTCAACCCAAAAGCTCATTTGGATGATTTTTTAAATTTTTTAAATAATTTAGTCTGTGGAAGACATGCAGTTCTTTGTAACACCATGATATTAATGGTGTGGTGAAAAGAAACCACTCAGAACCTACTGATACAAAATTATTCTACAGTAGCAATAGTCTACAGTATTTTATGAAGAAATGTAAATGGATAGTTTCCTCCCTTTGAAAATTGGGACTGTGCTGGTTATCTGATAGAGTCTTAGACCAGTCTTCACATGACCTGCAGCCACAGTTCAGAGGGAGGAGGAACAGAGAAGTGACACAGTGAAAGAACAAGAGAAGTCCTAGTCAGCGGTTTTAAGGTCAGATTTTAAGTGTTCTTATTGTTCATTCAGGTTGCTTTTTTTACCAGTTTCCATCATGTGTTGACAATGTGGTTTTGTCAATTCTAAATCTTGCTTCTGAAAAGGACAAAGTGCAGATAAAATCTAATTTTCTGATGTCAAATCGCTTCATGAATTTGCATCAGACTCTCTCTCATTTCGGAAGATTGACGTAGCTTTGACTCTCCCCGGAGGCCCAGTTAGCCCCCTTCTTTCTGTTGAATTTTTAAAATTAGTTTTCCCCACTTGCTTCATTTGTCTTGATTCTGGTGCCTAGAATTTGGTAATATATCATGGGTGCATTATAAGCCTTGCATGGTCAGAACTAAAAAATCCAACCAACAAAAATGCACTAAACATTAAACTCTATCACTCTCAAAAAAGCACCAACAAAAAATTATTTACAAAGTAAACATATTTTCTCTGTGTTAACATTGTAAAACATATAATTAAAAAACTATTGCAAAGTGTATTGCCTTGTTTTTCTCAACACTACAAGTACAGGTGATTCAGAGTTCAATTTAGCATGAAAAGAGTTTGCAGTTCTTGCTGGATTTCTAGCTCACTAAGCCAGAATAGTATTTATTCCATTTATGAGACAGTCTCACCTAGTATTTGTAGCAAAGGATACCAGATAAGAATAGAATGGGGTACCAGATGAAGAATGGTGTCAGCAGAACCTCACCCTGCACAAACCGTATCTTCCTGTTCATTTTGGGATTGTGGAATGGCTAGATCAAGGATACAACAGTATCCTGTGGATCTGTTCCTCTCCCCTCCTAATTTTGCATGTCATTGCTTCAGATTCACAGCTGTGAGACAAGGGAATAATCACCAATTGTGATGCCCTGAAGCTGTGGCTTACAAATTAATTAATTTACAAGTAATGTGCTTGGATCCAAAAATCTTCTGTTTAAAGTGTGAAACTTTTTGTCTTGTCAAATAAAAACCTTTAAAATTATCTGGAAAGGGACCAGTATCTGGACACATATGTCTATAGGAAATACTCATTCACAGATGCTGAGTAGGAATTTTTATGTCATGTTGTACAAGGAGAAGTACAGGTTTAGATTCCAACACTATATTTTGCATTCATATATTGTGGCCCAGAGATAAGTGTTGTTCATGTTTGCCTAATTGTCCTAAAGATAGATGCACAGATACTACCATAAAGAAAAACCCCAGGCAGCACCTTCCCCAAAACCTTTGTGTTTATCTGTGCTGAAAGACAGGGAGAATATTAGAGTTCCTTTTGCAGATTCTTTGTCACACAGGTTTGAACTGGAATTATTTTGCCTTTAGCCATGCATCTCACCTCTGGTTTTCTTCGATTTACAGGTTGAATGTATTGGTTTATTGTCTGAGGGATCTTGCAGTGCCAAAGAAAAGAGGCCCATTTTCTAGAATGTGAAAAGTGCATCATAATAGTCTTTGGGAGGTGAATTGTGTTTCAGGCACAGTGTAGAGTTTACAAGTGCTTTACTGGGGAGACTGGCTGACTTGGAAGTTCATTTGGAAGCTCTTCCAAAATGGTGGACTGGAAAAGAGAGAAAATTCTGTGACTTTTGGTGTAAGAAACTTGTACTTTTTGTCTTTATATTTTTTTTCCCTTCATATAGTCTGTATTTATGAATTTCTTTTGTCACTCAGAAGTACAGTTGGATAGACTTTATCATAGCATGGAGGAAAAAACTCTGCATTAGGTATTTTTTCCTATGATGGCTACCTAGATTAATTTCAGTGGAGTAGTTTTATTCTTGAAATGCAATTCCTCTCTTTAAGTCAAGTATTATGAGTGTTCCACAATGGAAGCAGTGTGAGTGCTCAAGATTTGGACCTATTGTTCCTGCAAAGCGAAGAATTTGGGAAAGATTTTGGGAAGATCTTTCAAACCTGAAACAGTAATCAAATCTAGATCATAGAATTATTTAACTTGAAAAACTGGTAAATGAAAAATTACCTCTAATTAATATGTGCAAGAATTAAGATGACTAATCAGTCCTGAATGCATTCAGGATTGAATTCACTGCAGCCAAGGTCACCTATATAAAAAGTGTGTCATTGTAAGCTCCTTTCAGGAGAAGTGCTTCTTAGGGCACTGGTTATAGGATGGGATCAAAGAAAATTACAGTTACCTGTTTTTCTTTATTACCTGTGAAAAATTTACAAGAGTAACCTGGATTTAGCACACTTGGATGACTTATTTATGAGTATTTAAGTGAAATTAGTATTACACTAACTATAGTCATTCAACCTGTATGTGCTAAAGATATACAATAGTACAGTATGCAGAAATCTACCTCCAGAATACTCTTTGTCAAAAAAAAACAAAAAAAAAACAAACAACAAACTCAAAGCTGACTCTTCCTCAATAAAAGTGTCCCTGGTGAGATGGACAGACTGATGAGTAGGTCCTGGCCTGAGGCTTAGTTAGCTGAACAAACCATGAAAAACTGCTGGATGTAACTACTAGCACTGAGAGAAGATGGTGATAGTCATGGCTAATAAGGATGGCCAAATTTTACAGGTGTGTGAGGGGGAATTGTAGGACAAACAACTAGACCCCAGTGATACCTGTAGGGAGGTACTGGGTGCCTCTGGGAACTGAGGTGGCAAGGTCTAGGGAACCCCAGTGCTTGGTACGGCTGAAATGATCGAGGTAACAGCATCAGAGATACCAAGTTTGGGTGCAAAGCTAGCAAAAGTGGGACCGAGAGGGAAAAGTAACATGGAAGATTGTTTATTTGAGAGCTAGAAAAAGGGAAATGAACATGGGCTGGAAAAGAAGAAGCTTGAGAAAACAGAGAGAAGGGACAATAGAAGGAGCTTGTTAAGCATAAGCAAGTGGTTGGTTAACAACTTGGGCCAGACCCTGTGCCTCATCTTGCAGGCTACCCTAACTTCTTGTCAAAATCTCTATTTTCTGTGTGAGCACACTTTCAGTTCTATATGAGATGTTCACCAGCGTCACTAGCTGGTGAATAGGGCAAGGGATCTTGTCCAGTTCTAAAGGAAGTGAAAATGTGAGCCTAAATACAAAGAAGAGGTTAGACAGCTAAGATAACACCTATAGTTAGAGCGCAGCTTCTAGTGCATATGGACTTTATATTTCAATGGGGCGGGGTGACCAAGGGAGCCTGGATCATTCACCTTTGTTTTCTGGAACTGAGTAGGCACTGACTCATTTTTGAGTTCCCTAAGAAATAGTTTACTACAACCTCAGTCAATTAAAATTCAGTTTTTAATTCTATCTATTCTTTAGAGTCCAACCATGCTTCTGATAAGATCTGTTTTGTCAGGAAGGTCAGCAGTTTCTCATGCTTAGGCCAATTCTCATCCAACAATTAACTTCTGTAAGTCACTGGGATATAGGAAATCGACTGCTCTACAAAGTAGGTGAGGTCCCATGACAATAAGAGAACCACTGGATGTGGAACAAAATATTTTGAAGAATGAAAGGATCTCAGTCTAAGATGAATGCTCTTTTAGACAAGTTCAACAACCTATCTCATTACACAGTGCTCATTTAATTTATGTTTTGGGTTTTGTTGTTTTTTTCCCCCTCCCCCCCTACAGGAATATTCAGTTTTAAGTCTGACCTTGAGAGAGCTAAAGAAAAGCACAGAGGTAGACATGAAAGATTACAAATAAACCTTATAAGGATACAGTACTTCTCTCCTAAGTCAGTTGTTTTTCAGGACAGTATCTTACCCTCTGTTTTCTTAAAGAAAAAAGCCTAGTGCTAAAGCAAATGACATTAATGGGATTACATATCAACTATTTATTCTCCACAGGTTTATTTTGTCAAATGTTTTAAATATGCCTGTTTCAAAAGTGTAGAAACAAACTATCATGGTTGAAGTGACTATTGTATACAGAAATGCTTGTGTTTATCACCACTGTTTCCTAAAAGATGATGCCTTGCTAACTTGTAGTTTAGGACTTTTAGGGTTATTTCAGCATCACCTTCATGGTGAGAGGTGGAACTAATTTTGCACTACATCCTGCATGCACTGAGGTTGTACCTTTCACTCCCTATGCCCTTGGGTTCTTTGGAGAAAGAGCAGGACTTGTGGGTAGTTACTGGCTTGGGAAATTTATTTCTCAGCTTTGAGGAGGTGGCCCACTATGACTGAACTCTAAGCACTGACTAACTCATTACTGGGTCCAACTTTTGACATATAAAAATACATTTCAATTGCAGCACAATGTTTTACCAGCACACAGGCCAGATTTGCTTCCCTGTAAAATTGGTTTCAGAGACTTGACATAAAGCCTTGTAAGGATGCTCCTAATTCACATCTACACTTATAGCACCAGTATGGGACACAGGTGTTCAAAATGCTACACCTGTCTCTGACAGATATTTTTGTGAAAACTTACAGCTAATATGCCATTGAGCAAAACAAATATCAACAGCAATCCCTTCTGTTCAATTGAATTTATAAAAGCAAGATACTCTCTTATGTGTCAAGTCCACGGACCATGTGGATATTGATATATTGCAGTGGGAGGAAGAAATACAAGGCAGTTTCTTCCTGGTGCTTCATGTTTCAGCTGCAGTCAAATATTTTTAAATTTCTCTTCAGATCATGCTTCTATATGCCCTCAATTTGAAAAGCAAACACAGAGTTGGTATCAAGGGAATTCAGGTCACCTTGAAGGGTAGGAAACTTGTCAAGTAATCAGGAAATGTGCATGAATAGGAAAAACAATGACAATTTGTGAAAATGTTATTGGGTCTATGACAGCTCAAGGAAATGAATCTCACTCTTTTGCAAGTATTCTTAAATTGCTCAATGACCTATTCAATTTTGAAAAGTCATGGCACATATCAAGAAATACCAGGAGCTGTAAAACACAAAGTGCTGTTTGATGAATCTGGGTGGGGTTCTAGCCTTGGAGTAAGGTTTTCTAATCTAGATATCTTAACTTAAGCACATCTCTTCATGTGCTGAATGCAGATCAATGCTTACTTAGCGTTCTCAACAACCTAAATGTGAGAATAAAAAGATCATCTGCATATTAGTGACAAGTTTATGCTCATTATGAGGTTTAATTTCAATGTATCTCAGTCACCAGTTGTCTGGTAGGACTAACCCAGTTCTGTTTAATGTGTTGAATAAGTGAACACTTTGTAGTGACTGTCCATATATATACCATATATATATATACATACACACCATATATATATATATACCATAAATATCTAAAATCAGTGAATCCCATCTGTGGTGTGCAGGGCTGCTGGAATCACAGCCACTGCAATAACATCCGGAAAAATTCACAATATAATGCGAAAAACATGTGGACATTACATGAGAAGAATGCAATGTATTTCACTGAAGTTAGATGCAAAATATGGAGGCAACCTTTAGTAAAATGCTTGCCACACTTCTGGGGATTTACAGAGAATTGATAGTAACACTTAATTAGACTTCTAAAGTTCATGGCAAAGTATTGAGTGCTCTGCTGTATATGTTAGCTTTAGAAACCAGCCTGGCAATAATCACGCAGCAAATGCATCTGCTCACCATTTTCTGTTACATTCTGATTTCTTAATTAGTTGGATCAAGTAGTAGAAGGGGCAGTATGTTTATATTGTTTTCCCTAAGGGCTACTTACCATCCCTTGATGACCATGTCAAACTCCCATTTGTTTTTGTGAAAGCCATTTCCTATCCAAGGGTATAATTTAGCCCAGGAAATTTATCAGCGACAAAATAGACATAAGCATCCCAGAAGAGGCATTAACACTGTATTTTAGCTTATTCCATTGTCATTGTACTTGAGGAGCTATTTCCAAGTCTGTCACTAAGAGAAATGTCATAAAAACAGAAGGCTCCAGATGTTCAGAGCTGCCCCATAAGATGACTTCAAAGAACCAAAACAGTCTAGGCATGATGGGACAAAATTCAATGGTACCTAATTCAGGAAAATTCTTAGTGAACCCAAAGACTTTTTGTGGCTACCCCAGCTCATACCCTTTCCTGCTCCACCTCCTCCATATCCCTCATAATTTTTCTGTGAAGAAAACTGATTGTTTCTTCCTTTATCCAAGAGCCACCTATAGCTCAGACCCCTGAGCAGGCATAGACACAACACCATTCCCTTTCATCGGACCTGACTGCAGTTGCTACAAGCTCTGAGTAAAGGCAGCTGGAAAGGCTAAAGCCAAATTTCTGGTCTTGCAGGTGACGAAAAGTAGCAAGTGACTTGGATATACTGCTGAGATCTAATGAACACGAAGAAAAATAGGCTTCTGGAGAAGTATCAGCAAGCTGCTTATACAGTAGAAATGTATAGAAAATTAAGTGTTTTCGCTATCAAATCAAACTGAGAGTGAGAATAATTAGGGTCAAAATAATTGGTTTCTGTAAGAGATCCAGCCTTTTTGGCTTCCTAGTGGGGTGAGGTCTGAAGAGCATCAGAGCCAGAACAGATCAAGAGAACTAATATGGTTAAAAGAACGTGAGCAAAGCACGAGAACAATTGTGCTAGTGCAACAGACATCTATGATACATAGAGAACAAAGATACAGGTAGGAAAGCATATACAGTTCATAGTGAAGAGTCACAGAAGAACTTTTTGCATCTGATTTTTTTTTCTCTAAGAGAAAGATGATATGGAGAAGATTTTAATAAAGCATTTTAAGGGAAAAGGAAAGCAAAATCTGGGATGAACTATTCAGTATATAGAACATTTTAATATAGCTAAGACTTTAGGGCAAACTGAGAAAATAGAGATTATACAAATGATGCAGTCATTAGTGCATAGTTAAGTAGAATTGAAGAACCACGCAGGGCAAATTATTCACACTTGGCTGATCAGTGTCTGCAACCATTTAGAAGTGCGTAAAAAATAGTCAGACTGCTTCCTCTTAGAAATTCTGAGTTGTGTCTTATGGTTTTCTACCTTAAAGCCTATGGGGTAAGTGAAGACAAAAGAGGTCTTTGTGTTTTTTCTACTCTACAAACCTCAAATCATAGAACAGTTAAGATGGACTCCACTTGTATCTATCCACCCCTGTGCCGTGCATGGGAACAAAGCAACTGCACCAAAATATTTCCTTACAGAGCTGACTAACAGCATGTCCAGCAGGGATGCTGCCAATAAAAGTATAGGTGGCACCCTGGTGATGCTGCTTAGTTGACAGAGAGACATCAGACAGCCCTTATCAGCAGAGATGCTCTCTGTACATTTGGATCTTTATCTGCTTATTTTACTGCTATGCTGGTTTTGACTGGGATAGAGTTAATTTTTTTCCTTAATAGCTGATATGGGGCTGTGTTTTGGATTTGTGCTGGAAACAGTGTTGATAATACAGGGATGTTTTAGTTACTGCAGAGCAGTGCTCAGAGTCAAGGCCTTTTCTGCTTCTTATCGGCGCCGCACAGTGAGGAGGCTGGGGGTGCACAGGGAGTTGGAAGGGGACAGAGCAGGGACAACTGACTGCACCAGACCATACGGCAACATGGTTGGTAGATAAAGCTGGTGGAAGAAGGAGGGATTTTCAGCGTGCCGTCATTTTTTCTTCCCAAGTCACTTTTACATGTGATGGAGCCCTGCTTTCCTGGAGATGGCTGAACACCTGCCAGCCCATGGAAAATGATGAATTATTTCCTTGGTTTCCTTTGTTTGGGAGCACAGCTTTTGCTTTACATATTAAACTGTCTTGATATCAATCTACAAGCTTTCTGACTTTTCCAGTTTTCTCCCCCGTCCTGATGTGGTGGGAGAGCGAGCAAGAGCCTGTGTGGAGCTGAGTTGCCAGCTGAGGTTAAACCACAGCAGTGGCTTATTGCTTCTTCTTTACTTCTCTGTTTACAGTGATCTTGCTACATTCAGGGCCACTTCATCATAAACATGATTTCTCCTGTGCCATTCATAGCACAACACAATTGCACCAATTGCATCATGATTAGAAGCAGAATTCATCTCTGGCAGAGGAATGATAAGAGCCCTTAGTGCAGTTATATCAATTAATCTACAAAGATACGCTATGAAAATGTTCTCACTCTGCGGACTGAGAATGGACTACATTAGCACAGAAGAGTCTGTAACAATTAATGTTTTTTTTATTTGGAGTAACTAAAGAAAAGTTTTCACCAATTTGAATAAATCCATTTAAAGGTTACATAAATGCATGAGATTGAATCTAGTGTCTGTTATAATAGGTCAGCATTGTAGGTAATTTCTCCATTGCAATAAGGCTGTGCCAGATCTGGAATATATTGTTCTAGAATAGCCAAGACTAGAATACAATAATACATAAAGATAAAAAAAGCTATAATGCCTAATATTTCTATCTGCTGCAGAAATCAGCCTTCCATATAAAAAATAATGAATCATCTTTCATATTGGACTTTACTGTCCTGCAATAGATACTTGCAACTACATGGTAGTACATACAGCACAGACCACCTTGTAGCAGGAGTTATTTCTGATTCTGATATGGCAAGTGCTAATTGCATTGTCTTAATTTTAATTAACTGTAAATTTATGTATTGTTACATATGTTGTATCCTTAAAAATGTATTCATTTCAACAGAGTGAGGTGTTTAAATGTTAAACTTGCTAAAAGATGAAAACACGTTATTTCTTAGTCGTTTTTTTTTTTTTTTTGGTTTGTTATAATTACTATTTTAATTACCATAAAATACCACAACTCAGTATAAAACAATATTCTGCCTGGCTTCCTAACCATTTTTACCAGTATTCAGATTTCTTATATTCCTAAATATTGCTAATTTTTATTTGCAACTGATATCTTTGTAGACTCCTAGGATGAGATAATCAGGCAGATGGCAGTACCTTATGGCACATTCAGATTCAGGTCCTGACTGAGTTAAATAAGAATATTTGTGACGTGTTAGCTTCTAATCTAGCCTTGTTCTCAAATGATGGAGATTTGGCCATTAGTTCATCAGAAATTCTGATACTAACAGAAGCTGTTGCTGCGTGAAGGCCTCAGGTTAGAAGAGGCAAGGTGTTGTGATCTCTACAGAATTATAATGAAACATTTAATGTGGAGAATAAAAACATGTTAGAGGGGACACAAGGCAGTTAGTCTGCATAGGCATGGCTGGAACATTGTCAGAAGCTGGCTGTCTACATTAATAGGCTTCTAGCTAAAGATTCAATCTGAGTTTATATGCTTGGAGTCCATGTGTTAACATTTACGCATGTATTTATGTATCTGGAACCTGATAATGAAAATAGCCCCGAGAGAAAATACGACCTAAAGGCAAAAGATAACAACTTGAAATGGATTAATAAAATGACATGAGGGACTCAGCTTACTAAAGATGCTGGATTTACAGCACCAATATGAAAACAAAACAAAAAAAAAGTAAGAACTGAACCTTTGTCATACTTGAGAAAAAAATAGAAAATAATTTAGAGAAATAAGTTAGATTTTTTTTTTCACTGGAGAAAAAGAATGAGGAGTGACCCTTCAGTCAAGAATAATGTGTAACATGCTGGAAGGGCCAAAAGAGGTAACTTGAGTGTTGTGATCACTCACACAATGGAGCTTTAGAAAGAAATTGTTTTTCAAGCCAGAAACAAACAGCAGATGACAGAATACATACCAGAGTGAGAAACGTTGGTATCCAAATGGACCTTTGGAAGCATTGCATATTATGTTAATAAGGCATTGCACACTCTTGTTAAAGGCAGCATCATATGCAAGACAGCTGGTTCCAGGTTTTAGGATGTACCCTTGAGAGAAACCTCAGATTGATTCAGAGAGACCTCACCTACTGTCAAGGGCAGAAGAATTTGTCTGGTGAAAGAGTGAAGACACTAAGGGTCATCAGGTCAGAACAATTTCCTAAGACTAAGGAAAAGAACCTGTTTTGGACCAGGGCGAGAGGATCAAGCAGAGAAATAGCACAATCCAGTTTATACATCATAGAAGTCAGAAGGAAAGTGGAAATAAGAATGCTTGAATTATGGCCAGTGAAGCAAATAGGGTCTGAAAAGAATCAATTAACTCTAAAGAAGGAGGGAAGGATGGGAAGGGAGGGAAGGATGGGAAGGATGGGAAGGGAGGAAGGAAGGAAGGAAGGAAGGAAGGGAGGAAGGGAGGAAGGAAGGAAGGAAGGAAGGAAGGGAGGAAAAGAAAGAATCTTATTTTCTGCACTAACCAGTATGAGGAAAGCATTTCCAACAAGCCTGCCAGATCCCAAGGTTCTCTTGGCAGTGAAGAAGAAGGATGCCGCATTTTATGATCTGTTTTTATATCAAAGACCAATTTGTTTGCTGATAGATGGTGCAGCTAGCCATAATATCAACCCACAAAAATGATAAAGGGTGATTTTAGACTGAAGAAAATGTAGCCAAGTAAAAGGCATAAACAACACCAGCAGCCTGAAGCTGTTAGTAAGGAAACAAAGGGGAAAAACAATAAACATTGTTTCTTGGAGTTCATAAGGGGTGAAATGCAGGAGTACCATCAAGTGCAAAACTCATCTTCAACAAAGCTCTTTACTCAGTAAATTTTGGGTTACTTACCAGTTTAGTAGTGTAATAAAATCTTGAAATGAGAGAAGAGGAAGAAAAATCATGGTGAATTGGATCAAAATTTTAATAGAATATGTGCTTCAAGGAGGAAATTCAGAGACCAAACAAAACTTAAAACTGTGCAAACTGTTCCTAAACTTACTCATGAGCAAATTTCTTCAAGTTGGAGGAAAGTTTGAAGGTTGCAAAAAGGTCACAATCCACCTATTGAATTTAACTGAGTAAAACATTGCAGCATAATGTTGGCCAGGGGTGTCACACTGATTGAAAGACAGTTAACATATAATATGAAAGAAACCAGGGTATCATGAGTGACTAAAGAAGTTCCACTAGATTTACCAAGGATAAAAGTCACACTGTATGTTGAGTGACATAAGCTTCCTACTCCTCTGAAAGTCTTTGAATGGGAAGAGCTGGGTGACAAAGTCTTTGGATCTTGTCTTGTTTGCTGAGGTGGTCAGTGTAAATGGCAGAACACGCTCACCTGAGAGAAAATCCTGAGTGCTGGGATTTTTGCTAGAACATTTTTACCATGAGAAAAGTAATGTCATGTGGCTGTAAGTTGTAGATGGCATCAGGTATGCACAACAAGGGAATCATATTCCATCCATCCTTTTGAAGCAGTGAGTCACAGAACCTACCACTAAATTCAAACAGCTCAGCACCACATGGGGATATGAGCACAGATGTCCTGATTTGTGTACTCACAAAAAAACCCCCATGAAAATGGCATTGATAGTAAAGTGACTGATGGAATGGACACACAGATAGGAATGAAGAAACAGCGTTGGTTCATCTTTTGGATCAGAAAACACAGACAAGATCTGTGGTTGTCTGCTTCACATGATGGACAGTCTATTGCTGCCAAGGAGAGTTGTGCGCTGGGAATGACATCTAATAAAAACACAAAGCAAAAATAAAATAAAAGAAAAAGCAGCCATTGAAATACTGTGGGATGCACAGAAAATGAAGTAGAAACAATCATGCAACAGAGGAGACAGCACTGGAGATAGTTACTTGTATCTGAAGACAGATTTTCAATTTACTCAAACAAACAGAATATTGACCAAGAGGGAGAAAAAGACCAGAATTTCAGCAAGACTAAAACAGATGTGTTGGGGGAAAAAAAAGAGGCATATAAGAAAGATTAACAGTGTGATTGAAGTACTCAAAATCTTAACAAAGATTAGGAATCATAATTAAAACACATCTCTTGGATGGGATATATCTTAGTGACCCCTGGCTTAACAAATGCTTACACTGCTAACAAATCACAATCAAACTGTTTAAAGAGAAAAGACAATGGTCTCTATGAAATTTGGGAAGAAGGGGATCAACTATAACAGGGAGTAATCTGGAAGAAACGCTAGGAAGTTTATACAGGACTGGGAAGTAATCCTTGCAACACTTCTGCAAATAGTTCTCTTTACAAATATGTTTTACAAAAACGTTTTACAAGCACGATATTATCCAGTGTATCATATATATTATCCAGCATATCATATATGAAGTGTTGCAGATACTGCTTATGAGAAATTTTGACTCATCACTTCTGTCCACTGCAGTTTTTCTGTGTTATTAATTTTTGAGATGCCTATTCCTACAAATAATTTGTAGTTTAAAATAATAACAGAATCAGAAGAGTTCATCAGCTTGGTCATATACTCCAGAACTGACACTTGGCAGGTTTCTGTAATGAAGACATACTGTATTCACCTAATAGATGTTCATACATCTTCCTCGCTTTCATCACTTTGCCAATGAAAATATTTGTTGGCACGGTGCAGCAACTTCAAAGTCTTCTGAGAAAAACTCAGAACCTCTGATTCTTTCTTAGTTCAAGATGTGGTAATTTCTGTGGAGTTTATTTAGGCATAAATTGCATATAGAAGTGACTACTTTGACCAATACACTAGTTTGCAGAATACATTTTAGCCAAACTGTCATCTTTTTCCACAAGACGAAAAGATCTTGGAAAGGGACAGAGAAAGACTAGAATAACACCGTCAAGTTCCCCAGAGCAACTAACTACCTAGACAAAGAAGGCAAATGCCAGGTGTGAGCAAGTATGTCTATTTTTGCAACAGACAGGGCCATGAGTTTGGAATATAGTTTTTTCTGTCTGAGCAACAGAAACAAACAAACAGAGACAGAAGCAAATTTGAGAATGTTTTAAGGTAAGTGCAAGACCAAGCAATGAGCATGACGTTTTGGCTTTTTTGTAAATATTTCAGTGCAGGAGTTAGTTGTAGTTTAAAATTATGACTGAATAGGAGGTGGTGAAGAACACCCTCAAAAGAACAAAATGACTGGCTCCATGGCTTTAGGTTTCAGTAGAGCTTCAAGGGAAGTTAGAGAATGCTCAAAGTGTACAGAAAAACAGTCCTTGCTTTTGGAGAGCCAGGTTTCATGCATTTTGCTCACATTTGTACACAAAACACATGAGGTTTAAACCCCAATTATCTAAGGTATCAAACCAATCTCTCAGCTTCTGGATTCATGTAGTCTAGTGGCATCCATCAGAAGAATTTTGATTAGAACACTGCTTGCAATTACTTTACCAAGGTAAAAGGATCTGCCAGGTAAAGGATCGTACCATCTTTTGGTAAGCAGCTTGCGTTGAACACAAAGAGAATTGTTTGCAGTAAATGTTATATTATTATCAATGCCATTGATAAAGGTGATTTTTTTGTTTGTTTGTTTCCACCAGGAATCAGTAAAAGTAGTTGTTGCGACTTTCCACACAAAGGTTTTGACATGTTGAAATGAATCCAGAAGATAGCCACTAAATTTATAATGGGGCTGGAGTACCTCTTCTGTGAAGACATGCTGAGAGACTTGTGAGCTGTTCAGCCTGGAGCAGGCTCTGGGGAGATCTTGTAGCACCTTCCAGAACCTACAGTGGGCCTACGAGAAAGATTGAGAGGGACTTTTTGCAATGGCATAGAGTGATAGAACAGGGCAGAATGGGCTTAAGATGAAGAAGGGTAGTTTAGATCAGATATTAGAAGGAAATTCTTTACTGTGAAGGGGGAGAGACGCTCAGAAAGGTTGCCCTGAGACCTTGTGGACTCCCTGTCCCTGAAGACCAGATTGGATGGAGTTCTGAGCAACCTGGTCTAGTGGAAATTGACATGTGACAGGGATGTTGGAACTAGATGATCTTTAAGGTCACTTCTAACCCAAACCATTTTATGATTCAATGATTCTATGACATTTTGTAGCACATAGTGAAAACAAATCTCATTTTGGACTAAACAAGGCAACCAGTAAGACAATCTTGGGAACAAGGTTTATTAAATACTTTTGACATTTTTAAAATATTTGGTAGTGCTATCAAGCTTTTATTACTTCACCTTTCACCAGTCAATCTCAAAATGTGGGATTTAACTGGAGGATTCATTTAGCTTTGCCAGTTCAAAAGCCAAACATCCTCTCAAAGCAAGTTGTCTGGGTTCTTTCTGAGGGAAACAAATTGGCACTTCCATAGCATGATCCATCTCCATGCAGAGTGGTGTAATGAGGCATAGAGGAGTGAAGGGACTTGCTCAGAATTAGCCAGCATCAACCATGGATCATTTCTGCTAATTGAAGGGTCCAGTGAAGCATTGAGAAAAGCTATTCTCAGTTCCACGATGAGTTAGCAGCTGTATATAAATCCCACAGACATTGTTTAAATTTCCATCTCAAATAAACAAAGATCAATTAAACCAGACTACTGCCTAATTCTAATGTATTGTCAGACTCATTCTTGCTCTGGAATATGATAAATCCCAAGGTTATGAGATATTTTCTCTTTTGCAGTAGTGAACTAAAATACAATAGGTCTCAACTGCAGAATGAGAAAGGATTTTTTCCACAGCAACACATAAATTGAAGCCTGTAAAACAACATTTTTTGAGGACTATTGATTACTTCACCAGAGCTGAAGTTCTGATAATTGTATGGGTTGTTTTAACAGTGACAATATTTTTCCTTCAATTGAGTTCCCAGTCCCAATATCAGAAAACCTGAGAAAAACTGTGTCATTTATAGTAGTCAGAAAGTTAGATCGTATGGTCAGATAATCTTAAGTGGTCTTAAAATGTTGGATGCTATGTCAGGTTGCCTATAACAGGGACAGAATGGTAAAATAATAACCGTTACACAGTTATTTTCTCAAGCATCTTTAGTGCTTATAAAAGGGTTGCAATCTTTCAGAATGCTTTCCAGAAATCTTTCTAATATCTTGTAGGAAGGTAAATACATGATCATCCTGTACTTGTAAATGAAGACAAGAAGATTTAGGATTTTGAAGTTTCCCTGGAGCTGGTGTTTTTGTACAGAGAGTATCAATCACTTACTGTTGATTTTGTCACAGAATTAATTTTATGAAGTTGGCAGTCTGTATGATGGACTGGTGCTTGTATATCTGGTCCTGCCAAACCCAAGTGCTTTTGCATAACTTTAGAAAAAAATAAAAGTATCAAAAAATTTGTCTTCATGAAAATCTGCCTTCTAAAGCATCAAGTTGTAGGGCTTTCCACACTGCTTCTTTTTCATTAATCTTCTATGGCTCCCAATAATGTGTCCCTAGTGTTCTTTGCTATTGCTTATGTTTGATTTACAGTCTCAGTGAAGCATATTTAACCCAGGAGAATATGCTACTCACCACTATTCCTTTAATTTAAACCATCAAGCAGTTACATTGCTGATTCACCTAACACCTATGAATTACTTTATGACCTTATACACTATGTAATGGATGATCACAAATTTTCAATTGGTTTTTCAATTACTTTCTATCTCCTCATTTGTGAGTGAGCTATTAACTAAGCATTTGACATGTCTCTTCACTAGATTTCCTCCTCTGAATAATTTTGATGACTGTTGTGAAAATTGTTACTTCCCTAGTAGCTGAAATGAAGAATTGCATTCTGTTTAATGGTAGGAAAAAAAATCAGACCAGAAATCTGCTATAAATGTTTTCTTGTTTATTGGACAAAATCAACTCTGCTGTACAGAAGTATTAGTTTCATGACATAAGGAAATGCTTCTTAGATGGAAAACATTAATTTCAATGAATCAGAAAAAATATAGAAGACTTGAACCTTAAAGATGGCTTCAACCTTGACTAACACACTTTGTTATCAAAACCAGGTGAATTTCATACAATAAATGTGACAGTTGTAGGAAAAAATATTGTAAGTAAATATTGTATCATAATTAATAGGTACAATTTTGAACACTAACTTTTAGGATACTTCCTGACATGTCTCCACCTGGTGACGTAAATAAAATATGTTTGTGAGCCATCATGTTCTGCTTGTTTCACGATCATGAAGTGTTCTCAAAAGCTAAGAAAATTAGTATCTCTGTATCTGATGTGTCCAGAATTGTAACAGGGTGCATAGATTGCCTGGTGTTGGCATACTAACTTCTGGAAATTCTGAAAAACACAAAGGCAGTTAAATGGGGTTCCTTCAATTTCTCTGTTAGTTTTAATACTCATTATTATTAGAGGTCTGGGACTTACCATGCTATTTGTCAAAAGACAATTGTTTTTTTTCAGGCTTTGAAGGTGAAAGTGATAGTACACATGTGAAACAGCAGGTGGAGGTAGTAAGATGTGAGATACCATATTTTCATATATGAATTTATACATTTCTGTTGTTCCAGGGAAAAGTTATGACACAGAGAAATCATCAACTGAAAATTGTTTCATTGTTCATATTGTGCAGGTTTTCTGCATTATCATGTTTAAAACTGAAAATGCAGTAGGTTAGAGGACAGTCTTGTTCTTGATACAGTGTTTGTAGCTGTGATTAGGATAAGGGCTCAGTACTGGTATTCAGGCATCTTGTTTTGTTAAATGAGGGAGAATTTCCTTCAGGTGAACCTGTGTGGATTCAGAAAAAGCAGAAAATGTCCAAAACACTCACAAATCAATTTTCAGGGCTACTCAGACACCAGTGTTTTTTGATGCTAATGGGAAATAGAGCCCCACCTTATTTTAAAGAGCTTATCTCCTGACTTGTGTCTGCAATTCTTGATATCATCACCACTGCGCCTCCAGTGAGGTGAAGATACATCTGCCCCAGACACAGACCACCTAAGGCATTTTCAATACCAGATGGGTTGTGGTGGTGAAAAACATGGCATGAGCTGATGTCTGTTTGCCAAGGTCACAGGTAGATCCTGTGGCACTTCTGATGAACTGCTTCCAGTCCTTGGGCTGGTGGTTTAAAGCTTTCTCAGATACAGCAACACTTCAATGCTGTGAGCAGCGTGGAGCCTTTGTGCTAAACACAGACCTGCTTCACAAAAGTGGATGTACCACCTTCCCCTGAGTGAGCTTTCTTTTTCTCCTCCTGACTTTCCTATTTATGTTTACAGTCTTTTCGGCCAAGCTGTCTTGAAAGAAATGAAAGGCAAACTAGCTTTCACCAGAGTTGTTAGCAAAATTGAGCTCACTTCCACCTCCATTACCCAGCTGGTGTAAATCAATACAGTTCTGGTGAATTCAGTGGTATTTTATGCCAGTTGCTCTAGTTACAAACTCAATTCAGTATCTCTCTAAGGTACTGTCATGGATGAGAACAAAGAATATCAACAAAACAATATTGCATCTTGTATTTCTCCAGTGAAGAAGGTTTCCTTCTCAGCAGTCCTTTTTATTTTTATTTCATTTTTAAATTTAGTTTCATTTCTTTGCCCCATTCTGTTGCATTAGCAGCTATGTGGAGAACTATGATGTAATCTCCTTTGTTAGATTGGCCTGACTGGATTTTTTTCCCATGTACCAGGGATGTACGCTAAACAGGTTCCAGTGCTACTTGCTACTTGATCACTGCAGAGGCTTAAGTAACAATTTTAGACAGGAAGAAAAGGCTTTCTGAATGCTAAATAGCTCTGTGTGGTTTGCCACCCGCCCACTCTGCTGAAACATGGCCCATTAACTCGGTATGACTGATGCAATTTGAAAAGGGGCACCAGTTCATACAGCTGTCTACATCTGCCACTAATAACATCGTAGATGCAGGGAGAAAAAAAGGTGGCACAACATGATGTTTTGTAGATGTTTTTTTCACTCTGAAAAACGTCTGATACCTAGCAGGGTCTTCTGAGGTGAATAATTTTGAGCATGGTAGAAATGAAGGGCAGTGTGCAAAGTTTTTAGAAGTTTGATTTTTATGATTTGAATTTGTGGACTATTTATGTAAGACATAATAAGAGTACATAAATGAATAATGTTAGGGAGGACCTTATTGCTCTCTACAACTGCCTCAAAGGAGATTGTTGCCAAACGAGGGTCAGTCTCTTCTCCCAAGTAAAAAGCAGTAAGACAGGAGGAACTTGTCTCAAGTTGCACCAGGAGAGGTTTAGGCTGGATATTAGGAGAAATTTCTTCACTGAAAGGAGTGTCAGGGTTTGGAACAGGCTGCCCAGGGAAGTGGTGCAATCACCATCTCTGGAAGTGTTCAAAAAACATAAAGATATGGCACTTAAAAACATGGTTTAGTGGTGGACTTGGCAGTGCTGGGTTAACGGTTGGACTCAATGATCTTAGCTATTTTTTCCAACCTAAATAATTCTATGATTCTATGAATAAACAGTACATCTGCCAGGATTCAGCTACCTATATATGTGTTTGCATTGAGACTGGAGCATTTATTCAATTGTGAAATGGTAATAGCAGTATTTCCAGTACACAAAACCAATCACGGTAGGTAAAAGGAGATGAAAGGGAGAGATAATAGCTGCTAATCAGGATACAGTCTTTTTGGCAGCACTTTAACTGTTTTCCTTTGCAAAGTTTAAATGGCCAGCTCTAGAAATGCATAATGGGAAAGAAGCAGCTCCTTTAGTGGGACATTTGGTGATAATTTTTAGCTGGATCCAACTAACCCAAAAGAGCCAAAGTGTTATTGATTTATTTGGGTTAGAGAAGATACATTAAGTGTGTTGCCTAGAAATTGGGATGAATTCAATTCTTTGTTCTGTATAGACTTTGTAGAGGATTTAGGGGAAATCACTTACACTGTTCTATCTTATTAGAGGTTTGATTCAAATACAGAGAGGAGTTTCTGAAGCTAATGAGACAAGTAGTAGGGTATAAAAAGATTCGAGCAGGTTAGAAGGAAATGTATCACCTGAAAATTTGCCGATATTTACAAGTTTCTCTACTCCATAATGTGTTGTGTGTTTTATTTCATTTTTGTATCTCTTAGTTTATAGCTTTTCAATTTCTTCATCCTTTTAAAGTGATTTCAAGGAAGAAATAATAGGATTATCACTGATGTGACAAGACAGTAAAATTCACAGAGCTGACAGTCAGCACCATTCTTGTTCCGCCAAAGGGATTTTTGACATTTGGAAGTAGGACTGTGCTAGACAAAAAAAGAACAGTACTTAAATAACTGTATTCGGAAATAAAACCCTAAGGAAGAGCTTTGCAAAAATATTTTTCCTTACAGGCTCTTTTTTTTACAAATACTTTTACCAAGTGGCAGATGAGATAAGAAGTGCAGGCATGACAAAGCTAAGGTTCTAGCTGTAAGATTTATTGCACTGGGTCAGAAACTTTGCCAGCAGAACTGCAGCTGAATGGAGTTGTGCTGAGGAAGTAGGATGGATAGAGGGGTTTCAGGCCTTTTAAGCTGTCCATTAAATCCTTCCCATAACTGAACAAGACTCTGTCTTTTGGAAGTCGTGGGGATAATTAGCTAAATGGCACTGAGGTGTGAGGGGTAGTTCACAGCATTGTTCGGAGTCAGCCTAAAATTATGCACCATGGATTGACCTCAGTTTACTGCAGTGCATAAAGTGCTATCACTGCCTTGTCTTCACACAGATTTTGAAACTATATTAGTGCAAAACAAACCTTTATTATCATTTTTAAAAGTGGAAAAATACAGCTAATGGAATTAGAAAGACAGAAGTTACCTATCAGATATTAGTCATACTTTCCCCCATGTTTTGATCTCTTTTACAGCGGAACGAAATTCTCTTCCTTCTAGCAGGCTTGTTAATTTGGAGCTTGGTTCCTTTTTGTCAACTTATGTTTTGACTTTCCATAATGTTGAAAAAAAAAATATACATAGTTAAAGAGGAGAAAGGAATTTGGCTGTTCTGTTTTTTGGAGGAGTTGTCTTGTACCATATTTTGACTGATGCATAACACACTATGCACTTGTTTTAAGCTTGTGATATTGCTTTAAGTTCAGGGAATAATGTTTGAAAGAGTACATTTTACCACACATTTGACTTGGAAACTCTGTGTATTGATTCCTATGATGAAGAGATTTTGCAAAGAAATGAATTATGATTCATTATGATTTCTATCTTTATGACTGAGGCATATTTTTAGTGAGACAAAAATATTATAATTGTACTAAAAAAAGTAAACTGCCCTTTTAAAACCTCTACCACTTTGTCATAAGGGATCCATTTTTTGTGTCTCTCTACTTATGCAAATATATTTATTATGAAAAGTGATTCAGAGAATATTGGTGCAATTAGTCACTGAAAATGCCAAACTCCATTGTTATAGGTAGTATCACGGTGGCTTTGAAAATCAGAAACCTTATTATTATCTGTGAAGTCTAAATTGACAAACCAAAATGTTTGAAGAATTAAACCATGTCATACTAACCGTAATTACATTTGGCCTATTCTCTGACTTTCTGTTTGGTGAGTGGGTGGAAGAAAAAACCCAGTCTGATTTCTGTGTGCACGTAACATGCTTCGTCTGTCGGGTGCTGCGCAACGTGAGCTAACTCACTGTAGAAATACTGCATCGGAGGTACCAGTCTGCTCTGAAAGGAAGTTGTAAAGAGAAACAGGAAAACAAAGGGGAATGAATAAATAGAATATTTTTAGTGCTGTCGAGCATAACAAATCCAACCAACTGACCAAGCCAAAAAGGTAAAATTAGTCAATTCCAGTGTTTGCATAAATGGCAACTTTGGAAAACACAAAGTGCTATGTTATTTGCAGGAGGCTGCGTAAAATGCCATCTTCACCAGTCTTGTACCAAAACCCACAGTGGAAAAAGCTTATAGCATATAGAAGAAGTAGGTGTTTATAGTTTAGCCAGCGGGTATTAGGAATAACATGTTTTTAACCCAGCTAAATACGCTCCCAAGGGCTGATAGCTCCACTGAAAACATTGTCATCCGTGAGGATAATGAAATATAACTGTTGGACTGACAACTGTGGATTGATTTCCCTGAAACTGTAGCAAAAACTCCTTGGGTCTGGGTTTGAATACTGGTTTGGAGCTCTACCCCTCTTTCCTATAGGACAGAAGAAAAGATAAGACCTGAAATGTGTTAAATTGAAAAAAAAAATTTGACCACAGAATCATCATTCCTTTAATTTTTGATCTGACTGTTGAATGCTTAGTGTTCCACACAGATTTTTTCCCATTTCAAGTTTGAGTAAGTCCTGAAACAGAGAACATGACTTCATACCTCGTCCATTCTAGTAATTTTAAGATGAATGGAAACATTTTGTGTCACTAATGTTTATTGGCATGATGTAGCCTTTGACTGTTCTTGGGAACTTATTCTCCCAGAAAACTAGCTTTCATTAAAGGTAATTGGTGCAGAATAAAACAGCGTATTAGTCAGGAGGAAGTCCAGCTCTAGTCAGGAGCTGTATTTCTGTGAACATGCAATCTGCAGAAAATTATCCCCTTCAGCAGTTACTGACCAGGAACAGTGCCCTTGCTGATGCACATGGGCTGTTACCAGCTCCAACACAGAGAGGGCCTAACAATAAATTTCAGGTTTACTCACTGGTTAAGTAGTTCTATGGCTGCATTCCTGTTTCACTTAATTATAACTGGGAATTGGGTTTCTGCGTTTTTGTTTAAGTGAAAAATAACCAGTACTGGCAGTACTAATACAAAAGTACCAAGGCTGGATTAAAATAATGCAAGTAAAAGGTTTAATTTTACTTCCAATGGAATTCAGGTAGACAACTTTTTTTAGGAAATTCAAGCCAAGAAAACAGTGAAAATTATCAAAAGTAAATGCTGGGAAAGCAAATAGTAGGTAACAAAAGATGAACATTCTCTGGCAAAATTCTGCTTTATAAACATGTTAAGAAAAAACAAATAGATCAAGTGGTACACTGCCAGTCACCCTGGATACAGCCTCAGACCGCTCCGTTACACACCCAGTCTCATTCACACTCATCACCAGTATTTTCAGTGACATTATTCAAGATTGATATTGCTGTAATATGAGTCCCTTTTTTTTACCTAACTTGGTAAAACTTATGTTTTCCTTCATTCAGCTGACTGCATGTTCTCTCTCAGCCAGTGTTGACACATGGTGTATATATCCCAATCTGTTTTGAAGACAGTTGCTATCAATGCAATATGAGATGATCAAACACCCCCTGCTGGTTATCATGTTGAGAATTTGTTGTCTGCTTGGAGTAGTGAAAGGATAATGAAGAAATTAAAAACTCACTATCCCATGGTCTGTCATCAGCAGATAACTGAGGAATAATAGAGCAAAAAGTCATTCCTATATTTTCATGTAATCCATCAAAACAGTATTGGACTTTTCCATGGAATCTTATATGATTTCTTTCCTGTCCTTTGGTATTCAGCCTGCTTTAACAAAGCTACAGGCAGCGTTTTGCTGTATGGTACAAGAAATGTGCATCTTTGGGGCTGATTTCAAGCTGTCATTGCCCAGTGAAAAAAATCCACTTTGTGTCTGTGGGTATTTACAGCAGATGTGACATATCTGTAGCAGTGTTCCGCTATGGATCTGTGGTTGGAGGTTTTCATTTACTGAAGACATACATGTTGTATTGTAACTGGGCTATCGTTATGCTTTTCCCTAGTCTGAACAGATGCTGTTTGCTGTTGGAGCAGCAGTGCAACCAAGAAGCCTGGTATTTTGTAACCTCATGAAGCCATCATTTCAAGCCTCCCAAGGCTATTTGGAAGGCAGCTGGGAAAAACTGTTTATAAAATGGTTGTATCTCTTTAAGATGAAGCTTGGTGAAGCCTGCTGTTTCGCTGAACACTCTCTGACATTTAGTATTCACATATGACAGTACTTGCCAGCCCTGTATTACCAAAGAAGAATGTGGCAAGTCTATGAGTTTTCAGCTTTGCTGCACTAACTTGATGCCAGATTTTCCTATTAGAATTATCTAACTGTCCAGCATGTTTCAGGTCATCAGATAACAAAGACTCAGAAGAAAGGGAGAAAATAATCTGGAAGGAAATAATGGCATCTCACACAATTTATAATTGTGCAGGATTTCGGTATGTCACTGGCATGGAAATTCAGTGACCTCATTGACATCATTGTGGTACTCTTTTCTTGCTCTTTAATGCTCTCCCATCCAGTATCTGCTTCATGCCAATGTAGTACTTGTCACTTTTGACTGGTTTACTTTCAGGTGGGCCTCCAGAGTTGTGTTGGCCTTTTAGTTGCTTCCTAAAATCACAGTCTTATGATTACTATTCTAGTAATATCTCACTTCTAGTACCATCTTAAATTCTTGGTTTTGGTGTCCTTTTCCTTATTTACCTTAGTCAATTTATCTCAGTCAATTTAGCTGGGTTAACATTATATTACTTTTATTCTTCCTACATAGATACAGAATGTCTCCATTTCATATTTTGTCTCAATGGCATTTGATCTGTAAGTTTGTCATTGAGACCCAAATTTGGGGCACGCTGTAATGTTCATCTTCTACTTGGAAGGAAATCTTGCCCTCCTAGTCTTAGACTGAGATTCCTAGGATTCCATGTCTTCTTGGTGTCTTCCTCTCCCAGTTCATCAGTGATGTGTCTACACAGTAGTTAATATGAGTTAAATTGAGTTTAAATGAGTTAAAATGAGAGAGCTAATATGAGTTAATTTGAGTTAAATATGAGTCTAAAGTGATTGTTAAGCTTAGATTCAAGTGACATCCTTGTTGCTTACACACGTGTTTGAGAGTAGTTGTAACTGAAGCTCTGGAGCAGCTCAGAAGTGGCTGAGGGCAGAAGGGGATCAGTGGAGGAGAACCAGGTTCTGGAATTTACTCTCATGAGGGTTGAGGGCTATGGACCAGCCCACAGTCACAGCATCAGTCTTGGGACCAGCTCTTGAGCCTGCTTTTCAGCTTGCCAAATAGGTACAAATCTGAAGTCTCATTCTTTTCATATACATATGAACATATTTCAAGCATTGGAACAGGCTACCCAGGATGTGGTGGAATTACCACTCCTGGAAATGTTAAAAAAACACAGATGTGGTGCAAGGGTACAAAGTTTAGTGGTGGACTGGGCAGTGCTGGGTTAACATATGGACTTCATGATCTTAGAGGTCTTTTTCAACTTAAAAAATTCTGTGATTCTATGATGATGATATTCACAATATATGTGAGAATGCCCAGGCAACACTTAACAGTGAAGATTTCCATATGATGATCTTTGGTAAGAAGTTAAATGGGGCAAGTTATGTGGAGATCAGTTTTGAATCTCCATTAAACAAAATCATAGTGAACAAGCACGCACTCCACTGTGATTTGGTCTTAAACTTCTACAATACAAAAGAAAATTTATTAGATAGTCCCTGAACAGCCAAAAAGGAAGATTGCAGCTCTTAAAATTCCAGCCCTTTTTCCAATGTTTGTCCCTGCTGCAAGCTGAAGGAGGATGAGAGAAGGAAAGGAATATCCAGCCCATGTATCAGTTCAGCTAAAGAGGGCAATACTGGCAGGGAGGCTTCTCTGGTATCAGGTAGCATTTATGGACCAAACACAAAAGAAAAATCAAGCTCCAGACAGGCAGAGAAATTAGACTCCAAACTTTTTAAGAAATTGAGATTTTACCTTTCGTACAACTAATTGCCCTGATATTTCTGAAGGCTTATTGAAGAACTGCACCCTTCTCCTTTTATGTAAACACTGATTTGTGTTTTAATATGGAATGGGATTTATCAGTTTATTAGTTTCTGAAGGTCATCATACTGTAGTGATAACAGACAGAAGAAACACAGCTGAGAGGTGGTCATGGAGCATAAAATAAATTATTCTTTATTGCAAACCAAAAAAACTTTGATCTGGTATTCCAGAGACTGCTTTAAAAAATATTCTGCAATGGAACAAGATGTTGCATATTGTTTTCAAAGTATTTCACTCCAAAAATGCAATGTTATTTCAATGTTTATTTTGCTAAAACATTCTTCACTTAAAGCAGTGTATTTCACTGACACAACTGCAATGGATTCCTGCACTGAAAGAATCTACTTTGGGATGTAGACTTTTAGGTAGTTCAAAGATATTATGTGAATTCATGTTGCTTTTAGCTGGAGATGGGCACTTCACCTACCATTGTGTTCTGAATTATTGCCCTTAATTTGTCAACAACAAATAAATCAGTTCAGTGGTCTCTCTGGAGATGTGTTTTGAAAATAATGTGTCTTTTATCTGAGTGCCACAGTTCACATTCTGCTTTTCACTGCATGCAGTGCAATTATTCCAAATTCATGCCAGTCTCTGTAGGAGTATGTACTGGGTTTTTGTAGCAAGGTTTTAGTAGCAGGGGGAGAGGCTACAGAGGTGGCTTTTGCAAGAAGCTGCTAGAAGCTTCCCCTGTGTCTGGTGGAGCCAATGCTAGCCGGCTCCAGGACAGGCTTCCTGCTGCTGGCCAAGGATGAGCCAGTTAGGAATGATAGTAATGCCTCTGTGATGCCATATTTAAGAACAGAAAGCAAGTTATTGTGCAGTTGAAAATTGCAGCAAGAGTGAAAACATGTGAAAAACAACATAGTCACCAAGGTCAGAGGAGAAGGAGGGGAAGGAGGTACTCCTGGCCCTGGAGCTGGGATTCCCCTGCAGCCCATTGTGCAGACCATGGTGGAGTGGCTGTGCCCCTGCAGCCCATGGAGGACCATTGGGGTGCAGAGATCCACCTGGAGCGCCTGGAGGACCATCAGGATGGAGAGATCCACCTGCAGCCCGTAGAGGAGCCCACACTAGAGTGGGTGGATTCCCAAAGGAGGCTGTGACCCTGTGGGAAGCCCATGATGGAGCAGGGACCTGCAGCCCATAGTGAGGGGAACCCATGCTGGAGCAGTTCTTTTGCTGGTAGGACTTGTGGCCCTGTGGAGCACCCATGCTGGAACAGCTTATTCCTGAAGGACTTCATCCCATGGAGAAATGACCCACAGGACAGCAGTTTGTGAAGAACTGTTGCCCTTGGGATGGTCTCACACTGGAGAGGTTTTTAAAGGACTGTCTCCCATGGGAGAGACTCCACAGGGAACAGAGGAAGGACTTCTCTCCCTGACAGAGGCAGAAACTACAACTGCCCGTAACCTCCATTCCCTGTCTCCCTGCACCGCTGTGGGGGAGAAGGTAGAACTTGGAAGGAAGGAGGGGTGGGGGGAAGGTGTTTTTAACATTATTTTACTTCTCCTTCTTTGCTCTGATCCTGTCAGTAATAAATATAATTAATATTCCCGCTTTGAACCTTCTTTGCCTGTGGTGGTGATCGGGAAGTGACCTCTTCCAGCTTTTATCTCAGCTCATGAATCCTTTGTTTGTTTGTTTGTTTTTTTCCCCTCTGTCCAGTTGCAGAGAGGAGAGAGAGAGCAGCTCTAGGGGGTACCTGGCATCCCACCAGGATCAACCCACTACAGAATATTAAGACTATTCCAAATCCCAGATTTTGGAATGGGATGGAGAGGATTTCCAGGCAAGAAAGTTGGTGGGGTGGGTTTTGTTTATTTGGTTTTTGGTTCTATTTTTGTGGGGTTTTTTTCTTGTTTGTTTGGTTTGATTTGGTNTGGAAACAGAACGTAGCCAGACTTGAGATAAGGCATTGATACCTAGGGGATACAATGGCAGAGCAGTAGAAACCAAATTGTTCAAGGATATAGAAAATTTGCTCAGATTTTTTTAGCAATTCAAGACAGATAAGAACCTACAATGGTAGAAGTAAAGTGCTTTCTTACAACATCTATAAAAATAATGTTTTGGTATATGAATTCTTAGTTGAACAGCTTTGTTGGGTTGTTCGAGACTATATTATTATGCTATTTCCTCTCAACCTGAAAATTCATATATGCCTCATCCATGAGATTGTGTTTGGTTCAAAAGAGAAAGATCAAACTATACTAGGATGGTAAAAGAACAGAGCTAGAAAAAGAGAAAAATATTGTAATTGAAGAATTTGTGTATAGACGCACCTAGCTTGCAGAAAAATGCACTGAGAACATAGCTGTAAATATTTCAGAGCAAAAAAAAATCCACTTTCAGTCATATCACAGAATTTTTTAATACTGTTCAAAAACACCAACTATAACATGATGTAGACAATTGAGAAACAAGCAAGTGTAATCTTCAATGCTAAAATAAATTACATTTGTACAGGTAGAAAGCAAAACCAAAGCTGATAAAAATGTTAAATTTTATGAAAAATCATTTTCAGTTCACATCAAAATAATAACTTTACATTCTCTATTTTTTAATAGTATAAGCAGCAACAACATAAAAAAGAACAAACGCTCACAGAATGTTTGAAACCAGTTCTTCATAAGTTATTAGCAAATTAAAAAAAAAAAATAATTACAAGCACTTATAGCCCACACAAATCTTTTGGAATTGGCACCGTCTCTCTAAAACATCTATATTCTATATAGATTTCTAATTACAAATACCACCAGCAGCTGCCATATAATCCTATTAGTACATGTAATATACATAGTATATTTGTTCCCATTTGGCAGATCAGAGTGACTTAATGATTATTGTTTGTTAGTACTGTCATTACTCAGATGAGACAAAACCAGCCATATACACTAATTAATCGCTCAGATGAATTTTTTACTTACCTTTATGCTTCACTGGTCTGTATCTCTTTTCCTTCTCACAGTATAAAATTGTAAGTGGCAATTGCAGAGATTTGAACAGAGGACATAATAATAAACCACCGCAAAAAAAAAGTGAATTCAGATGATTCAACTGAAGTCTTTACTAAGTGAAGTGCCCAGTGAAATGGGTAGCAGATGAATGATTTTCTTGTTGATGGAGTGTATTGACTTCCTTTTATGACATTCATGAAACTGTCAGATAACTGTGACCTGTTTCTTACTGTTGTATGTGTTCTCTCACATCCTTTAACACATATGTTAAGATGATTTTCCCACTGAGATACCAGATAGGGTAGCAATGATAAAGAAGGATGGTGGAAGGTACTATCCACCAAGCCTAGCTTCAGGAATGAACCTAATAAAATCCATCTGCTGTTTGATTCAAAGGAAAGCAGAAAAAGCATCCTGTCACTATCATTCTCTGCAGAACAAATAGCCAAAATCTAGACTTCACTGGCTACTACCCAACTTTGATTTCCTTTACATAGATGTTCATCTGGAGTGATTCCATTGACCTCAATTGATTAAGAGCCAATGCCAGCAGAGGACTTCAGCACATACAGTGTAATACATAGTTTTTTGGCTCTAGTGTGGGGGTCAGGACCCTTTGTTGAGTGTCTAACCTTACTGTGAAGTTTGTGAGAAGGATTAGGTGCCCATGAAAACAACACAAGGAAAGATATGTCCAGGATTACTCTACTAGAGCCAGTTTGGAAATGCAATGTTCAGAAAATGCCAATTTTCCACTGCGATCCATTTTTGGACATGGCTATATTTTTTGTTTCAAAGATGGGTTTCCTTTATATAAGATGGCTGGAGGACAAGGGAAGGGGTCCCTTTTTCTGCAGTCTCAGAGAAGTGGGTCCAGGTTTAATTCCTTCACCTATCCAAGAAGACTCAGTCTCTCCTTTCCATGAAAGGGTCTGAGAACTCTGGATGGAAGACAAGATGGTTGCAGACACAGAGTTATGCAAGGGCACATCCTCCCCTCCTGTCCCTAAAACACTTTTCAGAGAAGCATTTAACATTATTTTTCAGCCAATACATAGCACAGACAAAAGGTTGTCTCCTCTTCTTTGAAGTTAAAATACTCACCTGGTCCCTGCTCCAGAAAATTTTAGTATTTTATATTAAATGGTCATATATGATCTCTAATTATACTAATTGTATGTCGTATCAGGTTGCACAGTACCTGTTCTTTTTCTACTGCAAGGCTCTTGAGTTTATTTCTGTCTTGCAAAATTACCTTAGTGAGATGACCAGAGGATATCTCAAAGCTGAGTCATTAGAGCACTTTCCAGCCAGGAGGAAGATTTTATCACCTCTGGCAATGGTGGGGCCTGAATTCAGGTCTCTTGCTTTCTGCCTGAGTGATCTAACCTTAAGCGTGTCATAAGACCAGCAGCATAACCAGACCCACAGCCCTTACACAAAGAATGATTTCTACTCCATTTTGTAAGGAGTATGATTCTGATGTCTGTCTACTGTGCATTCTTTGTACTCAGTCATGGCATATACAGGGATTTAACCAAGGAGCCTCTGTTTTCTGTGTTCCTGATGAGTTTTAACATGAATTAAGTACAAAGATCATTAGATGTGTGAAGATGAGGGTAGTTCTGAGCATACGCAGACATACAATGCTAGATGCCTGAGTAAGGTGGTGGTTGAATAGTGATTTTAAAGTTGAGTTTTAAATGTACTGAAATCCTAACTTTAGGCACCAAACTCCTTTTTTGGGAGTCAGCCCTGACACTAGTCTCCAATACACTAAATAAGTCACGGTCACATTATTAATCCTGAGCACAGTGCTCTGATTTCCCTAAGGAACTGACTTTTTTGCATGTTGTTCATTGTTGTCATCTTTTTCCCTCTCACCTCATAAATGATGTATAAAGCAGAACAGCAAGGTTGCACACTTTCCTGTACAGAACTTACACACACAGCTATGCTGTCTTTCGGTTTGGTTTTGCACACTGTAATGAAAACATTCCCAAGGGAACTCTGCTATCATCCAGAGCCAGAATCATGTGTTGACTTTCCCACTTACTCTCTTTGGAGATCTTATTTTTTGTTTTGATCAAAAGTTTTCCTTTTGCAAACACAGCAACTGAATAAACATCCAAGCAAACTAACACAACTCTTTTTCTTTTAAAACTTTTAGCAGTTATTTTTTTAATTAGCATTTAGCTTCTAACTCACTTTTGTAGCTGGAAATCAATGGAAGAAACCAGCACCTTGTGGTCAGCCAAGCTCTCAAGAAACATCAACAAATGATTTGTGGACCGTGGTCTAAAAATCTCTGGTCTAAAGTATCTGTATGAGTCTAGGCACCAAATATTCAGATAGAAGTACAAGGAAGCACATCTCCAAAGTCATGCAATTATTCTTCAGACCCAAATTAAAAATACAGTTCTTCAGTATTGCAAAGACTTTTTCCCAGCTGGATTGCCAGAGTGATTCACTTTATTTCAAAAGGACAGATCCAGAGGTGGTTACACCTTCACTCTTCAGGGTTGGCCTCAAGCACGAAAGAAGTAAGTGATTTTTTGAGGTCCCTGTGTTCCAGAATAACAATGGTTTCAACTCTTTTAATTCCCTTTCTGGCAGCAGCACTAACTTGAAAGGCAGATTCAAGCCATTCAGTTGGTATTTGCACATTCCTTAGTTAGATTGGAAAGTGTTCATGATTGTAACTTTTGCATTTATTTTTAAAAACCCTGCCGTTAGATCTTAATGTCCTAAACAGAGACTAGCATATAAACAGCATAATGAAATCATGATGTCTGTCATTCATTGTTTTCTTTTCTCTTGTGTCAAAATCACTAGCTTGTCTCAAAGAACTTTCCAGTATTACAAGTCTCCCTCTGGGCTCCTTTGAATTATTACTACAGGCATTACATCATTGTTGCCTTCTTCTCCGGAACCATTTTTCTCCCTTTGTTGAAATCCAGGCATCTCATAGAAGGTGATGCTGGTGCATTCCAGTTTGCACAATTAAAATTATTCTGCCTTATTTGAATGCCACTAAGGCTACCTTATTATCCATTAAAAATAGGCTGACTCCAAGAGGGTACTGTCTCAGCAAGCCCCATCCATGGTTCCTTGTGCAATGAAAATTTCTGCTGTGGCTAATAGATATGCCAAAGATACACGACTCCTCCCAAAATGAGAGTGAACAAAGTGTTTAAAATTTGGGTTGTTTAACATTAGGGCTTTAGGCTCTTAAGACATACAGTCAGGTGTTAGACTGGGGGAGTCTGTGTGTGTGGGCACACAGTGCATCTGCATACCTATATCATCTTGACAATATATATGAAAGTTGTCAGGAAGCTCTGAGCAATAGCTATGGCCAGGATGGTTCAGAATTGCAATTTGGGAGCAGAAGAGGTATATTTATGATGAGTCTGACAGTTTCTGTTTCTCACTCCTTTTTATTAATTTTGTATTTAAGATTTTTTTTTTATATTTGTCTGTATAATCCTTGTTTCCACTGCTGATTATTTCACAGTGAAGTAAACCCCACAGATTTTAGCAGGAATACATTAATATTAATTGCCCACCACGATAAGAAATGACTACAGAAATGGTGACCTAAAAGGCTAGGGAAAGATCAAGGTGGCGAATGTTCTTGTAAGGACATTGGTCAACAGTTTAAAGTAAAAGAGAACAGGTAATAATATAATCCATCTGAAATTAACATTAACTATCTCAGTACACTCTGTTTATATCAAAACAATATTGCACTGATGGGAGACATATTATCATATAAGTCTCCCATGAACAACATTAAAGTGGTCTAGACTCCCTAAATGAGAATGTTTGTGTCACAGACTGATTGGACATGCTCTTCCCTTTCAACGTGGATTGTAACCTGTGACAGAAGATGCTTTCTTCAAAAGACATGGGCATCTAGGGAATGATGAGACATCCTAGTACTGTGAACCAAGAGGGCAAAACTGAGCTTTAGTCAGGAAAACATACAGCTGCACAGAACTGAGTCTGTGCTAAGCAGTCATGTGAGGAGGCAAAACCTACATATAAGCAACTAGGATCTACAGTCATGGAATAGTGTATTGATTTGCCTCCTGGAGTACAGCTGTTTTGTGACCTGCTTGTTCATGCTATAGGCATAGCTAATAAATGACTGTATCTGGCAAAACAAGCATGCCCAGACTGCAATTGGATATCACTGCCTTGTTCAGGATGCACAGAGTCACTTGTGTGTCTTTGTGAGGTGCTAGTCTGGATTCAGTCATCTATTACTTTTCTATTTTAATGTTGAGCAGCAAACTGGGGTGCAACACATAATAGTGAAACAAGCATCCCAAAAGAATAGAAAATGATCTTTACTAAAGTATGTGAATGTGCTTTCATCTTTTGCTTGTTTGATCAAATATTTATTATTTTGAACATGGGGAGAAAAAGAAGGCATGACTTTTGATTACAAAATATTCAGTATCTTTGAAGAAATATGAGCTGAAAGGTTTTGAAAATTAAGCATAGCAGCCTTATATCAAGGCTCCCTTCCTTGAGGCTATCTTCTGTATAAGGCTACATTAATTCAACTTTGAATTGAAGTACATCACTCACCACTTCATACTATCCTTAAATAAAATAAAACAAACCCATAAAAGTTTGGCACCTGAGGACAGATATGTCATGAAGAAGAGAGCCAATATAGTGTGCGTTTAGGGTCTGACTTACAATTTCTATGTAACTATACCTATCAAAAATTATTTATCTACTATTCAAACTTTAAAACTCTTCCCTGTCTCTAGTAAAAAAGTGCTGTGACAGTATGAAGTGCACTAAACTACTACCTTGATATAGGAAAAAAAATATGAGGAATCCCCTTGCTTCTTCTGTGAATTGCTAAGAAACAGACTCTATTTGTTCATATCTCATTAGGTCTTCTCTGTTTTAACCTATACTCTGTATTGCTTTGAAAGTGTTTTTTGTTTTTTTTTTTGTTTTTTTTGTCACAGTTCATAGCTGCAAGACATCAGCAGCTAAACAAAGTTTTAAATTGTTGCTTATTAAAGAGTAGCTAAATCACCTCTAAGCAGACTTTGATTTGTTTTTTCCCCCTACTTATATTAATTATAATTACGACAACCTTTCCACTGACAGTGCGCATTCATCATAATGCAAATTGGTCTCCTAGAATTCTGTCATTCGAAGTATGGAGAAAATCCTTGGGGTGTTTACCTGTCCCTTACAAGCAAAGGGTATGGGAATCTGAATAAATAATTTAACTGGTATTGTTAGCATAAGAACGTCCATAAAAACATTTTAATTTCAGTAGGGAGTGCAGCTATGATATAACTTGGTAGTGCTGCTAGAAAGAGAATATTCATCTCAACAACTTGCCCTGATAAGGGAATTACAAAACAGTACTGCAGAAAATATTTTTTGCTACTTCATTATTAGTTGGCATCATGGTGAAATAGTCAGGAAATCTTCCTTGGGTTTTGTTGTTGTGAAGGTGAATCCGATGTTAACAAATTGAACTTTTGATATTGATAGAAGAGAATTTCAAAAACAAACGCGTAGGTAGAGAAGTCACTTGTAAAGCCCTCCATATTGCAGTCACTCACTGCAAAACCTCAGCTTAGTGTTATCCAAGTGTAAGGTATCATAGACACAATATTCTTCAGCAAAAAGTTCCATAGTTATTGAACATACATTACTGCTTTTTGAGATCTTCATAAAAAAAAAGAAAAAAGAAACAAAGAAAGAAAGAAAGCTTGACAGTTTGGTCCCAGATTTGAGTCTGTTAGAAAATGTACATTCAATGTTTGGTCTTCTATTCTTGATAAAAGATCAAGGTTCACTTCTGGGTCAGGAATCAGAGTAAACAAACAAACCATTGTATAGTTGTTTACAATCTAGTTTCCCCCCCTCCCCGACCTGTATATTGTACACGTGGTTCATTGTAATACTAAAGCAAAGCACTTGGTATGGAACGGGATTAACAGACTCCTTATAAGCCCTCAAAAGTAGATTCAGTGTTTCTGAAAAGCCCATGTTTTTTTAAGGCCACGATAATCTGCCAAGAGTCGTTTTGTCTTTAAATCAGCATAATTAATCTGATGTTTCCACTTCTCAAGTAATTCCTCTTCTTCCCCTCTGCTTCTCACAAGATGACCCAATGCCTCTCACTCTATCTGCGCAAACACTGGAGATCTTGAAGGCTTGGTTGTCCCCTCACTACTTGCTTGCAGTTGTTGAGATCCAACATTGTCTTGAACTACATTCACAGCGAAGAAGAACTTTGAGTATAATCTCTGATGAGGAGTGTGTCATATTTGGGGGAGGACGGGATACAGAGAGCTGATTCGGAAACTGGAGAGCTGGGAGACGCACTTCCAGAATCGATGGAGTCTCTAAAAGGAGAAGGAGGAGTTAAAGCTACCAGCTCCTCCAGGTCTTGCTTGGCTGATGGGGTCTCTGAAGTGCCTTCTTTGACGCTGTCATTTGAAGGTTTCCTTCCAGACTGTGAAGTGCCATTGACTTCAATGGCTGGAAGAGGTTGGATCTCTGCAAGCGTGGTCATTGTTGTAGGGAGCTGGATTTCCCGTGGAATCAGATATGAAGAGCAGAGAGGAGCAGCCACCATAGTCCCTGGAGTAGCTGTTGAAAGCATCATATTGTTCAGCTCACTGATATTGGCTGTAAAACGAGTAACCACACTGCTGATCTGTTCCATGAGGGACCCTTGAGAGGAGCTACTTCTCTGAGGAGGTTCTGACTGGAAGGTAGGGGCATCGTCTTCTGTTCGGCTAACGGAGGCAGTTCTGTGGCTCAAAGTACTGATAGGTGAGGGAGTCTGCGGTCGGTACTGAGCTGGGTATTGCTCTTCGGCTTCTGAAACATCGTAAAGCGTTTTGGCACTAGCCTCTGGAAATGTAGCACTGCTACTGGGTCGGCTACTATCTGTGCTTTTAGAAAAAGGCTTGATCACTGCAGTTTGATTGAGGTTCTCTTTTTTGTTGATGTGGACTGATAGTCGCTGCCAAAGGTGTGCTCCTCGGCTGCTTTTCTCGTTCTGGGCCCAGGAAACTGATTTCCCATTAGAGCTGTAAACAGAAAGGAGATAAGATGGTAACTTGCATCAAAGTTAAAAATATAATGGCTGTAGCTATACCATGGGTGTATTGTGTCTCAGAGATTATACTCAACATAAAGCTGACAGTAATGTCATCTATGTCTATCTGTTGCAATATATCTACATCTGTCACATATACCTGTATGTCCTAGGAAAACAAGCACTGTGCCAGCTTATTTCATAGCGATGACCTGTTCTGTGCTAGTTCATGGCCACTGCTGACCCCTCTGTTGTGGCCCTTGAGACACAGACAGTGTCCATCCTGGGAAAGGAAGCAGCTTGATGGCTTCCCTTCTGTTGGATTGGTGTCAGGAAGGGGGACTGTGGTATTGAGGAATGCATGGAGGAGTGAAAAATAATTAGATGCTTGAAGAGAATAAGTGAGAGACCTGGACTGGCTGGGAGTAGGTATGTAGGCTGGCCTGGGAGCATTCAGTGGTAAGAAATTTGGTGCAGGGTTCTGGTCATGGATTCCTGGTACAGGGCAGGGTTTGTAGCTTGGGAAGTGGAGAAGAGTAGTCTGTTATGGCCAGGGGAAAAAAAAAATCTATTTATATCCCACTGCTTGAAAGTACTGAAGTAATACACAGAAAGGGGCTATACTGGTTGTAGGTGGAGAGATGCTTGTAATTCTTCTTCTTCAAGGTACTTTGTAAATTACCTGTCACTAGATTAAAGAAAATTTATTTTTTTCAGTTGCAGGTCAGCTCAGAGAATGAAGCTATGCTCCTAGTAGGAAAGAAATGCCAGACAAGCTATACAAGCAGCTCCTCATGGTGACCTGAATTTGGAGACAGCAATAAACATTTTGCTCCACTCTTCTGGAAAATTAGTCCTTTTTGGGTAAATTCTCTTCAGATCCCATCATACTCTGCTCTTTATCAAAGTTGCTTATTTTTCTCCTACGAAAAACCAGCTATGGCACTTATAAACACATAGTATGAAATATCTTTCCTTTTATATTTTCCTCGAGCTGATAAGCTGGTGTTAGCACATAAATTAATCTATCGTTCTTGGAATTAAGGAAGACCATTAGAAATATTTCTGAGCTGAAACAGATAATGACTGTGAAGGGACGTCAACAGAAAAAAAACAGTCTCCACATACAAATAAACATGATTTTTATATAAAATGCAACAGATTTTCAGACAATTCACTTTGGTTTCCAAAACATTTGCTATAGCTACTTGGGATTTTTGGAAAGAAAGAAACACATTGGAAACCCTGGCAGATCATAATAGATTTGGGGGTTGTTTGCTTTTGAAGTCTGCAATACATATACTCATATGTTAGCCTGCAGCATAACAGTTTGCAAAGCATATACTTTACTAAACACAGATGACTTTATCGCAGCCTTCGTGTGGAGGCTTGCCTCAGACTATCAGTTTAATAGCTCTTCCAGTCATCTGAAAAAAAAAAAGTTGTGTGCTGAGTGTAAACAAAACCTTCTTGTGGGTTCGCATCCATGATTACATTTCATGGAATTACAATGGATCATGTAACACAACATACGCCAACAGCTTTCCCTTCCAAAAGCAGCATGACCGAATCCAGGAGACAAACACAGTGTAAAACAATGGGTACTTTAAGCAAGGGTAGACTGGAAGATGATCTGTATAAATACGTAAGGGTTCACCCCTTTGCTGCAGGATGCTGTCTGGATCTCGGAGGTTGACTGTAAGGCCTTTACCCCCAAAATGCCAGGCAAAATAGCTGGTGGCTTCTAACTTCTAACAATTCCTTCCTTCTGTGATACTGCAATTAGAGCAAGAAGGAGAAGCAAAATCTAACTTGTAGTACTGCTTACTTTGACTCTTTGAATCTCTGTGGATGTGGAGGAGTTGACAGTAATGTCATGCAGAGGAAAACTGTTCCATCTGAGGATTCTATGCTTCTCTCCCAGCAACATATACTCAGTGGGTGTTGAGAACTGTTTGAGGGCCATGGTTCCTTAGTCATACTGAATCCTCAGCTCACTGGGAGCTCAGTGCTATCAGCAGGAGCAGAATTTGGATCATTTGGCAGATGAGATCTTGCCTCTAGTTCTGGTGTGATGATCATGAGACCTTGTCCCAGCTGCTTCTGAATTTGAACTGAACCAAGAGGCAGAGTGGTCTGGCACTTGTAACTTTGATCAGGCAGGAAAAAAGGGCTTAGTTCCAGTGCTGGAACTAAGCTGGAACTAACTTGGTGAGGTCTTAGAGGGATCTGTGACAGACCTGCCTGCCACAGAGTTGAAATAAATGCCATTAACATGAAGGATTAGTCAATGGAAATAGAAATGTTTGCCCAAAGAAAGGTATATTGGAGCACCCCTCCTGACTTGAAGCACTGGCTTAGTGCAGATGTTCAAACCCAATGGCTTAAGTGTGCACATGAACACTAAAAGCATGTAGATATTTTCGTTGACTGAAGGTCAGATTGTAAGAGGTTGTGAAGGGAACATGTTACTCCCTCCCTGGTCACAGTTAAAGAGACAATTATTAAGGAGGGATATTAGGCTGAAGAGCCCGGGGAGAGGAAAGGGATGAAACCTGAGATTTCTGCCCAACTGTTGGCAAATGCGGATGACAGACAAATCTTTAGTGGAGGAAGTCTCCAGCCTCCCTAAATCTGTTTGGTTTTGGGTCAGTCTTGGCTGAAGCATTCATTCACTGGCATTCCATTATGACCAAGGGTAATCAAGCTCTCATGGGGATCCTAGGGCTCTGAAGGAGACCCCAGTGGCTGTTTGATGTAAATTTTGTGCAGAAGCCTGAAAGACTTGACCATTACTCGTTGCAGATTCCTTGATATTACAGACCGAATAGGAAGCAACCACTATTCACTGAAACAGTGGTCAGGCATTGGAACGGGCTGCCCAAGGAAGTAGTAGAATGAGCATCCCTGGGGGTGTTCAAAACACGTGTGGATGTGGCACTTGGGAAAATGGGTTAGTGGTGTTGGGTTTACAGTTGCATTGAATGATCGCAGAGATCTTTTCCAACCATTAGGATTCTATGATTTATTAGTAAGGAATGAACCCTATAGACAGAATCCAAGTAATCTACTCAAGCAATAGTAGGAATTGTTATGTCAGAAATGTATCATCCATTTTATCATGCTGCATCTACTTACTGTGAAGTCAACACCAGACTGAAGTGTGAAATCATTTATCACATCTGTGAAAGGAGCACCTCTTGTTTTTGTGTTTTGTTTTTTTTTTTATACTATGGGTATTTTTTATATTTATGGATAAATTGCAGTAATAATACTTTAGGTTCCTGCTCTAACTGCATATTGCCACTGTGTCAAGTTAACTGGAAACCACTGCAAAAAAATGCATGCAATTTATTAATAATGAAATAAAGATAGATCAGAAATGTAGATTAGGATGTCTAGCAATGGAATTTTTTACATTTACTATGCCCAGCTCTGCCTTGGCTCTTTGATGATGGGAAATTTTAGGTGAGTGAAATGCTAGAGGTTTCTTAAAAAAGATTTTGGCTCCCTCATTTCAGAACAGGAGAATTACACTTTTGAACTCCCAAAAGAATTCTACTGCAAAGTTTGGGTGAATACACATTTTTCTTCCCTCCTCTCCTTTTCTGCTGGCACATTGCACTGAATAGAGCAGAGCAGAGTGTAGCAAACTCCAATCAGTGACAGCAAAATGTTAGAAATTTGTTTTAGTAAAACAAAGCCTTTTGCAGCACTTTTTTTTTTTTTTTTTTTAAATTTCTCTCACTACAGGTTGAGTGGGTTCAGCTTTATGCACAAGAGGGGTTTCCTCAGAAGCAGTTATACTAATTTTTTTCTCCAATCTCTCTATTAAAAGCTGCTTTAATTTTGATAGCCTGGATTTTTCCTAGCCTGCTAGATTTACTGTGATATGTATAAAAAATTAAGTTGGAATAAACAATGATGGAACTTTTGAAGTATCAGATATTTTAAATATTTCTCCTACAGTTGTCCACTTGACAACAGAATTACAATTAGTATCATTTCTCATTTTCATCCCTTACCTAATCTTTTTAGAGACACTCGAGTTTTGTCTTTAGGGTTTTGTTCTCTGTTTATAAGAGGTATTAACTGCTTTTTATACACTTAGGTGTAAAAAAAAATATACCCCTCCCTTTACACATGTGTTGTTTAAACTTTCTAGTATAGATCACTTTGTCTTTTGTTTTGGCTGCTGTAGTAGTAATTTTGTTTCAGCATTTTTTCCTCTCTGGGTCATTATCTATGAGATGGTGCATAGCTCTGCCATCAGCATTTTTTTTAGCCAGATGCTAGTAAAGTAAATGTGTTTTGTGACATCCTTCAAAATACAGAAATCAAAAACAGGAAAAGGAGTTGACTGACACAGCAGATTAAAACTCATATTTTAAGCGGGATGCCATTGTAATTAATTACCTGGAGTTGCTAAAATTAATTCTGATGATGAGAGCCTAGGGACTTGTATTGGGGAGAGTTACTGAAAGCATATGTAAATTGAAAAAAAAGTCACTTATTCTCTTGTAAATATCTTTAACTGAAATAGGAAAATCAGTTTAAAACCATGGAATTAATTATTTTTTAAGAGAGCTTAGAATGCATAGTTACATTATATTATTCAGCAGTGGAAACCAGAATGCTAGAGTAATCATTGGAGGTTAATTCAAAAATTTGGGGGAATTTTTGTTCTCCATCACAAACTAATATTAGTATCTGACTCCAGGCTTGAAATGATACAACTGAAAACAGACACTGGACAATAACTTGATGGTGACATGTATGAGCTGTTTGCAATCTGTCCTCACATTACCATAATAAGGAATGATTTAAAATTCTTAAATTTATAAGTCCATGAATGGTATTTCATATTTCAGAACACTGGTCTAAATTTTGTGGAGCTAAAATTGGCAGCAAATTTGTGCTTAGAAGTTTCAGTGGCCTGAAGTACTGCATTCAAACGTGAAGAATATCTTGTTTTGATGTCATAGTTAAGATATTGCTCCAACAGTGTGCAGACTTTTCCTGTCTTTAAGGGAGAAGTCTTTCTGTGTTATCCCCAGAAGCAGCTGGCAGCGGTAAGCAGGATAAACTTCTGTACTTGGCTCAGCCCATATAACTTTCTGCCAAAGAGAACTCTTGTTGTTCAAAGTAAACAGTAAGAAGCTTTTCTCCTTTCAGATTCCTCTGCTGAATCCTTATGAAAGACTCAATGATATAACTACCCTGCCTGAAAAGGATTTGTATGCTGTTGATTTAATTTAAAAATGACTCCTCACAAGGGACAGTCTATGTGTGTCTATGGTGCATGCAAGCAGGGGAACATATGTATTCTCTTTCGTCTTGTCGCAATCTCAGATCATTATTCCTTTTGCTTGTAATGACACAAGTTCTTCATCCTTGGAGAATGCAAGTGCCTTGCAATTTTCTAGAACACTGAGATGAAATAAATGTAGAAGTGGTGAATGCCAGTATACCTGTATGAAGAACTAAGTCATAGTTTCTCCCAGGACTATAGGAAAACACGTATGACTGGCTACAACTGGATGCAGAACCAAAGGTGTCTAAATTAGGTCAGTTCTACCACTATAACCCTTTATGTTGTTGCTATTCCACTCATTTTAATTTGCTTTTAAGAAAACCTCTACATGTCTATGTAATTGTTTCCCTGGATGAAAGTCAATTCTGCCACACACAAATAACCTGCTAGTGATGTATCACTCAAGTTATTTAGCTTAAATTATTCTCATATTGCTTTTTCTATGGAGATTAATAATAATGAACAAAAAAGAGGGATGACACAAGGCAAAAAATAATTTTGTCCTGTCCTGAGTTCTAGAAATGAGCAATATATTTTGCAATTATTTTTCAGAGTAGTTTTCTGTTGTCAACAAGAGTAATTATTTTATTTCTCCACAAACTGTAATCTATTGATACCTCTTTTCCTCATGAAAATCCCAGCTGACATTTATATAAATAACTTTGATATATATGGATGAAAAAAACCTAGAAATTGAGAGAGATTTGATGGACAGACCCTTTGCCAGTGACCTCTCAGTGCAGCCACTGCGATGCTAATGCTGGCAGCTGCTTCAGCGGCATGTCTGGTTAGAACGGGAAATGAACTGTCTTGTATCTGAACGGAACATTTCTGGTACACCCATTATCATCATCCAAAGGCAAAAATGATCCTGGTATCAGATATAACATCTTTTCTCCATTACTGTGACCTCATTGCAATTGTTAATTAAGGTAGCTAGCGCTGGGTTTTGCTTTTTGTCCAAAAAATGCCATTTCAAGCATCTCTGAGCACATACACTGGAACTTTCTATTCATAACATGGAGGGACAATGAAACCTCTTGAACTATGAATTCTGCTTCCTGATGCACAATGCTTTAAGGTGTTTTCAGCATCGGTTAGTCAACAAGAATTTTTATTGCTTACATTGCTAAAGGTATGAAACGGAAACTGGGAAAAATAGAAACCATCACCTTACCTGGCCCTGAAGTCAGGAATAAAACCAGTACACAAGAAAAAACCACCCAAAACCCCCAAACAAGCCACCAACACACACGTGAAAAAAAAAAAAAAAAAGATTTAACTTTCCTGGTTGTATCTCCAGAGTCAAAGGTTGAGCTGACTTCTACTCTCTGCAAAGAGCATACAATTGGAGGAATTTTAGATGTTTGGCATGCCTGGTAAATAATTACAGGATTATTTTTGCACATGGGACTTATCAGCAGGAAAATTACTCCTGTGAATTAAGTAGTTTCTTAATCTTTGCATTTAATCAAATCAGAAATGTAAATATGATGCAAGAAATGCAAAAGAAATGATACTGTGATGTCTGCTTTATGAAAACCTCATAAAACCTCATCCCATTCCATAGTAGATTTTATCATATATGGAATGATGCTCACAAGGTGATACAGGATATCAAAATGTCCTTTAATGAGAAATAGCCTCACAAGGCATCACATAGTGTACCCACTACTTCTATTTTTATGTCACTTTTCATCTTGAAAATCCCAAGCCACTTGTAAGACTAATATAAAGAGATAGTCAAGCCCTGCCTGATGTGGAAAATATGCATGCTAGGGTTGGAACAGAAATACAATTTTACCAAGGGATTTGAGGATATGAGCTGAACAATTCTGCTCCATATGAATTGCACCACTATTTAGACTGAAAGAATGTGAGATTTGGTCACCATCATGGAACCTCTTTTTCCTGTGAAATGATGGTGTTTTCTCATCATATACAAATGGTCACACCCCTACATCTGTCTTTTTCCATCTCAGTGACTTCTAGAACTCATCTGATACTGAGACAAGAGAATGGCACCTACTTTCTGTTTTGCAATGTTTGTGTTTTCTCTGGGAGATTCCCAGGCTATTCAGTGGCAACTCTGCTGAGTTCACAAAATTTGACAAGGACCACTGGCCAGGACACTGTGGCTGGAGACAACAAAACACAGCCATCAAATGCAATTGCACTCTCTGTTAAGCAGCAGGTGTTCTTAACTGTTTGAGTAGGTCTTGCAGCTGACAGTCTTGCTGTGGAACTATTAGACTGACACAGTTCCCAGTCTTTTTGACTGTTAGGGCATCCTCTTTAACAGGAACATTTTTCTCCTCTCTACTTGACTCAGATCGATTACAGTCTGGAATGCAAACAGATTCTTCACTGTGAAGATATAAAAAAAGAAGTTTTTCAAGTGTATATATATGGCCAGGCAAAACAGAGCTGAATACTGTACAACCAAATACAGTTGTTTGACATTTACATGTACTTTTCTGCTCTTCAAAATTCCATTATATAGTGATTGTTTTTAAATGAAGAATAACTATTACTGAAGGCAATGCAATGTAAGGAAAAAAAAATCCAGACAACACATGGACAAGAAAAAATTCAAGCTGACAAAAAATACACGTTGTGTACAACACTCAGCAATTAATGTTTTTTAATGTTACTTAAACTGCAGGAGCCCTCAGGTGTGTGCTGTGTAGTGTTAGAGTTGATGGCCTTATGTATATGTGTGAATGCTGTACCCAAAGGGAACATAACACTGTGCAAATGTTTCACTGAATACCCTCCTGCGATGATAAACTTCACCTGTGATGCAACGCTTGGGAACAGTAAAGGTATAATTTGCTCATACTGTGTTCTAAGGTCACATTTAAAAATATCTTACAGGGCTCAGTAAGGAATGAATAGTTCTTTTAATAAATGGTAAAATGGTTCTAACATGTAGTAGGATGTAGCATGATACAATACTTATTAAGAGTATTGTTTAATGAAATATTTATAACCATCTGTGACATATGTAACATTAATTTATGAATAGAGATGTCTGGGGAAATCAATTTTCTGCCCTATGGGAGAGTTCAACTTTTGGAAATCTCACTGGACTCAAAATGAGATGAATAGCTGAAATCTCAGAATAGCTGAAATTTCACAGAATTAAATAGTTTTAAATATTTCAGTAGAAAGACATCAAAATGGCCATACTGAAACTGTTTATCCCAGTAACATTGCAAAAATGTAGTATTTGATATCCATTAAATTGTAACATTTGTGTTTAATGTCATGCAATATATAATGGTAAAAAAAATGGAATAAAATAAGTATATAGGTTAAATTAAATTGAGAAAGGTATTAAAAAGATTTTCTAAACTTTATTTAAAATGAGTGCGAAACCTTCCCTTAAAACCACTGTAAAACTCAACACTTTCCCACAAGATATTTTGATTGAGAAGAACCAACATTTTTGTACTGAAAATGTTTTCATCAATCAGTTTTTCTCTGCCCTTTTTAAAAGTTCTTTTGATTAGACTTTATGTAATCCCTAATATGTAGAAGTACTACCCTTACTCCAAGTTTGAGAGCGGTTTCTCTTCAACTGCCTGACTGGCTTAATGAGTCAGGTGGGAGATTTGTCCTCCCCAAAGCACCATACTACAACAACATCACACGGGACATGTGGTTCTTATCACTTGAATGAACATGGTGCAAGGTTTTTTTTGGCAGTCAGATGGAACACAGAAATCAGCAGTGGCAACATCTTCTTTTTTCTTTTTCTTTTCTAAACATACTTTACTGGATACACAGGAATTACAGGCAGAGGATGTGGCCTGGCATTGTCCAGGGCTGCTCCTCCTGTTCACAGACATATCACACTGCCCTAAGGCCACTTGCTGTTTGCTTACCTGGTCATTGTAGCTCTCCCACCATTCCCCATACTCCCTTTTGGGGTGAAACACTCTATTTCCGACTTGTGCGGGGGGGCCAGTCTCCTGCCTTTGTACCTAATAAATCACGACAACAACAGGAGCAAACAGAGAGAAGTGATTGTGTGCTCAGCTTTCTGTGGCAGCTGCTGTGCAAAGGGCCATGCACATGAATGCTACGGTGGCAGTAGTGGGGAATAGTGTAAAACAGCTGTGGGAGCAGTAGAATAGCTGCATAAACCCCCAGACTGGTGTCAAAGCAAACAGGGCAGGGCAGGTGCTCACCAATTTCTTCATATATATATATATAGGAGGAGCCGAAAAAGTCTACAGAATAAATAACATGCTGACATTTTGTCTTGAATGTTTTTTGGAGTTAGACCGAAATGCATGACGGAAGAGTTTAAGCAAAACACTTAAATTAAGAATCAATGAGAAATCAGCTGATGGCCACATTCTCCATCCTAAGTTAAAGTTTTATCCTGATCCTACCTCTTTGGAACACGACTTTTTCCACTTTTCAAAGCAAGCACCCAGCGTAGTTGATTGCTTAGGTAAAATTTGTGTGGGCTCACAGTTCATGTTATAAATGGGCCTCCCTCTCTCCATTAGCAACAAACATTGATTAGATGACTTGCTGAGATGTAGACATAAATTCAAGTGAAATCAACCCCCATCCAACAGCCCAGTGCAGCACTATCCATATTTAAAATACTATAGCTCACATTTGGATAATCAGTTTAATATTTGAGGATCTAATGAATCCCTGGATGGGATACCAGGATAAGAGCTGGTCACTGTTTACACGCTGAGTACTTAATTGGGATGTGAGCATTGAAGAGGTCTTATACTGGCTCTCTACCCAGTAGCAAACTTCATCCTAATAGTGCAAATTCTTGTGCTAGGTGTTGAAATACCTATTTAAATGCTTTAAGAAAATTTGGGCAAAATACCTGCAGGTGTCTTCTCAAAGGTACCTCATTTGCAAATCCTATGTGCTGCATTCTGGGTGTTTAGCACACTTCTGTGGGGAAACTTGTGCATTTAACACTGCTAACATTACAGAATAAATTACTTATTTGTTTCTCATTCATTAACCTGATCTAGATAGCAAAAGTACCTTGAATAGAACTACCCTGTAAAAGAGAAATAATCTGAGTACAGAGAAGGTGGGACTAAACATTGGATGCAGTTGTAGTAGACCCTCAGTTGCAGCGATAATAATGGTGAAGAAGCTTAGTGAACCAGAGAGTGAAATGATGTGTGTTTAGTGCAAAGTCCTTTCATTTACAAATTATAACCTTACTGAGAGGAGGAACAACCGGAATTATGCAGACTGGCTACCAAGGTTTTAAGGCAGTCCAGAGTGTGGTTGGTATATGTAGTGTTCCCAGGTTGACATGAAGCTCGCACAGGACACATATGCATTAAATGGAAGTTGATTCCTAGAGCAGAGGAAAGAGTGGATGGGCTTAGAGAGTAGATAATTTCACTGAAAAAAAACAAAGGAAATTAAGCTGGGTCATACAAATTAGGTTGGGGTAGCCAGAGAGAAAGAGCAAAGAGAAAAGAATGCATAGAAACTTCACAGGACAGAAAAGGAAAGGAAGTTGGGAGGAAGCTGTTAGACACCAAAGGAAGTAGAGTTTAGGAAGAGCAGAAGGGAAACACAGTTATGTTTAGACCCAATAACAAAAAGAGCTGTTTTTCCTAGCAAGGCAGAAGGAGAAAAAGACAGAACTAGGAGAGAGAATCTGGGGACTCTAAATGCTCACAATAAGCTGAATTCTAAAAAGGAACCAACGAAAGGAAACAAGAGGTAAGAGTCCTTGGTAACTCCATCCTGAAGAACATCTGTTTAGGATGGATATGATCCAGATAAAGAAACACTCGAAAATGTCAATTTTACATTAGTATAAATGTCACAATCTTGAATGTCTGCAGAGAGACTACTATGAATCTCTCAAGTTTTCCCGTCCACTCAAGAGCAAATAACACCATCAGAAATAGTATGTTAGTATGTTGTCACATAACGCCTCAAAGTCTTGAACCATAGTAAGTGCTACAGTGCCATTCATTCAGTGCTAAATATCCACATACTTATGAAATTAGTGACTAAACTCTGATCAATCCTCTTAGTGTGGAAAGTGCATCTAACTGTTGAAATGAAGCTGCAAAATTCTTTGAGTGACCATTCTGGAGAGTCGCTCCAAAGGTTCTGTGTAAAAAGGTTTTCAGCTTTCAGAGCAGACAAAGGAAATGATTTTGCCTCAGAATGTCTTGCATTAGAAAAATGTCCCCTTCCAGGATTGTTTTAAAAGGTCCAATCTGTTGAGAGGAAAACCCTCAGATATTTCATTGCAGTTCACAAAAAAAAAATACTAGTGTGAAAATTAATTATTTTGGGTGATGTATGGAGGAGGCATAAAACACTACAGTGTGAGCAGTATTTGCAAGAATAGATTTATTTTCTCATTGTCAATTCCAGGACTATATATGGGTTAGAAAAGAGAAAGAAAACTTTGATTCTGTACAGAAAGGCAGCTATTAAATTCTGATGAAGGATTTAAAATAATTTGGGTCATTTGTAGGGGTCTTTTGGGGTCTTTTGGTGGGACATTGTGAGCTGTGACATTTTTTGCACAGGAGAAAGTTGTCTTAAGAAAAATATTTAATGATAAATGCTAATATGTTTTGTTGGTGGTGATCAGTGACAAGACAGTTGGGAAGTCATTTTCAGCAATTCAGTCACTGCAAATTTGTCTGTTTGCCAAGTACTTCATCACATCACTCTGTCTTATACAGCCGTGCTCTGCATTGTTCAGAGGGGATCAGTGGAGAGAAAGGAACTTACTCCTGGTCTGAGAAATCATGTTGGTACTGCCTTGGTTCACTAAAATGCTGTAGAAACCAGCTTTTATGTGTGTGTAGGTGTAGATCCCTAGGGGTTTTGTTTGCGGTTTTGTTTGTTTGTTTGTTTGTTGGGGGTTTTTGTTGTTGTTGTTTTGGGTTGGGTTGGGTTTTTTTGTTATATATGTTGGTTATTTTTGGTGGTTGGTTTTGTTGTTTTGGTTCGGTTTGTTTTTTTGTTTGTTTGTTTGTTTGTTTTTTGTTCCTGTACTGACAAGATATGATAGTCTTTAGATACGGGTTTTATTAGACTATGCTTTCACATTAGATCCAGGTGCTGGAATCCTGGTGGTCTTGACTTCATGTGAGGGCGAGAGCCAGCTGTGCTCATGGCCCCTCCTACCTCTGCTCTTTCCTGGTTTCCATGCTGAGGATCTTGGACACCATAGCCTACATTTGTGAATAGTTTGGTCAAAGACTTTCTCCAATCCTGGAAAAGTAGTCTATGGTTAGAACGTGGGTGGTGGTACACAGACTCTGTTAAAATGTTCACACTACACAAGTTGAGAGACTCACAAAGGATAAGGGTTTGCAATAGCAAAAAGTAGTTGTTTCAGACAATCTGTCCTCTGGGAAAAAAAAAAAATCCCAGTGATTAGCAACTAGTTTTTACTCTTAGACATAAGATTTTTTTTTTCTCCTTTTGCAGTAAAAAGATTAACTAACTAAAGATAGCTCAGAGTATCTTTGGGTTTTTTAAACGTATTGCAAAGCAAAGGTAATTTGTTGTGTTGGAAATGTAGAGCTGTCATCAATTCTTATTTCAAATGCAATCTCATACTGCCATGCAGAAATGTTATTAATTACTGAGCACCAAATGTATGGTTGGCACTGTTAACCCCAGAGGAACAGAGTAGCTCTAATCAACACAGGCATAATGTCCTGATGAAACTGTACCTTGGAAGGGAGGAAAAAGTTATCTTTCCACAGAAACACTTGACAGAAGAGAGGTTGTACAGCCCTACTTCATTGTAGGGCAATGGTTAATTGTGTATTGGGTGTTTTAAGTTAGCAATGCAGTACCTCGTTCCTAAGATCCTTGTTAATTAACGGAATTCCACATTTTGGTCTGGGATACTGAAAATGGGATTAGGTGTCTAAAACTCTTTCCAAATCAAGATTTTTCCTCTCAAGTTAGCGGTAATCAAAGCAGGTAATATCCATCACTTCAGCCCCAAACTTCTCATTTTGGCTGTTTTTGAATAAACTAGAAACAAGACTTTTTTAAATCCCTGAAAGGTTAAATTAATGGAGGAGAGGAAAGGAGATTCAAAAAGATTTACAATGTATTGATGAAATAGTGTCTTTTTGCTTTCCATCTTTTTTTTTTTTCACAGAGATTTTTCCATGTGCTTCTGCCTGGAACTTGGACAGATGGCCCAGTGTTACAAAACCATCCACCTTTCCAGACCTAGTTAGGTATTTTAATTGTCAGATCTTACATAAAACTAGCATTTTTTTATCTGCAATATTCCTCGGTATTGATATTAAGAAATTATGAACTTGCACTTCATAGCAGCCTTTACATTAGGTAAGACAATATATGCACAAATACTTCTGCATAAATGCTAAAAAATGAAATATGAAAAATATTTAGTGTTGTTACTGTAGTGGCTGCTTTGACCTACAAACATACTGTTTCTTGAAAATAATTCTGTGAGATTGGTCACGCTATCTTGACATTGCATCACATTGCACTGAATATTTTTAAAAGGGTCTCAGTGTGACAGTGTGACATTTTTCCATTTGTATAATGGCTAAAATAAATTGTATATTATTAAGAATGCAACATTTTTTCCTTTAAAAAAATCAACATATAAGCGTTGCTTGCTTATTGGCACAACTTCAGCAAGCAAAATTGTTCTAGAGCCAAACTCACAATTTATTTTTTTTCAAGTGCGGTATAATATTTTACTTTTTTTAAAAGCTTATTCTAATTAAGCAATCATATGTAATTGTAGCTGGTGAATTAAAATGACATTCTGACAGAATGATATACAAATCATTATACTGGCTTAAGGGAAGATTAGACTGATAGCAAAATATTACCAATCTGTTTATTTCCTTTGTTCCAGAAACGTTTTTTCTGAAATGCTGGACAAGCCATTGTATGGATTTTTTACAGTAGGTTCTTAGCTATACAAAAGTTCAATATATAATGCTATAATCAAAACTACAGCAAATTAAAAGAGCCCTGTGTTTATATATTTTAACAGTCATGTGTCTTAAATTTCAGTCAGTTATGAAAAAGTATTTGTAAACAAGTGCAGCTCTCAGATGAAATTCCAGTGCTTCTACCAATCCACATCAATATTCAGGATACAAGTACAAATACCATTCATTATAATTCATGCAGGTGCTTCTGTAGTGACAGACTGGCTCATGACTTGGTGGACCTTGGAAGGAGGATGCATGTCCTAGTCTCCTGTTTATAAAATTAATTACAATTTTAGTTAATATCAAAGTTTGCTTTGGGACAAACCAGAAGTTCAATTAATAGAAAAACCTGGTAGGCAGGATCTACATCACGCATGCTAATGGGCCACGACAATCTGCATGGCTTGTCTGGGTACTCTGCAGCATGTGTGATAAGGAAAATATTGATATAGTATATGTGGCATTTATTTGCTATCAGAATTTTGGGACACAGGCTTGGAGATGAAAAAAAAAAAAAAAGAAATCAGATAGACACTGCTCTTAAATATGAAACTCTTGGGTTCCATCTTCAGTGTTCCTTCCTTGTCTGTTTGGCAGCACACCAGCAAGACTACACTTTGCCATCTAAAGCATATTTGTGTAGTAGACAACATCATTTACTTTGCACAGTTCAGCTATGACATTTGGTTCAAAGTGATGGTGACATTGTCTTAATAATATAAATCAATCCAAATATTAGGCTTGCGTGCTCGTGCTTAGTTAATGTGGCCAAACATTTTATATCAATCAGCTCATCAATCAATCAATATTTTAATTAAATTTGAGGGAAAAATTCAAAATCACAACCCCAGTACTGCACACAAATTAAAAATAATTTCATCAGGGCATTCGAGAATATAAATTCATTCAAAAGATGGAATATTTTAGCAGCAATTTATCAAAATCTTTTAGTAATACCTTTCTTTGAGTTTCATAAAATATTCTTCAGTCATTTCACAGTATTTGAAGTTTAATTAATCACAGTGTCAAGTTTGTCCTAAAAGATACCAAGAATAAATTATTTAGGGAAAACTGAAGGACTTAAACCATTCAGTAATCTCTCAATCTAAATTTTTTTTATTTTATTGGATTAAAATAGCTCCAAATGATCCTTTTGGGTACTGATTCATTAATAAATGCAGGCTAATCCATCAAAAGGATAATGACTTTCTCTGAAGAGACTATTTTTTTAATCTTGCATGCATCAAAATTGTTTTCTAGCAAGGCTATGAAGCAAATAAATAATATCTTGTAACAGTATGCCTAGATTTTCCTTTTTTAAAAACCATCAATACCCATTGATTTAAACTTTCACCTCATGTAATTTATCTACTCCAATGACATTGTCATATAAGAAGTTTATCGCTCACTTTTTTTGCCATCATCTCATAATACAGAACCATCTAAGCACTTCTGTGCAATTTATAGTCAATGGCCCCCTTAAACAGCATCTGTAGAAATTAACTTCATTTTTGGTACATGACGATTTTTCAGTGGCATCTTTTCCCTTACAATAATATGTGGTCCTGTTTTGGACAGCTCTTTCCCTTGAGCAATGGCTAAAAGCTGGTCACTGCTAGAGTTCGAGGATGGTGCCAGTCATTTCTAGAAAGCAACTTCTTAAGCATCGTTCTTCCAATTCACATTCTTTGAGAATCTTCCAGTTAGTTCGCTATACACACTAGAGATGATTAAAAACACTAAAAATCACCACTAAATTATTTCTTGATTTTATAAAATCTCAGTATTTCAAATAATGTTCTCCACTTTTTTTTTTTTTTTCCTTTTTTTCCCCCCGCAGTGAGATAAATCTGGAACTGCAAAGCTATTAAAATAGACTGACAGATGGGATACTTGTGGGGTATAAGAGAGACAGGCTGGAACCTTACCTCTACCATTGACTGATATTAAAAATCATTTTGCTTTTCACAAGTCTAGAAAATAACTATTTCTTTTCCATTCAATGTTAATTTTATACAAGACAATATGGCTCCACCAGATTCCAGTGGGAATGCAAGCCATGCTGGCATAACTGACAAGCTGCAGATATAACTCCGCACAAGAGGTTACACACCGTTCCTGAGCTCAGTGTTCTGGAGTTACAACCTCTTCTATATTCAGTTTCATGTTTCTGTGAGTAAATTGGTTCAACTACTTGCAGAAACTGCAGAAGCAATTACTTTTTTTGAAATCTGTTACTGTTACTCTACAGTTTAGGAAAGCTGTGTTTTCCCTGGTTTTGCTGGGCCATGGACCTGATGGAGTGTTAGTCTTAGCATACTGCATGACCATCAGATCACCAAGAGTATCTCAGCCCTTTGGTTATGAAAATTATGAGTATGAACCTATAATCCATGCCCTAAAAAAGTCTGATAAGTAAAAAGTTTTTACGTATTAGTTTGGAAGCGAAACGTAGTGTTCTTTTATCATCATTCAAAATGTGTCAGAGAAATTGTTCAAGCTGCATATAAATGAAGACAAAATTGGCACTTGCACTATAAGAAATGTGTCCCAATAGAATATGCTGTGGCAGAAACTCATGATTGGTATCTTTTTCAAGGGGAGTACACACGAGGAATGCAAACCACCTTCTGCCTTCCATAAAACTCCCCCAGTTTTTCTTGTACTCCATCTTCTTTACAGGACTAAAAGTTCCATGTCAAATGACAGCTCTGTTTCATCTCTGAGGCAACTTTTCTTGCTGAGGCATAGGGAATTTGAATGTCTCCCATTTACATTTGAAATATGCTGATAATGCTCTCACATATTCTAAAAATATTTGATCACAGCTTCATGGCCATGACTTTAAATCTATCTGTTTTTTCATGGGTGTGTCTTTCAACCAATGAAAATTTCATATCTGTGCAATGGGAATTTCACGGGCTGCATCTTGGGGAGCCTTGACATAATGTGTGTAACAGTAGTAGAAATTTATTCTGATGAGGATTCCCATTTTTCTGGAACCTCAGCGTCTTCCCAGAATTTTCTTAATAATACAACATAGCAGTAATGAAACCTTGAAGAAGTTTTTGCATTTAAGATTGCTCAAGTTCTAACCTGAAATTTTTGATTCACTCATTTTTTTTTCATTTTTTTATATGGATTTCAATCATATTCAACATTAAAAGTAATATTGTCAAAAAATTCCTGAGGGAAAAAGAGTGGACTTCTTGAGAAATTCCAATTCAGACTTCTGAAAAAGCTCATCTCAAGACTTCAGTGCTGAAATATGGCATACTGATGCATAATGTAATACTTAGACTGGAATATTTTTAAACCGCAAATGGCAGCTTGTAGGCTGATCCAAGAATATTTTCTTACAATATGGACCAAAACAGCTCTTATTTGAATGGTAAAAATACAGATATAGTCATTCATAAGAGGGAAGAAAAGAGAGACAGATAAGGGGGAAACCCAGCTGCTCCTTGCAGGAACACAGCATGCAGTGTGATGGTAAACACCTGTTTCCAAAATGCTTTATTATGACGTAGTTTGGGACTGCCTGATGTTTAATTATACATTAATTATAGACACTGGTGGTCGAGGGATGAATGCAATCCAGTGGGAAAAAAAATCTACTTTGCTTATCATATTTTTCTCATAGGAGTCGTGGAATGGCAATTAACAGCACGTGAGCCTGGACGCCTGACTGATTTTTCTGATGTACCAGTGTAGCGTTTGAGAGGGAGAAACCTGATTCTTACGTGGAAGTGTGAGCCTCTTTATCTAAGTTGAGCATGATAAAACAAAATAAGGGCTATTTATATAATAAAAATTCTGTGGTTCTCATGAGGGTGAGTGTTGGCTCATTAGAATGAGGGATGCCAAGTCCTGAAGGAAAGCTGTCAGTCCTACCACTTCTGCAGATGTGTACAGAGCTATAACAAGGTACAGGAATTTATGTGCATATTTCTTCTGTTGTCTAGTATTGTTGTGTTCACAGTTGTATGAGGAATTATGTGCAATACCACAAACATCCAATGTATCTTGAATATACCTAACACACTTTGCTGGCCACTCTCTCCGTTTATGTAATTGTAGCTACCTGCCTGGGTTACAGATAGAAAGTGATGCTGAGCTTTTTGGCTTACTTTTGGCGATCCTAACTCATTTAGGGGATGATAATCTGTCTTGTTTTGTTTCAGGAGGGTACTTTTGGCTTGTACTGGGCATCTAGCAGCTTCTATCTTTTGAAAATGCAGTAGAAGAAACCTAAGTGTGCCCTACATCATCACAGGGAAAACGACCAACTGGCAAGAAAAACCACTTTAGCTGCCTCATTCCATTCTTCTGCCTTTCACTGTCATTGCAAATATAAGCAAAGGGGGATGCATATGAACTAAGCCTCCAGCCTCCAAGCAGAGAGCCTTACCTTGGGACCACAATGGCGTTTTTTGACCTCGCTCTTATTTTAGAGGCTCCCACCTCACTGCCTGAACAGCTCAGTGTCACAGCTTGATCTGTAGAAGGATGCCAGGTTCCCCTTGATTTTCCCATAATACGTTACAGGCTGAAATAGTGCAGAATTTGTTGCTGAAGCAGGCAAGAAACGTTGAAGGTGGTTTGGGGACCTCCAAAAGAAGTAGCTGAGGGCAGGAATCACTGGGCTGCCTATAGCCAACAGTGGGAGAATTGGGGAGAAGCATTGTCTGCACTGTGAAGATTTGAAATAAATTTAAAGGGTAGAGAAAAAAATATTGGTAGGATCTTAAAGATTTGAATAGCACGTATATGTGTGAGAGACCATATTTAGGGCTGTTTTTAACACTTTGCTGGCCCCTCAGAACAGTTTATTCCTTGCTTTAAAGGAAAGAAATCTTGTTTTTCTACAGGTAGTTGTTGGGAGATGAATGCGTTTAAAGGGTCAGTATTTGTAAGTTTAGAAAATGAAGCATGTGTGATTTGGGCCATTTAAAGACCCATTATATAAGACATAAATACCTATGGTGGTTAAATTACTGTGTGAAATGCAGGGCAAATATACTAGAAGGATAAGAGAAACTTTTGAAATTCCCCCAGTCAAGACAGCATGACTGAGACCTTCTGGTGTGCAGTCCTGACTAGAAATACTGTAGCACCAACTCTTTAGAAGAAATATGCAATCTTTATCTTACCTGGGATAGAGGGTTATTTGAGAATCAAATATTTTGGACTCTTGTAAAGGGCTGTGTAGCGTATGTGATAATAATTCCTGGGACCTCAAGGTAATAGTTACTCAGTTTATTTATGGCCATCCCTGTCCCTATGAAATTAACTGGTCACATAACTGAAATCAGAAAGTCAAAATGCTTTTCTACACAGGTTGTATGGCTTTGACTCCAGCTGTGTAGTGCTTAGTATTCTTCTTTGTGGAGTTGCTTCAGCTAATGTCAGGTTTGTTAGCCCTACTTTTAAATGAGGGCCAAATATTTTTCAGTGAGTACTGCTGAATCAAAAAAACCTACATGATATGGTTTTCATTTCACTGGATAATGAATAGTTTTACTCTCTCCTTCTATGTATTTCAGTATGTGAAAATTCATTCCAATACATAGCAGCTTTCTTGAGTTTTCTTAATTGAAGAACACCCCATGCAAAAAGTCATTTAGGACTCTAACAGATGCATTGCTTTATTTAGGCAAAACCAGTCTTGTTATCTGTCACTTTGCAGCTGATGTGAAAGCTCTGAATGTCGCGTTGGCATTATCTGTTTGACAATGATTTGATGCAATACTACACTGTGCTATAAATTAGTGTCAAGAAGCAAAATGCTAATGATAGGGGCCTCTTTATGCACTGGTGACTTAAATAGCATGTTCCTTTAAAATTCAACAGTGAGTCACTCTCTTTTAAATAAAATCCCTCTGAGCTATTTAAATAATGCCATGTAGCTCTAGTGCGTATTTCCTTTAATTCTGAATACTTCAGTGTTTACTTGAATAGCTATCCAAAACAAGCTTTTGAGCATTGTACTAAATAATACCTTGTAACACATTGCTTTGTGCAAAAAGATTTTTTTAAAGAAATGTTTGATTATTAAGTAAAATGGTGGAACTCTGTTTGCTCATTTTCTACACTAAATAGAATTGAAGCTGACAGTGGTTTTCTGTTTTGTTTTGGAGGTGGTATCAGATCTGGGTGAAGTCCTGAGCAGCGTTGTAAATTTACTCAGTACCTTTTAGGACTCTCTTTCATGTAATCAAATCAGCATTGATTAAAGAGCATTTCCCAGTGCGGATGGAATCAGTTTGCTCTTTGATTCCTAGACCCTTCAGACACATACTGACTGAGTGCCACCAGACTCACTGGCCCTATCACAGTTTAATAAGCTGAGGATTCAGACACATGTTTTAGGAGGATCTTCTTTGTTGCAGTTTTACATGTTGATGAACACTGCTGTTGACCTAATTTTTTTCTATAAGTTTCAAATGAAATGTTCTAGTTCCTCATATCTAGGTAAATATGTAGATAAAAAGCTTTGTACTGCCATTTTCATTCCTACACATGCATATTGGGCACTCTTAATGCTCTTTTGGATTGAAGACATTCCCAAAACAGTACTAGTGAAAAAGGAGTCTTTGGTGATGATGATCTATTACATTCTGCTAATACCTCTCTACTGCAGGTATTATCTGCACATTGAGTGATATAAAGAAATGGAAACAGAGTCCTCAAAAAAAAAAAAAAGAAAATGCATCATGCCTTTTAGAGTATTTAATAACAGGGTATGCTCCTTACTTTTCAGAACAAAACAAAGATTTTAGATCAATGTATTTCCAAACCAGGCCTGAACAGATGACAAACAAATCCTTCTCAAGCCCAAGATCTTCCTGTTATCTACAACTTCATTTTTTTAAGTAAAAAAGTTGGAAGATGGCAAATGAGTTCTGCAACAAAAGTGAGGGAAAATAATAATGATCTCAAAGAGAAAGAATGCCTTCTATTGAGGGCATAATATAAACAGTGCCTCTTTTAGCTGGTCCAGAAGTTGCTATAGGACTTTTACTTCAAACACCTCAGGTCATTCTTGCATACGGACAGAGGCTGCAGAAAAGGATATTTCAGGTAACCATCACTTAAGCTGATAGAGGATTTATCATTTTTATATATCATCCTACTCTGCACCTGGAAAGGAACTGGAAAAAACCATCATTAACTGATCATAGATATAAAATATCTTGTAATAGACTGGCCATTTTTGTACCAATTGAAAGTCTCTGAAAGAGAAGCATTACTAATAATGTGACAGAAAAAAAATCATCACTTTGGCATAATATGTCCTGCAGGTATTACTAATAAAGTCTTATCTCAAGTCTAAATTGTGCTTCATACCAGAATGGAAGTACAAATTGTCCTTGTTCCATGCCAGCTCCAGTTGTGAACAATGGCATGTCTGGAAATATTTGTATTATCAATCCTAAAATCCATGTGTGTTTCAATGAGGAAGAAAATCTAGCTACTTGTCACTTCCAGGCTAGACATAATAGCTGAGGAATGAAAAAATTGTTTCTTTGCATTTTCATATAGACAGAATTTTTTGTTTACATCAGCAGTTAAATAACCCAAATTATCCCCAGAGCACCCATATCAAAAGTGAAAGGGATCAAAAAATGAAAACAAACCACTGGGCAGGGTGCACACCTGCTCACTCTGTCTGTGAGGCAGGGCAGTGTTTCCACTACAGAGCTCTCCTGTCTCTTTAGTGTTCACTTACAGTAATTCTTTTACTCTGAACATACAAGGTGTCTTCATGATTACTGAATTCAAATAATGCCTTTGGAAGAAACAAAGAAATATCTCACAAGGGAGTATCTGTTCAATGACAGGAAGGGTAGACAGGAAGCTGAGAGCAGCTGAATTTGTTAGAGTTAGGAGGATATGTACAGAAAAAGGTAACAAGAAAGTTAAGGAAGAGAAGATAGGTGAAGACAAAAAGAACGAAATCAAGAAGAGATAATACAAGAAAGGGAAATCAAGGGAATAGGAGATAAAAGGTATAACAGAAGAGTCATATGAAACAAAACCTCAGATGCCTGAGAGTGGCTGCTCACGGTGACACTCGTGTTTATTGCTCCACCTTGATTATGTATCACTAGCAGCAACGCTGTTGTCTTACCACTATGACCAGAGGCAAAATACAGACACCATGAAGTTTGTTAAGGGAAAGGGATTATAAATGAATGCATTCAGGACAAGGCAATGAGTTATATCTCTTGTTCTTTTGTTTTTCCTCCTAAGATCTTGTTCTTCTCCCTAGATTAGTGTACAGTCATCACAGCTGGTACCTACAACTTTGTAATGGTTTGCCCATTGCTTTTCCCCCTGTTTTTGCACAGCACTTTGGCTAAACCAAAACCCAAAAGTTACAATGTGGGAGAGAGGACTCACTTCTCTCCCAGTGCAGAGGCTAAGAAAATTAACATATTTCCCTTTGTCTTTTCACTACTAGTAACTCTCAGAATATCAGAATTGCCTCCCCATACTCCCACATTAGAAAGCTTTACCTAAGGGTTTCACCAGATGATCCCCTTCTTTTCCACAGGTTCACCAGGCTGCTCGAGCGGCTTGCAGCTGAAGACGACTTTCCGTCCCCTACATGCATGCGGACTACTGTCGATGTGGTGAACGCACTGCGCACGTTTCTTTCTGGCTTGGCAAGGATGATGTAGACCTTGGGCACAAACATACAGCCGAGGGCCACCGTGGCACTCAGACTCACTGAGAAGCACATGGTGATTATCTTGTAGTTGCTTCCAAAATATATTGGCACAAAAGCCAGCCAGATGATGCAGGTGGTGTACATTGTGAAGGCAATATATTTTGCTTCATTGAAGTTAGCTGGGACATTTCTTGTCTTAAATGCATAAAAGGTGCAGCTCAAAATTAATAATCCATTATATCCAAGGGGAGTTACAACACCCAGGTTGGTGGTGTTACAAATCAGGTAGACCTCTCTGATGCTTGGGTAATCATGCATTATATCTGGTGGTTCCATTATAAAGAGGGCAACAATGATGCCTAATTGTATACATATCAAGATAAATGCAATGACCAGTTGGGCGCAGGCACTCATGAATCTAGGTTTCTTGGTACAAATTTTCTTCTTGCTTCCAGCCAGGATTCTTGCAATGCGGTTGGTTTTAGTTACCAGAGCAGAATAACTCATAGCTGGTGAGAGGCCAATGCCAATTCGTTGAAGGTAACAGTAAATCTGTTGAGGTTTTGCAATGAGACAGAAAGTGCACAAGTAACCCAAGCAGATGCCAGCTAGAATGATGTAGCAAAGTTCTCGGCTGGATGATTTGACCACTGGAGTATCACGGTACATTATGAATATAACTGTAACAAATAAGGTGGCCAGCAGACCCAGGCATGCAAAAACAACTGCTGCAATTGGTTCAGGATCGCCCCATCTGAGATACTGCACTGGGATGAGATCACAACCTACAGAAAAAGAAAAAGAAGAAGGTAAACTGAAGTATGTAGGAGTGAGATTCTTTAAAGATAGTTACAGATTTTTCTGATACGTCTCTTCTTTTTGTGTCTTAGGAAGCTGCCATTATAATGAGTGTAGGCTCAGATTATGTTAATTACAATAAGTAAATTTCAGTGACAGTTTATCTCAGCAATACATTTTATCTGGAATATAACATGATGACCAAGCTGATTGGTGTAAGTCACCTCTCACAGTGGAATTTACCTTTTAAATTCTATGAAATATAGTAAATTATGAACAAATTTCAGTATCAAATTGCATTGCCTCAGGACAAAGTGCTTCACAGTTGTCTGCATACTATTTGCACTTAGAGAACCAGATGTCAATCCTAATAATTATATTGTACACTAGGAAGGATAATGGTACTTTTTTAATTATTATGAAGAGGATTCTTGCAGATTCTAACTGTTAAAAATAAGACAGTGTTTCTTTCTCAGATATGGTAGCTTTTTCCTAACAAAAATTTTCTAGAATCAGAGTTGCAACTAATAGGCAATTTGGGACGGCACAGTCTGTTCACCCCTTTATCTGTCATTCATTCTTTTGAAATTTCTGAGATACTAAACCCTCATCTAAATCGTGAAATCAAACTGAATATAATAAATTAGCGACAAAGATGAATTAGCAATGCATCTAAGGACAGTTGTTTTTCAGTTTTTTGTTTGTTTTCATAAGTCATTCTATGCACCCAAGTCATAGGAAATAGAAAAGCTTTTCATTCTACAGTGTGCAGATCAATAGACAGGAGTATTACATGTACATATTCCATGTACATATTCGATGTACCACTGTTTGCATGACATGTAGGGGAGATGCTTCCTTTGAACATCCAGTGTAGCTCCGGCAACCACAGTGCCAAAAGGAGACATGGTTCTGTACCAACAACTTTTGGAGCAGCTCAAACCCCTTCATTTGCCGATAGTATCACTTTTTCAGTCAGGGTGAATGGACTTCTGACCCTCTATAATTCTGGCTCCAAAACCCTTATGGTCAACCTTGGCTTTTTCCAGGTTAGTCCGTGACAAATGATAGGGCTGTATTTACACCCCTGGGGCAGACAATTCCAAGTGCATTGAACACCTGTTCACATGAAAGCAAACTGTGACCTGTCCTCTGCTGCCAAAGGAACTGAAAAAACCGCATTGGCAATGTCACCTGTAGCATACTACTTGGCTCACCTCAACTTCAGTTTGTATTGGAGCTCTAATATGTCTGGTACAGCAGGCATTCAGTGGTGATGGTGCTTTCCTCAGGCCACTAGAGTCTACTGTTCACCTCCATCCTCCATCAGACTTTTGCATGGGCCATACAGGACTATTAAAGGTGAATGAGTCTTGCTAATCACTCCTTGGCATCCCAGATGATGAATCAGGTCATGGATGGGAGCCAGGAAGTCTTGGTTTGTGTGATCCTGCTGCCAGTGCACTGTCCTGGTAGCAATTGTCACCTGCTGTTCTTCAACTGTCCTAGCTATGCCACCTCGCAAGATCTTGCCCATACTCAGAATACTGGTGAGGGAGGAATGTTGGGGAGACAGCCTTGATAACATTGGTGTGTTATCAACACTGGGGTGTTATCTTTGATAAGACTGGTGGGTTATCAGCACCTCTCTAGCTACCAGTGCAAAGCACAACACTGCGAGGACTACTGTGGGGAAAATTAACTCAATCTCAGTTGGACCCAACAATAATAAAGGGGAGGGCCTTTATACTCTGGAGTGAAACTTCCTGACAATAATGAACATGCTGGCACTGCCAGCCAGGGCAGGGAGGAGATGACGGAATGGAGAAAATGCAACTGAAAGCTTTTATATCCCCTATACTTGTATTGAGTTTGACTAGACTTGACTGCAAAACATAAATTACTTCAACATTTTGTATTTTTGTAATCATGTTGCTGTCTTCTGGATAGGTCAGGCAGAAGGGTGTCATCCTAATGGACTGGCTCATTAGAAGGCACTTCACTCCATGAGGGTGGAGTGCCAGGTGCTTGCATCTGTGCTTTCAACAGTGAGGGTAGTTAGGACTGCCTGATGGGCATGTGGATGCCAAGAAATCCCAATTAATTAGGTAACATGGGACGTCAATGACTTGATGAACAGTAGTAAATGTAGATACCAGGACTACATTTTGGGAATTTCTACATGCAAACTCTATTGTTGGCCTTTTCCGTTAAGTGGAGCTTAAAGTTTTCCAAATTTGCCACTGACATTCTTAATAGTAAAAATGATTTAATGAAACATTATGGGTAGACATTAAACTTAATTCCTTTTTTTCTCCAAGTATTTCTGCATTCTACATCTGTACAGAAATAATATTAACAAAGATATGATATCTACAATAAGGTGGCAATAGTACAAGGTGGATAGTTCTGAATTCTTGAAGAGAGCAGAAAAATCAGAAGGACTGGGGTCAACAACTCTCTGGCTTTAGTGCAGTTAAAGGACAGAAATTTGCAGTCACTGTAGCATAATAGAATTGTGCTCTTGGTCACTAAATACGGAATAATTTGTCATCCATATTTAAACTGCTTTGGTGTGCAAAGCTTTCTGTTGCAATAATAAAATTGTTACCACATCTTAATGTAAGTAAGGCATAAGATTTTTATGAAACACTCTCATAGCATTTGTCCATGATAGCTTTTTAACTCTTGTTCATGTTATGGGTTTACTCATTCATTGTGTGGGAGACACTGTATTTCTTTCTGATTTTTTCAAGATTAATGTAGCACAGGAATCATCATAAAAATCAACATTTTATACAAGTGAGAGTGGTGAAAGAAGAGTGAAAACCAGAAAGCATCCTCTGTTGTGTGCAGATATCCCCATGTGGCTTCTTCCCCAGGAAGTTTTATGAGTAAATGACCTCTAAATCTTTTTCCTATTTTACCAACATTTAATTAATATTTTGGGGAAACAAATTGTTACCAGATTCCAACACTATGATATATTCTTAGACAGGAAATTTGAAGAGAAAAGGTCTTCATCTGACAGATGGCCTCTGCATGTAGACAATGATATAGGGGCTAAATTTTGCTTCAGTTCTAATGCTGCAGCAGAGGTGAATCATAACCAAATGTTTTTCATTAGTTTAAGACTATTTCATGCCTTCCTTGCTTTATTATTCTTTTTACATTCTCTTAATAATGAGAAAAAGGTTGAAAACTTGTACCATTCTTCCTGTCACTGGCTACACTTTACAAGGAGAATGCTAAACTTCACAATGCTTTATTCCTCAATTAAGATTTAAAGACTGGATAATCTTCATAAAGCAATGATTGGTGAAGTTTTCATATAATAGTTTTGCACATAATGGTTTCTGACATTGGCACTTTGCAGAAAAGGACGACTAAATCAAGTAAAAGAAAGATGGGAAAACAGCACTGTGAGTGCTCAGGTTAGGTTGATGGCCAGAACTATACCAGGACAAAAGCTGAAAAATGGCACCACAAAAAGAACTCACTTCTGTCAATGGGCATTTGGACAAAATCATCCCCTACAGCCTGTCTCTTACACTTTATCAGCATCCCTAAGCACCTGGAAAGTTTTCTCTCCTGGTTGGCTCAGAAACATGTGGAACAAAGCCAGCAGTCTTGTCTTCTTGTCCCTGCAGTGTGCTGAGGCAATCTTTGGCTTGTGGAAAGGCTGTTAGGACCCAGTTCAATTTGAAGCAGGTGTTGAGTTGTTCTGTGCTCAAGGGTGCACTGCTTCTGGGACCGGAGCCCCAGTAAAGTTGACATAAAACTGCCTTTATGCTCTTCTGGCCAGAAACATTGCCAGTATCAAGAAAGACACTGGATACACATTTGAATAGCAAGACCAGCAAATAGAAGAAGTCAGAGTCCCATCTGACATGCTATGATAAGCTTTTTGTGAAGAAGCATCAAAAATCACCAAGAAAATACAGGTAGGGATGTGTAAAGATCTTCTGAGAAAATAAATCATTTGTGATATTTTGGAAAAGCATTTAGCTGCTTCAAGGATGGGCTAAATTGTGCCATAAACAAGGAGAAGAAATGCTGTTTAAGGCCTGACCACTGCCATAGGTCTATTAGTACAAAACCCTGTTTCTGTAGAAGCAAATTTGTCCCTTATTTCTTATCTCTCATATGTCATTAAAATGTGTTCATCTGGGAGAAGAGTTTACAGATATGAAGCACTGTATTATAGTCTATATTTCTGGGGGCTTGATCTTAGCCATATTTTAATTTGTTATTATAGCCTTGACACCTACAAAACCTTACCATGCCTTCAGGATCCATAAAAATGTATTAGTTTAGCACTGAAAAATCATGGTAGGTAATATGAAATAAGTAATTAAACTAGATTCAAAGGTAACCATGACAGACTAGGGATTGTGAGTAGGATTCTCCCTGGAGAGTGAAGGGAATTCAGTAAATTCTCTTAAATTAACAACATGAGCTAAAGCTCATTGAATCTGCATGTGGAAACTAAAACTGGCAGAAGTAAGTCCTAAATATTTTTCAATGCGGTTTGGCATCCTGGTCAGCAAGTTCCACTGTTAACAAAATATTTGGTTTTCTTAGTAACTTTTTAGAAATCCTTCCAAGGGTAGCAGAAGTCCAAACACCAAGGCTGAAACTCATAGGATCTGGCACTCATTATTCAAAGCATATTTTTTTACACAATTAGATATTTTATATTAAGGCTTCTGAATGTTTCTCTCCTTATAATCCCAAAAGATGGGAGAAGGGATATCTTGATAAGTTATTTAGGTTTTCACGTATATGGAAAGCCGAGATGCAAAAATGTCGGTCACAATAAAAATCTGCATGAAGCTGGCAGGGCATGTTTTATAATTTATAATTTTATTTTTTTTAACCCTATCATTATCCAAACACAGGATGAGACTCTCTAAAGTCCTAGGATATATATTAGGCCCCTGACCTCCACATGGAATCTGGACCGACTGAAGGGAGCGAGGACATCTTTAACATGTCAGTACTAAGTTCAGGTGCTATGGTAAGTTACTATAGTTGCCAGTTCTTTGCCCTGTTCTGGTGGGACCTTTTGCAGGTGCTACAATAGCAGGGGACATAAAGGTAACCATGCGCTGTCTTCTTAGCTGCCACAGTTGCCAGGCTGGCACAGTTACTGAAGCCATTAGCAAAGGTGGGTTTGCACAGGCTGTGGATATAGCTGATGACTGTTCATGACTGTATTCCGCCACCTCTGCAGGCCAGGATTTGGGATCAGTCACATCTTAAATCATGCTGAGGCATCTGTAGCTCAGGGTTCTAAGTCCCTGCTAACTGAAATACACAGAATTAGCAGTGCATTGCAGTATAAGGCAAGGCTATGAATCTTAGTGTAGTGCATTAAAGTTACTCTGTGACCATATGGGGAATGATTCCTTAATTACACAAGTGTGCAGAATGATGGAACAACTGATAAATTACAGCAATCAGGTCCATCCTTATGTCAGCTCTAGTGTTTTGATTTAAGTTTCACTAAAAAATGCTGGCTCTGTGTGTTGTAAATGTTTTGTTCTGAATACATCATGTTCAGCAAACTTTCCATAATGGAAGACACTGTTACAAGTGGATCCTTCTGGCTTTGTTGGCAAGTCCCTGTTCATCCAGCCCAGGAGCCCCCAAGAGCTGTTTGTTGAGCTCAGCATTATTGGATGAGCTCACCTGAGCCCAAAGTACTGTGTGGCTCACACTGGGTTGGACGCTTAAGTTCACGCCTTACCTGGAACAAGCAATTGAGGGAAAAATAGTCCAAAACCCCAGTAACAAGGGAGGGGACAAAATGACATACAGAGATCTTGGTCATAATATTACCACCTAAATTCTTGACTCATTCACATGTGCTTTCTCCAAGAGGCTGATGTGAGAGTCACTTATGGCAATGGCTACATTTCATTTGAAATAAGAGATAAAAAGGAAAGAGACATACATGTCACAGAAAACAGGGTGAAAACTGGTCATTATGTCTGCTGATGTGCATTTATAATACTGAAAACAACGAGATAAAAGCCATCCTTCTTCTACCCTCAGTCTGAATTATAGCCTTAGCAGTTATGATCAAAAGCAAGATTCTAGCAATGTTTCAGCATCAAAATCAATGTCAACACAGACTAAATTGTGTTCTGTCCTTTGTCAGACAATTGCTGAAATTACCAATGGCTTCAACAGTACTGCAAGTGGGAAGACGAGAAAGCATCTTGATGGCAACAAGCAATTACCCTTTGAAAATATTTTGGGCAAGAGATGTTTTACTTGTCTTAGGGGCAGAATCCAGCCTTAGGATACAACCGAGGCTCAGATCCCCATGGTTTCTGGCGCAGCCTGAATCAACATGCTGCAGGACGGGCTGACCAAGCCCTTGTCGGGATCCACTGCGATTCACCGTCGAGCATCACTCTTGCCGTTGGCCCATGGATGTGGCTGTTCCCCACAGTGCTGGGAGCCAAGACACCAGTGTCCCCCAGCACTGTTTGCTCTCTGTGGCTCTTGCTAACTGTACAAGCAATGCCCTTGTGATGAGGAAGGCAGTTATCCTCATTTCTCATTGAGAAATCCCGATCATTACAAGCCAAATGGGATACAGCATCAGTGTTGTCAGAGCTCTTTGAAATGGCTGTTGTGTAACTTAAGGCTGGGTTGCTCTTTTTTCAGTCCTTTCCATCCAAGGGTTGTTTGGATAATCCAGGTCTTATCTGTCACTTTCAGATGGACAGATAAGATTGTGGCACTGCAATCCAGGGTTTACAGTACCTTATTTGGTGAAAGTGTTTTTGTAACTATAGTGAAAATATATATTTCTGAATATACCCTAACCCTTGAATAGCAAAGAAAACATTTCAAAACCTGCAAAATAGTTAAAATCCTACTTTCATGGGAATCCAATGCGGAAAATCAAATAGCTAGCATATTGAGAATACACAGAAGTTGAGAAAAATGTCAATACAGCCTGAAGATGATCCAAATGTCACTGGAATTAATATAATCTACTTTCCTTGCAGTACACTTGAGGCCACTAGACAAAATTTTGTTTCTGGTATTGTTGTATGCTGCCCCTGAATGTCAGAAAGAGAGACTAATTCCTTCCCTCGCACCTCAAAAATGTCCTTGAGCACTAGTGGTAATGGGACCAAGATGTTCCTGCATACACGGAAAAAGCCCTGTGATGGTGAACAAAATTTATTTGGCCATTCTAAAGCAGCATTTTTGAGTACAGAAGGCCATGTCCCCAAAGTCAGTTGGATTTTTGGAAAACCAAAAAGCCATTCTCATCAAGTTACTGAAAAATAATTTCATTTAGGTTTGGTCATTAGCATTAAGAAAATCCCTTCATTTGTAACTAAACTTGCATGGCATCTATTTCTTTTCCATCTGCTTTGAATATAATGCAAATAAGGGCTTGTGGAATAGTGGAGTGGCTGGCATGTACTTCTGCACTTAAATCACTCAGCTTCTCCTGCTGTAATTGAGTGTGTGGCTCAGCCATGCTGGCCATGCTAGTGTGTGAATTGGTGCTGTAAAGTAGGGATGTTGCTAACAACACACAGGGAAATAGGGGAGTTACAGTACTTTGGAAAGCATGTCTTGATACTAAATGAGGAGGAAGAAAATTAGTTGTGGTATGTGTTGGAATAGTACATACAGATAAATCTGAAGAAAAGAAAGAGAATTACTAATTTTTTGTCCAAGGATGAGTCTGATCCCTGGGGAATATTGTATGCATAAGCAATGAACCTGAAATTTGTGAGGAAATAAAATATGGGCAGCTAAACATTCCCTTTCTTGTCTCAGCTTCACTTCTAGATGGAGAAGTTTTCCAGTAACTATTTAATCAAGAGAAACTTGTTTCCACTTGTCTTTTTCACTACCTTTGGACTCCCTGTATCTTTCTGTACTTCAGACCTTCATCGTCTTTTCTGTTCTGAGAATAACTTTGTTTTCCTACACGTTATTCCATCCCTTCTGTCTTCTCCTTTCCTGCATCTGTATTCTGATAGTCCATAGGTGACTGAAAAATGGCATTAATCTCTGTTCCTTTCTGTCAGTAATATCCCTGCCATGGCACAGTTTATAGTGAAGTTTGTGGCACAAAACTCATGCTGATCATTGAACATAAGAATGATGGAGCAATGTTTTGTTATGCAAGCCAAGAAAAGGATTCCAAATAAGTTTCTATACAAGGTTAGATTGTGGATAAGAAACAGTGAGGTGCAGCTCCATGTTGAAAACTCTCTCTGGCATGTGGCTGATGCATTTACAGGACTGTCATCTGAAGCTGATCATGCAAGGAAGATTTATTCCAATTATTTTTTTATATGTGTAGCTTTGTGGAGCTGACATTACCCAAGAAATGGCTTTATCAAGCAGCAAAGAGACTTAGTCTGCTGCAGTATCAGATGTAGGGACATTTCAAGGAGATTGGTGTATACTTTATTAAACTGAAAGGAAATTTCCTTGCCAGAATACAAAATATAACTGACTGTCCTTACTTTTAACTCACCTTTTTTTTTTTTTTTTTTTTTTTCCCCACTAAATCCTATGCTATAAACAAGGTTGAAAAGCAGTTTTTTACAAGCTGCAAAAATTGGTACCATAAATATGATCATTAAAAATACAGCTCACTGTATTTTATGGATAAACTAGGAATAGATTTTTTAAAATGTCTTTGTGATACAAAGTTAAATATGACAAGATCGAGCCTTTGTGTGAATATAAGCTAGGTGGGGACTATGCAGCTGTGAAGCAGTGCGATGGGCGTCCTGGTACTAGCAGGGCACATTGTATCATCTGTGCTCATGGAGGCCAAAGAGGGAGGGGTTCCGTTTCCAAACAGTGCCTGCCAAATTTGTGCCTGGATGAAGAACATGGGTTAGATCTCCTGAGGAATATCACTTGGCACTGATGTCAAGGGTTCTTTTGTGTGCAGATTGACTTGGACCTTATAAAAGCATAAAATGCATGTCTAAAGCCAGATGAATGGTTGCAAAATGTAATTTTGCAAACAAATACAAAATGTTTGCTCATGTAATACACAAAGCAGTTGGCTTTACTAAAAATACAACTGCTTTCCTTAAAAACAATCAGTGATAGGTGGAAAATCATTGACTCATTCTACAAGATGCCAACCCATCCCATTCTTCCACCCTGAGTGAAAAGTGAGAATTATAGAGGATGAATCCTTCCACAAGACCAGACCGACGTCTTGCTTGAAACATGGACATTTGTATGCCCCAGGGAGCCAGCTCAAAGTGCAAGAACCCAAGGGCCAACCAGGTGGCCTGGTCACTCCACGTTGTCTTACATACGCCTTACAGGATAATTACCCAAACTTCGCCAGGTCAATGGGCAGTTCCCATCACTGGTGTTTCAGAAGTGCGTCCCCTGTTGGCACTTGGAGCAAATTCCCTCCTAACTGACTTGTAGCAGCCTCTTTTCTAGTTGATCTATGTTGGGTAAAACATCTGGTGCTCACCAGAACAAGGACTTGAGCTGCAATCTGCAATATCTCAGACAAGATCCCCAGAGGTTGAAGAGTTGACCAGTTGCACTAGTTTACCTTCATGAACTGACCAACCTCATGCGGTGGCCTGGTCCCTGCAATGTGGGCTTTGGAAGCTTCTGGATGGCCCATCTGGGGAGTGAAGCTGAGATTATACCACAGCCTCAATACTCTGCTTTTGGGGACACATGCAGCCAGCTCTCTTTCTCTCCCCTTCTCCATTCTCCTATCTCAAGAAAGCTTTCCCTGAGATGAGAAGGCTTTTGTGGTTGATTGCTGGGTGCCTGTGGAGGCAGGACTGGGAGAGCAGGGCTGTGGGAGTATGGATGGTAGAGCACTTGCAAATCCATTTGAATGCTATTTCAGTTTTCTCAGTTGAAATTTTTTTTCTCAGGAAAAGTGTCCAGTTTGATGTTTTCTGTAAAATGCCCCATCCATTTCATGGTTAAATGATATTTTTGCAATAATTTGGTAACTGAATTCATCTATCAAAGCAATGCAACATTCCTTACCAGGAAAGGATTAACTTTGTATATAAAAGTCTGTCTATAGGCCAAGCCTTGCCTTACACTCTTCCACTTTTATAAATTCATGAGGCAAATTGTGTTTTCCTTTGTCTTCTCTCTCACCTCAAAATTCCTCCCCTCATCCATGGAGGCTATATGCAAATAGAGTCTGTGAGTTCTTCTGGAAAAAAACCCTGTCTGTCCTTCCCTTGTCTGGCACAATGAGAACCTGATCTCTGAACAATGTTTTGAAGTGGTTTGCACTCTGAGCATTTGAGTACTTGAATTCTGTATATTAGTCATAAAGAAGAGAGGCTGTGGGATACAAGTGTTGGAGTAATTTATCTCTAAAGAAACCAAACTGGTATCCTGCAAGAGCATAGAGGTATATGCCATGGCAAGGATGAGCTCTGTGTTCCAGCAGACTCTGATGAACAAAGGACTAACGCAAACCAAAGTCTCTTTGGAGCACTAGTGCTTTTAGCAGTTGTAACTACAGCAACTAGTCTAGAACTTTCTCAGGTTAAAAAAGAAGGTATTATGCAAGTCTTCTGTACCTGCTTGGGAGGAAAATAAAACTCTGAAATTTGATCTCCCTTAATAATTTCTCTGACAAGTATTTAATTACTGTACCTATTTGGAGAAGAGTAAGATCTGCATTACCAGCTAGAGGTTAGGACAAGGCTGAATACAAAACCATGCCTTTTTTTTTTTTTT